>JAAALK010000085.1:16932059-17345035 GCA_019279435.1 Zizania palustris | reverse complement strand
TCCACTGCACCGGACTCGACCTTATATTAGGTATGGATTGGTTGATGAAGCACAAGGGAGTGATCGACTGTGCCAACAAGTCCGTCACGGTGACCAGTCCTGAAGGCGTAACCGTCGCCTTCCGGATGACCAGTCGCAAACCACTCGGAGCATCCCTTCGCTCTATAGCTCTTGAAGAGGTGCCAATAGTCAAGGAGTTTGCAGATGTTTTCCCCGAAGATCTGCCCGAATGCCTCCCAAGCGGGACATCGAATTCAGGATCGAGCTTGTCCCGGGGACCACTCCGATCTCCAAACGCCCATACCGAATGGCCGCCAATGAACTAGCCGAAGTCAAGAGCAACATCGAAGACCTTGAGCAGAAAGGTTACATCCGACCGAGTACCTCACCCTGGGGTGCACCGGTTATATTTGCTATGAAGAAGGACAAGACCAAGAGGATGTGCGTGGACTATAGAGCCTTGAACGACGTAACCATCAAGAACAAATACCCATTGCCTCGGATCGACGACCTGTTCGATCAGCTGAAAGGATCCTCGGTGTTTTCCAAGATTGACCTCAGGTCAGGTTATCACCAGTTAAGGATCAGAGAGGAAGATATACCCAAGACTGCCTTCACCTCCCGCTATGGACTCTACGAGTACACTGTGATGTCGTTCGGACTCACGAATGCCCCGGCCTTCTTCATGAACATGATGAACAATGTATTCATGGAGTTCTTGGACAAGTTCATCATGGTATTCATCGACGATATCCTCGTTTACTCCAAGACCAAGGAAGAACACGAGACTCACCTCCGTCTGACCCTCGGAAAGCTAAGGGAGCAGCAACTGTACGCCAAATACAGCAAGTGCGAATTTTGGTCGTCTGAGGTGAAGTTCCTCGGCCATGTTATATCTGCCGGAGGAATAGCAGTGGACCCAACCACCGTTGAAGCGGTAACCAACTGGCTACAGCCAACGACCGTGACCGAGATCCGGAGTTTTCTCGGATTGGCCGGATACTACCGCCGGTTCATCGAGAATTTTTCCAAGATCGCCAAGCCTATGACCAGACTTCTGCAGAAAGAGGTGAAGTTTGACTGGACCCCCGACTGCGAAGAGAGCTTCCAGACTCTCAAGAAGAAGCTTGTGTCAGCCCCCATTCTGACTCTGCCAGACATCCGGAAAGACTTCCACGTCTACTGTGATGCCTCTCGTCAAGGATTGGGATGCGTCTTAATGCAAGAAGGGAAGGTGATATCCTACGCCTCCCGACAACTGAGACCGCATGAGCTGAACTACCCAACCCACGACCTGGAACTAGCAGCCGTGGTTCATGCCTTGAAGATATGGAGACATTACCTTGTGGGAAATCGGTGTGAGGTCTTCACCGACCACAAGAGCCTCAAGTATATATTCACCCAACCAGATCTGAACCTCGGGCAAAGGAGATGGTTGGAACTGATCAAGGATTACGACTTGGGCATCCATTATCATCCGGGCAAAGCGAACGTGGTGGCAGACGCCCTTAGTCGAAAAGGGTACTGCAATGCCATCATGATTCAAGACCAGGCTCCTCTGCTTTATAAGGAGATGGAGAGGCTAAATCTAGGGATCACCACTCGAGAGTACCTCGCCGCCTTGGAGTCTCGGCCTGTCTTAATAGACCAGATCCGAGAGAAGCAGAAGGAAGACCCAGACATCCTGGAAATCCAACAGAACATGAGGAAGGGTAAAGCCCCCGGATTCTCCGAGGATGAACATGGTACCATTTGGTTCGGAAACCGAGTATGCGTACCCAACATACCTGAGTTGAAGACTCTCATCCTTCAAGAAGCTCACGATACTCTTTACTCCATTCATCCCGGGAGTACGAAGATGTACCAAGACCTGAAGGAGAAATATTGGTGGGTCAGCATGAAGAGAGAAATAGCCGAGTATGTGGCCAAGTGCGACACATGCCGGCGAGTCAAGGCAGAGCATCAGAGACCTGCCGGACTTCTTCAACCCCTCAAAGTCCCTGAATGGAAGTGGGAAGAGATAGGAATGGACTTCATCACGGGACTGCCCAGGACCCAAGCTGGTCATGATTCTATCTGGGTGATCGTTGATCGACTCACCAAGGTAGCCCACTTCGTTCCGGTCAAGACAACTTACACCGTCGCCAAGTTGGCTGAGTTGTATATGACCCGGATCGTGTGCCTCCACGGAGTTCCCAAGAAGATTGTATCTGACCGCGGGAGTCAGTTTACCTCCAAGTTTTGGAAGAACCTTCAAGAGGAACTCGGCACCCGGCTGAACTTTAGCACCGCCTATCATCCACAGACCGACGGTCAAACCGAAAGGGTCAACCAGATATTGGAGGATATGCTTAGAGCTTGTGCTCTAGACTTTGGCGGAATGTGGGACAAGAACTTACCTTATGCGGAGTTCTCCTACAACAACAGCTATCAAGCCAGCCTGCAAATGTCCCCGTTCGAAGCACTCTATGGGCGCAAGTGCAGAACGCCGTTGCTCTGGGATCAAACCGGAGAATCACAACTGTTTGGGACAGATTTATTGAGAGAAGCCGAAGAGAAAGTTAAGATTATAAGAGACCGACTGAAGGCAGCCCAATCCAGGCAAAAGAGCTACGCCGATAACCGTCGAAGAGATCTAGCCTTTGAGGAGGGCGATTATGTCTACCTCCGAGTCACTCCCCTCCGTGGCACTCAAAGGTTCAACATGAAAGGCAAACTAGCACCCCGCTACGTCGGACCTTTCCAGATCCTCCGTCGACAAGGAGAAGTGGCATATCAACTTGAACTGCCTCCATCCTTGGCAGGCGTTCATGATGTGTTCCATGTCTCGCAGCTGAAGAAGTGTCTCCGTGTGCCCACCGAGCAAGCCGACCTTCAGCAGCTCAACGTCCAAGAAGACTTGACCTACATAGAGAGACCCGTCAAGATCTTGGAAACCAAGGAGAGAGTAACCAGAAGTCGCGTCGTCCGCTTCTGCAAAGTCCAATGGAACAACCATCCCGCAGAAGAAGCCACTTGGGAAAAAGAGGACGAACTGAAAGCCCAATACCCCGAGCTATTCGAGTAGCGTTCCAATCTCGAGGACGAGATTCTTGTAAGGGGGATAGGTTTGTAACACCCCAAATTTTCAAAACAATAAAAATATTATTAAATTCAATTTATTGGAATTGTTATTTCAGAAAATACTTTTAAATCCCTTTTATACCCTTTTGAACTACAACATAGAGTAGATGACCAAATCAGGAGGTGAAACTTTTTGTATATGATCCTAAGACCAAAATATAATTTTGAGAATTTTTATAAATTTTTACCAGCCTTGGAAGTAGCCCTAATATTTTAACCCATTTTCTGGAATTATTTTTATTCAGAAAAGTATTAGAACAGTAATGGGCTCCTCTCCCTCCCTTCTCTCTCTCCCGGCCGGCCCAGCCCGTTACCGCGCCCGCCTTAGACTGACACATGGACCCCACCTGTCGGCGCCGAATTTTTCCCCTCGCGCGCGAACCCGACACCTCGGCCCCACCCGTCAGTCGCCACCCTCGCCCGCTCGCGCTCACTGGTCAGTGGCCCCCGCGTGTCAGATCCGTCTTCAACCCCGCGCCGTCGCCCCCAAATCGCGCCGGCCGGCGACCTCGCCCTCGGGTTCGCCTCGCCGACGCGTCCCCCATTAAATTGCCGCCATAACTCGGTCCCCCGTGTCGCGCCGACCGTTTCCCCGCTTTAACCCTCGCGTTTATGCCACGGGATCGCCGCTCCGCGTGCATGGCCGAGCCATCGCCGGCGAGTAAAGGCCCTCGGCCGGTTTCCTTGCATGCGAGCCCTCCCCGGCGCCCTATTTAAGCCCCCAGCCTGAGCCGCGTCCGACCCCCACGCCTAATCGCCTCGAGAACGAACAGCGCACTCGCAGTTCACGTTTTAGCGCCCACCCTCTAATTCACCTCCGGCCACCGCTCGCCGTCGCACCAGACCACCTCCGCCCGTGCCTCCGCCACCAACGTGACCGCGAGAACGACCCCGACCTCGGCCACCCCTCCGCCGACGTCGAACCCCGCCGGAACACCATCGCCGACGAGGAACCCGAACCACTCCGCCGTCTACCCTCGTCGCCGGCCTCGCTCCGTCGACCCCTCGCCTCGCCTAAGGTACCATCATGACCGCCTTGGCCTCCTCTTTCCGTTTTCGCATAGAGCTAGGGCCTAG
Organism: Zizania palustris; assembly: GCA_019279435.1. NCBI lineage: Eukaryota > Viridiplantae > Streptophyta > Magnoliopsida > Poales > Poaceae > Zizania > Zizania palustris. Next base: position 17,340,835 of record JAAALK010000085.1, on the reverse strand, counting down.
CCCCCTCGTAGGCGCCATCGCCACCGCACCCGAGCCCCGCCGTCGCCGGAGACGAACGGGGGTATAGCCCCTTAGCGCGTGTCGTGCCGGATTCAATCCTGGCCGCACGATCGCAATCGGACGACGCGCGTGAGCCCACGTACGCGATCTAATCCGCGCCGTCGGATCTGGTCAAAGCGTTACGTTTTAATCTCACGCGTTGATTTTCATTTAACCCGGCGTGCGATCTCGTGCGTCCACGTGGTACCCCTTCGCGCGTTTTAATCCTAGCCGTCCGTTGTCACTTAACCCTCCCGCCTCGCGCCTGGCCACCGGATCCAGATCCGACGGTCCAGATCGAGCCGGCGCACGCGCACAGTGCGCGGGTTCACCGTGGGCCTGGCTCACCGTGGACCCGAGGGGTTTAAAATTTGAAAATAAATTCCAGAAATGCTTTTAAACTTGTAAAATTCATATCTAATGCATTTGAACTCTAAAAATTACCATTCCAATTTCAGAAAATTCATAAAATTATTCTCTACATATTTATGCAATAAAAACAGTAGGTTTACTTGGACATTTTCATGTTTATTTAAATAAATATTCAAATGCCCTTAGGATTTAAATAAAATTTAAATATTTAAATTCCAGAAAACTTATATAATTGTCCCTTTCTGTTTAAACACTAAAACCACTGAGTTTTCCCTGAATCATTTATATTAAATTGATTAGAAAACTTAATGTAGTATTATACACACTTAAAAACCCTTTTTATGAAAAACAATAATTCATTTAGATTCACTTTAAATTAATGGAGAAATAAATTGCAGAACTTTAATCTTTGAATTTATTTTATTTATAATCAAACCAACTTAAACTTACGTGTTTATAATGTAATGTTATACTGTTTGATTGGATGTTGTGTTCTTTTTATTTTACTTTATATTAAAAAGACTACGACGTCGCCGAGGAGCCGGAGTACTTCCCGAAGTCCCTCCCTCTCCTTTTGCTGAACAAGGCAAGTCACCAAACCATTCTTTTGAGCATATTGAACCCATGTCTGAATTGACTATCGCTAAAACACATAGGTTATGTATATGCATTAGTCAAATGAACCCTTACATTATATTTATTTAGGATCCCCCGACCTTGATGTGCAACCCAAGCCATGCTATCCCGCCTAACCTCCTTGTCACCATATGATGAATGATATTAGCTAGTGTCCAATGTATTGACACGGCCGCTATAGGATAAAAATGAGTCGTAGCAAAATGGTTCTATTATATGATCCCCGTTGCTTCTTATCCTTGGAAATTCTGTTGGTGATGAGTCATGGTTGTGAGTGTATGCATGGTGGGTTCCGGGTGCAAGCTAGGGCATTGGTCAGTCGCACCCGGGGCACTATAAGGACCGGTCTGAGGGATCCGTTGCAATACACTTACGTACTAACCACAAGTCTAGTGGGTAAGTCCTAACTAAGGTATGGGTTGTTCCAAACCGAGGCCACCACTTGGAGATGGGTCAAGTTGCACCTGCGGGTGACTTGTACCAATGTGGCGCAAAAGGGGGTGCGACGTTAGCCGGGATGCGGCCCGGCGCGCCGGCGAAACCTAGAGCGGGTGGTTATCGCTTGGAACATCTCATATTGAGGTTTTGGCACGAGTTCCCGTGTAATGGGTCATCTCGTTGAGATGAGTGCGTGCCTTGTGGGTACAGTAGTACATCTCTGATCAGAGTCTTAAATCTTTTCGAAAAGCCGAGCCCACGGTCAAGGGCGGGTTGCGTGACATCCCCCAGTTAGATTACTTTGGATATGATTGTGCATGATGGATTGACATGTAAGGACCGTTGTGCGAGGAGGTAAAACGTACTCCTCGAGTTAGTTGATGTTGATGATGTTCATGTTTACTTTCCGCATGATTAAAATATGATTACACTAAATGCCATAACTGTAATTGCTTTATTTCGCATTGTTAGCCTTTATCCTTCCTTGTTTATTATCCTGCATTATTATTTGCATTTGCGGTGGCTTGTTGAGTACTTTTTGTACTCATACCCGTTGGACCCCACAGAGGATGCGTATCTTGAAGACGGTCTGGAGTAGCAACCCAGTCAAGAAGAAAAATCCTGGAGAAGAAGTTCGTCATGCCGTTTTCTAATTATTTTACTCTACTGTTTTATTAAAGCAATGATGTAATAAATATGGTCTGCGTACCATGAATTTTACCGTATGTACGTTGTCGCATGATGAACCTCTTGTATTATTGTTTTTCTATGGAAATTCAATAATGTCTCGATTTTGCTAAATCGGGGCGTGACAGTTATCCCAGTTCATACCAAAGTGCAATGGTAAGCAATCTAGAATAAAGAAGTGCAACAAGCAAACCCGCCTTGATATTTTCATTTTTAGCACATAAATCATGGATATTTGATTTTTGTTGTCTAACATTTGTTGTATGATTCCATGAATTGCATTATTATTTTCGAGTTGCAATTTTCCATCCACAGTAAAGGATTCTAGCTACCAGGCAGATAAAAGATAACTAAAACAATTTTGTACAACACATGCTAAACACAAGACTAAATAGTGATCAAGTTTTGAATTTTGTAAATTAAAATCATGCTCATTGTGAAGTTAGATATATTAAAAAGAGCCGAGACATCATGATAATGCCAATCAAGCGACGGCATATAAAAGCAACAAAATGCATCAACAAATCATCATAATTGAGGAACATAGTGAGCTGTGTCACTAGTGTTCAAAGGAATGATGAGTGATTGACAGGTTGGATTCACGAGTTGAGTCAAGATGTGTTGGAGTTAGGGTGTGTGTGTCTGTGTTTGTCTCATGTGTGCAGGCTGGAGTTACTCGTCAACTGTCGATGGCACGGGATCAGGGTTAGACAGGGAGTCTAATGCCGTATGGTCAAGGGTGTTAGTCAAAGTTGAGAGTGTACTCAGGAGTACGCATGGAGGTCGAACAAGACGTCGAGTTGAAGATTGATCGAGACGAAGTGTCGTTCGAGTCAGCGAAAGGGAAGCCAGTGCAAGTGACGAGGTGGCTCGAGGGATCGAGAGCAGGAGAGACATGCTGGCGATCGAGATCGCTTACTGACGACGGGCGTCGACGATCGGGAGAGGCTTTGTCGGTTTTCACTAAAAACCGTCGGAACAATTAATGTTTTTACTTTTCAATAAAATAGTGTCAAATTGTTAGTCTAAGATTTTAGTGTCATTAGTGTATACTTTTGAGTGTATTTTTGGAATATATATTCTAAAAATATATTCAAAAGGAGTCAAATGTATTTTTTCTTTTTTAGTAATAGGGTTTATTCAATTATCAGTTTTCAGATTTGTAATTAGGAAAACTCTAGGGGGCTGTTTGAAATTGTGTCTTCTAGAAGCTGTAGTAGGTGGGATATATATATCCCCATTGGGCTGTGCTGGCCGGATGGCTTGAGGATTCCAGAACCTTCATTTGTTAGCTATCAATTTGATTTTTGCTTTCTCTATACACATTGGTTCATCCGAAAATCTGCTGCTGCTCCGCATGATAATGAACAGGCGCTGCATGGGTTTGCCGGAAATCTACAGCAGTGCCACAAATGACGATCTACAGTAATGCGGGAAGAACAGGTTAGCGCTGCAGGTATTCCAGTCTGAATTCGATTTTGTGATCTATTTTTCTTGCGATTTTTCTACAGAAGTATATGTGAATGTCTATACACTTTTCGTAGTACTAGTTGTGAATCATCCATTTTGGAAATTTGGATCAAGTTTCTGTGTTTCTGTGTGATTCGGTTGCTGATCTAAAGTGTTACATCATTTCTGTTTTCAGCAAATCAGCTTTTAGTTCTGTTTAGATCTGTTCATCCTGTATGTGTTTGATAAAATTGCTGAGCCATTCAAGTGAAGAATCCAGAACATTTGATCTAACACAGAGTCATTAATTTCGATTTGTTTCACCTGCAAAGCTTGTTTATCCATAATCTTTCATCTGTGATTGGTTCTACTTAGAGCTTCCTTCTATCTGAAATTTGCTTGACCTTGAACCGCTCACAGCAAGGTTGTCAGATCTGCTTAGACAAGTGATTCATATTTATCTGTAATTTTTGTTGATCTGGTATATCAGTATACATGAAGATCATATCCTGAATTCAGTATATTTTGTCTAGATGATATATTTTCAGGACTGTTTTGCTGTTTTCTCTAGGATAGCAAACTGTCATTTGTTTAGTCTCAAAACTGAACTGGTTTGGCAATCTGTATCTGTTTTCAAGTGTATTTGGGACTGTTGTTGAATGTTGATTCATCGCATATCTTGTCAAATATTCTGAATCAGTTTCAGAGTTTCATGTCTAAACCTTGTTCACTGATTTGTGTATAACTTGGAGTAGCAAAACTGATTCAGTTTTCAGAATACTTCTAGTATTTGAAATTCTTCTCAGTTTTGCTGCTGATTATTAAGAGTCAGATCAGAAACTTTGGAGTTTTTATTTGGGCTGAAAACTGATTTGTGTGGGCTTTTAGTGGTTGTCTTAAATTATTTTGATTGAGTTTTTTTTTTTGCTGAGAAGAAGAGTGAGTGACCTGTAGATATGTATATTAATTTGAAACTGATCTGTTTGCAGTACCTAAAGTCTGTTTCATATTTGGAGTATTGAAACAAATTGAAATCTGTCTAGTGCTTGCAATCCTACTGTCCTGAATTGTTTTGAAGCCAACCTTAGTTCTGTTGATCTGTAATCAAGCCAGTTTCTGAACAATTTACTTGAATTGCTTTTGAACTCTTGCCTTGACAAGTGTGATCTGAAATCTGCATGTTATTCCCAACCTGAATCCTTTCTGCGGTGTATTCAGTGAGTAGTTTTAGTCTGAATTCCATTTCCTGCTAGTGTACTGAAATTGCTGAATTTTCAAGTGCAATTGAACTAAAAATGTTTCCTGCAAACTATTGAAGGTTCTGCTACTAATCATCATCCTGCTACTCTGAACTAATGCTAGTTTTCTGAATATTAACCTGAAGTGAATTCAGTTCTGTTTTGTGCGTGTCAGACAGGGAATAGTATTGGCATTTAGAGATGATTTCAGGAACTCTGAGTTTACTCGATTAGATGTTTGAATGTTCAAGGTTCTTATTGATTATCATGATCTGAAGTTGTACATGCTGAACTAAAGTGAAACTGAAATTGAAACTTGCAAATTGAATCAACATTCATCAAATGTACTTTGCTGAATTGCTTTTACTATTCACCATCTGAGAAATTCAGAAGTGACTGAATTTTGGTTGTGATTGATTCGATTTGGGCTGATTCATTTCTATAATCTTGTTTAGATCATTTGTATGAGTAACTTGATATAGGTGTTGTCTAGGTTCTTGAAACAAAGTTGTTTTCGAGGAATTGACTCTGTTTGAGCTTCACTTTCATATTGTTTGCATTGAGTCGTGAGTTTGTGTTTTTAGAGGAGCGTTGGGTGTTTTGATTAGGATATTACTTCGAAAGAAATTGTCGAGGCGCCTATTCACCCCCCCTCTACTCGCCATTCTGATCCCACAATTGGTATCAGAGCCGGTTTGATCACGAGTTGACCTTTACCGGTTGTGATCCTTTTTTGGCGACATGGAGCGAAATATAAAAATCCCAATGTATGATGGTCTTGATTTTTCATATTGGAAGGTGCGCATGGAGGCTTATCTTCTAAGCCAAGGAAGTGCGATTTGAGAAATCGTTGATTCCCAATATGAGATTCCTGAAACTCGAATCTCAGAGACTGATAAAGCAAAGTATGAGTGCAACAGCAAAGCGAGAAACATACTTTTTGTCATCCTGAGTCGCAAAGAGTTTGACAGGGTCCAGCACCTACGAACTACGCGTGAAATTTGGACCACTTTGAAAACTTTTCATGAGGGCACTACCCAGATCAAGGCTAGGAGGCAAAGCACATATAATCAGGAGTACCAAATGTTTGTGCAAGGCCTTGGTGAATCGGTAGATGCTATGTTTGCCCGCTTTGATGGCCTTGTGAGTAACTTGCGATCCACTAGGACGCTAGTTTACTCGGATCATGATCGAGCAATCAAACTTCTCTATGCTTTGGACCGTAGCATTTGGGATGTTAAGATCTCGAGTATTGAGGAATCCACAAGCTTTGACACATTGACATGCGATGAACTTTTTAGCAAGCTTAAGTCCACCGAGATTGCCAAGGCATTTCGACCAGGAGCTGGACAATCTTTATTGCCTTCGATTGCTTTGTGTTCCAGCTCTGGTAGTGGCATTTCATCTGGAGGGAGCATGTCAAGGAACTTGTCTGGTGTTTGTGCTTTTACTGGGGGATTTGCCTTATCTTCTTTGGTCTCTATCACAAATGAGCAAGTGGACACTTTAGACGATGAAGAGCTTGCTCTCATAGTCAAAACGTTCACTCGTTTCTATAATGATAGGAGAGATCAGAGGAGAGGAGGTTCTCGAGGGTGTTTCGAGTGTGGTGATTTAAATCATATTAAAGCAAACTGCCCAAGATTAAAAGCCAAAAATGAACGCGAACAAGAATATCAAAAAAGAGACAAAAAGCCATTCTACAGAGGTAAAAAAGGAAGGGTGGTGAAGAGAATGGCTAGGGCGTTCGTGGCAGCACTCAGCGACATCGACAACACCTCGAGCGAAGATTCCAGTTCCGATGAAGAGGAACCACACAAGAATGATGAGAAGAAGAAGTTGAAGGACTTCAATGTCTCTGCTTTATGACCAACAACAAGCATAGTAGCGATGAATCCGACACATCTGAGGTCAGTCTATCTATTGATGAATTACTTGTGTAAAATGATGAACTGCATGATGCTATAATTTCACGGGATAGATTGCTTAAACTCGCTGCAAAAGAACGAAAAGAACTTAAGATTAAAATTGAATCATTATTTGTTGAACTTACTGTTTTGAAATCTAAAACTGATGATGATGATTGTGAGTTTTGTCTTACTGTCATGAATGAACTTGCTCAGCTGCGTTCTACACATGCTCAAACTATTGAAAAATTATAATTAACTGAACAACAGCTCTTATTGGTGGAGTCTAGTCTTGCAGTCATTAACGAATGCCTGAATTGTCCCTTACATGTTGAGAGCATAGAGTTGAGAGATAGGCATATTGATGAACTCAAGGCTAGATTGGAGAGTGCTGAGTGTTCGAAGGATGTGCAGCCGGCTTGTCCGACCCGCGTCACCCTGAAGGACCAACTCAGCTTTGCGAGAGAGCAAGGAGAGAAGGTGATGTGTGAGAATGATTATCTACTTTACATGGTAGATAAATGCACAGAAGGGAAAGGGAAGATGGATATGCTTTTAGACAAAACTAAAATGTGTGCTGACCGGGCAGGGTTAGCTCTTGGGTTAGGTGAGAAACCATGTTGAAGAATATGGTTTTGATATTCCAGATGTGATGAGTGATTGTCAACGGAAGTCAATGGAAGGGAGAGATGAAGACCTGCCGAGTCTGAGGCGCATGTGACTCAGGTACACGGGCAGTGAGCGATGGCCGGGCAGAGGAGCCATGGAGTCGGGCTAGCCCAATCCGGGTACATGGCTAGAAGCGGCAGATGATTCACCGGTCTATTGACTGGGTTTGACTCAGGTACACGGGCGGCGAGCGATTGCCGGGCTGAGGAAGCTGCGGGGTCGGGTCGTCCCAATCCGGGTACCCGGTGCGAAGACGATGGACGCTTTGTTAGTTTCGATGTAAAACTGACAATCTATGTTTAATTCGTTTTTAGGATATTAATATTTAATTTTTAAGTTTAGAATATTTTTATTTGAGTCAGGTGATTTTTCTAAGAATATTTTAGTAATTTTCGGAATTTATTTTAGAGTCAGGTTATTTTACTCGAGAGTAAATTAGTCTTTTCATGTATTAGGATTCGCCTATAAATAGGCCACTATCCCCCGTGAGGATAGATGACTATTTTTAGAAGATCAATCTACAGTCCAAATTTTATTCGTCATCCTTTTCTTCGATGGCTACTGCGATCAGCCATTATTCGATTTCACCTGCAATCTGCAACGGCGTGGAGTACGTGTGCATACCCCATGGCGAAGTTGATCTTCATGGCGCTGTGCGTGGCTATCTTTGACTCACAGCGCACGGCGTGGAAGTCTTTCACCAAAGTTTTTTTTGTCGGATACGAAGATCGAGGTAGCAGGCTGCAGCTACCGCTTGGAAAAAAATTGTTTTTCTGTGAACACGGCAATCTAGGCACACAGGGCCCACGTCCAGGGAACAACTTTGTTACGGTGGCTTAGGCCTTTAGGCATAGCTCCTGCAGAGAAGCAGGCTACGCGGCCAGGCGGACGACGGCTAGATTCTTGCACAGCGGCGACGACGCATCCATGGGCAGGCACCCCACTCGCACGGCGACCGAGGCACATGACGCAGGTAAGTTTTTTTAATCTCCTATTTTTTTAGTAGATCATTTTTAGAGATAATCATATATTAATCAATTAGCTGAAAATTTGTTTAGAAATTTCGTGGGTAATTTAATCTGTCAAAATATTTTTAGTACTCGATTATTTTAATCTGCTTGTATAAAAAGAAGATTTTATTATTAGTCGTAGTACTATTTTCATTCTAGATTTACATGAAATATTTTAGGTTTATTTCTTTATTAATATCTGGATGATCCATGTTTTTACCCAATTGATTAGCAATTTATTTCTAGACTGCAATATAAATATCTTGTGATTTATCTAGGTGTTTTTATTTACTGCAGTAGTTTTATTTTAGTTTATCTTTAATGTCATTTTAATTAGGACACCGGTCATTTTCAAGGTAGACAACTTCAATTCCTGAAATTTGCTTTGCAAATATTATTTGTCTGATTTAGTTTATTTGGGTGTTTGGGATTAAAATATAGTTTAGCAAGAAATTTTTAGGCGCCCATTCACCCCCCTCTGGTCGCTACTTTCGGTCCTACAAGTGGTATCAGAGTGAGGTTAGGTTTTTTTCTAATATCTTAACCGATTCTAAACCTAGGTAGTGACCATGACGTCTTCTGGCAAAATCCCGTCCCTAGAGGCTTTTGGCTACACTTATTGGAAGACTCGCATGCGAGCATACCTTATGAGCCAGAGCTCAGACATATGGGAGATTTGTGTTCATCCTAATTTCACGATAACGACTATTGCTGCGGATACTGTTGAAAATGTAATTACCCAGCATCAAAATAATAGTAAGGCAGTGAATATTTTATTTTGTGGTCTAGGTCCCAGTGAGTTTGAGCGTGTTAGCCATCTCACCACTGCTCGAGAGATCTGGGCTACCCTCCAGGCACACCATGAGGGGACAGCTCAGGTTAAGGCTAGGCTCTACCAGACCTACCGGCGGGAGTATGAAAATTTCTCACAGAAGCCGGGTGAGACTGTTGAGGCTTTGTTTGGTCGTTTCCAATCGATCATTAACAAACTTCGTGTTAAGAAGGCCGAGGGTGATCAGCTGGTCTCAGATCATGAGCAGGCGCTTAAGGTACTCCATACCTTAGATCGTAAGATCTAGGAGATCAAGGTCTCTTCTATTGTTGAGAGCGCGTCTTATGATACTTTGACCGTCACAGATCTTTTTAGTAAGCTCAAGGCCTCAGAGGTCGATATTCAGTTGAGATCAAATCTCACTGATTCTGTCTCCAAGACTCTGTCACTTGCGACACCGTCTGCTGATCCTAATGCCATGAGTTGTACTGCTTTTTCCTTGATGTCTATCTCTGAGGAACAACTTGATACTCTAGGAGATGATGATATGTGCTTGTTTAACAACCGGGTGCGACGTGTCTATAATAAGAGAATGTTTAAGAGACACGGCACAAAATCCGGATGCTTTGAGTGTGGTGACCCAGGTCATTTCATCGCCGACTGCCCTAAGCAGAAGAATTACAAGAAGGGCACCGGCGGCAACTCCTACAACTCCGGCAAGAACGACAATTCCACAAAGGGCAAGCCCAAGACAAGATTTTTTCAAAAGGCTCTAAAGGATTACATGCGTGAGAACAAGAAGCGAGACAAGACCTTTTTCGCCGAGATAGAGAAAAGATACTCCAAGAGGTCCTCGTCCTCCTCCTCGTCTTCAAGTTCAAGTGATGAAGAGATCGTGATCAGGAAGGGGAAGGACAGGGACAATCCGGCGGGCCTCTGTTTCATGGGGTTCGGGGACAAGCCAAAGAGTCGCTCACGTCATAGCCGAAGATCCCACAAGAGCTTCTGCTCGATGGCTCTTGGGGAGAAGAAAGAGAAGGACTCCTCCGATGACTCCGACGACGAAGACGATGAGAAGGCATCTTCCTATGAACAAGAAGTTGTTAATTTACTAGAACAAAACAGTCAGGAGTTAAAGTATAGAGAGAAACTGCTTAGAGGGGCTAAGAAGAGGATAGATGAGCTTGAGAGTGAGCTTGCCACAGCAAATGGTAAGCTTGAGAGTCTATCTTCTTCCCCTTGCTTGGGTGATAGTGGTGAGTGTCCTAACTATGAGGTGCTGTTGTGTGACCTAACGACTCTTAAGTCCAGGTACACAGAGAGAGTAGATGAGAGAGACGCATTGGCCACTGAGCTTGATAGCGCTCAGTAGGAGTTGAAAGATTCTCATGTCACTGTCGTCGCACCTTGTGTAGACTGCCCATCCCATTTAGCTAGTATAGCCGAGCTGAGAGCCAAGAGTGATGAGTAGTTGAGCGAGTTAGCTAGAGTGAGAGCTGAGTTGGAGCAGACTAAGCTAGAGCTTGAGACCTTGTCGATTCCATCCACTGTTTGTGAGAACTGCTTATCCATTAGAATGGAGTTTATTAAGCTAAAAGCTGAGAAGTCTGTTGAAGTTGATAAAGAGTGTGAGATCTGCTTGTCTCAGGTGGAGGTGTTAGCTTCTTTGAGAGAGGAGCTAGCTGATGTTCAGAATGAGAACTTTTACCTTCGTTCAATCCTGAGTTGGATCAGTGCTAAAGAGCCACAACTCTGCATGATGATCCAGCAGTTCAAGAGACAGGATGGTTTTGGGGTAGGTTACTGTTGGACCGGAAACGGCGACCAGAGGGGGGTGAATGGGAGCTTTTAAAATTTCTGGCTAAAAACTAGCCTTCGGTTTCAGTTCTGTCTTCTGCGGAACAGGCTTCGAACACTACCTTCGAAGGTCTGGTTCGGAGGTACTTCGACACCTTCGAACACAGGCTTCGGAGGAGCAAAAGTTCGAAGCCAAGAAGACTTCGCTCCACTTACAACCCTCGAAAATCTACTCTGCTTAGTCAGTGCAGGCTCCGCACACAGGGTGCTTCGAGCAGGCTTCGCACTTCACCCTTTGCAAGAGTGGACTGCCCTCTGAGGACTTCGACCAAGTACTTGGCAGCAGCAACTGGTGCTGAGCTTCGTACACGAAGGTCTACACGCACACAAACAGACTACACTAGGGGCTTCGACACAAGAAGCAAAACGGGCAACAATCAGGGCTTCGCTAGTAAGCAGCGAGGTCACGCCTCCTGTTGCACAGAGCGAATGCACACTGACAAAACACACCTCGCACGAAAAACAACCTTCGCCTCAACAGGCTTCGGTGCACTACTACAGGCGAGGTATGCAAAGCGAGCTCAAGCAAAAGCACAGGAAACAGGGCTTCGCCGCTTGAACAAGGAACACAGAAAATGAACTCTTTGGATGTATTACAATCGAAGTGTGTGGCTACAGGAGCTCAACAGTAAATGCTCAAAGTGTTGAATGTTACCTACCGAGCCCCCATATTTATAGCCCACAGTTCACCCAAAGGAAGTGACTACATTACCCCTAGGGTTTACAAAAGATTTGACTCTACAGAACTAAGGGGTACAAAAAGTAGTCCACCTTTATTCTGGAGGCTTCTCTGTCAGCTTTGCAGAGGGGACAGTGTCAGCTTTTTGCAGAGCAGACAGTGTCAGCCTTTGCAGTCTTTGACTTTCTGCAGCCTCCCATCGCACGCGAGGGTGCGGTAGCTTCGGTGAGAAGCCTTGACCCTGGTGGCCTTCGCTTCGCCGAAGATGTCCTCCGATACAGTGACGGTTTTGAGCTGAAGCCGTCAAAGCTCTTGAGCCTTCGCACCAACACCTCCGGAGTGGACCACCACGGCTTCGCAGCTTCACCCAGCTCAAACTCCGTCAGTCCGTGTACCGAAGCCATGCAGGCCGAAGTACCTCAAGTCAACCTTGCTCCGGAGCAAGCCTCGCTCTGAAGCCTTCCTCCCTCCGAAGCCCCACCTTCGGAGTACCACCCTTCGAAGTCCCTCCCTCGTCCAAGGCCTCCGCATGAGGCATTCCATGAGCACTTCGTCGCAGTGTCTCTCACCGAGCACACTCCTCGACGAGCCTCACCCGGATCATGCCTTCGATGCGCCTCGACTTCTGAGACCTTCGTCGGGCCCCTTCGAATGTCTCCCTCCGGAGCACACTTCGAACACCTTGCCTCCGCAGAGGACTTGTTCCACCAACTCCGAAGTCACTCCATTCGGAGTACCTTCGAAGTGCCTCACCTCCGAGGACTTGTCTCGGAGTACCTTCAGCCGGAGCCACGCTCCGCACTCTCTGCCTTCACCTGGCACGCCTCGACCCGAGGATCAACCCGGACCACCTTCGTAGCCACCGTGACGGAGCTCCCCGCTCCCCTGGCATCAAGCCTCCCGCTTGACCCAGGTTCACCTGCTGCGAACCTTGTCCGTCGCCTCCGAAGTCCCTGCGCACCACCGACAAGCAGACAAGTGTATCCAGTACTCCGGAGACCTCTCCGGGTTAGCAACCTCCGGTACACACTCCGGTGTACCGCCCAAAGTACCGAACCCTTCGGTACAAACCCAGTCATTGCGTACAGTCGGACCCCTCCGACGAGCACACTCCGCTGCACAGCTACAGCAAGCAAACACCGAACACCCTTCGGTGAAACCACCTCCGAACACAGCTTCGGAGGTACCCTTCGAACAGAGGGTAAAAAGCTTGTCAATCACTCATCACAAAACACCAAAACCAACCCTTGGTTTCTCAATCTCCCCCTTGATGAGTGCATTGACAACCAAATCGAAGTTCAAGAAAATGTAAAAATTTTCAGCACACAAGTGACCATAAAAACTCAGAAAAGAGCCAAATCATGTCACTTGATAAAAGAATTTTCTCCCCCTTTCTCACACGATTGAAAAGCCCCCTTCGGCAATAAAACTCCCCCTGAGTTAAATTTTCCTTTTGGCAATAAAGAACATTTCTCCCCCTTTATGTCAAATGTTCTCCCCCTTTGAAAGTTATACCCCTTGCGGCAGAGAACGAAGCAAGTCTCTTCGGAATTTCTCCCCCTTTGGCAATGCAAGCATCAAGGAGCATGTAAAAGATGCAAAGCTTCGAATTGAGCAGAATAGCAAAGACATATGAAGCAAAAATATGCCAACAGTAACATCAATGATCATGGGCTCAGCTCAAATTAATATTCTCTAAAAGCATGATGAAGCATGTGATTTGATCAATGTTTGAAATAAAAAGCATCACCACTTAGTCAAAGAAACTAGACAAGTAAGAGCAAGGACTGCACAAAGCTAGTCAATTTCTACTCTAGACAGACAAGTCCAGTTCAAATGGAGCTTGAAAAGCAAACTTGATAATCAATGAATTTTGTTGTTCTTTTCTAAGTACCAGGGGTTATTTGTTTGTCCACCTTATACTTTCCAATCAGGCCAAGCCTAGGCACGAAAACCATAAGAAGTTTAAGGCAATGATTTTGGCAAACACTACACTATTCCAGTTCAGACCAATGTGCAATGGTAAGCAGTCTAGAATAGGGTAGTGCGACAAACAAACCCACCTGGATCTTTTAACTTAAAGCATGCAAATCATGGAATTTTTGATTTTAACCAAGTGAACCAATTGTTTGGCATTTATGAGTATCCATGAAGATGAAAACAATTTTTCAAGTTGCAATTTTGAGCATCCGAAGAACAGTGTCTTGCTATCAAGCAGATAAAAGATAGCCAAAAGCAATCCTGCCTAAACATGCTAGATTCAAGACTAAGCAGTGAGCACGGTTTGATTTTGAAAATAAAACATCATGCACATGAATGTTCCAGATGAATTAACAAGAGCTGAGCTGACATGATTTCATGAATTATAAGCAGGCATATAAGTGCAAAATATGTAAATGCAATTTCAACACAATTAGACAAGGGCACATCCATCTAAAACAGCTCCCCCTCACAAAATGCCGTAAGGGTGACAAATGCCAAGTTCCCCACGCAAGTAAGCAAATCGAGAAGCATCGAGGGGTTTTGTAAAAATGTCGGCAAGCTGGTGTTGGGTATCAACATATTGAAGTTCAATATCACCCTTCTCATTGTGATCTCTGAGAAAGTGATACCGTACATCAATGTGTTTGGTTCTGGAGTGCTGAACCGGGTTGTTTGCAATACAAATAGCACTAGTGTTATCACAGAAAAGTGGAACACTCTTATAATCTAACCCGAAATCCCGCAAAGTGGAAACCATCCACAAAATCTGAGAGCAACAGCTAGCTGCAGCAACATATTCGGCCTCAGCCGTTGATTGTGCAACACTAGACTGTTTGCGGGAAGACCAGCAAACCAGAGAGGTACCCAGAAAATGACAAGTACCAGAGGTACTCTTCCTATCAATTCTACACCCAGCAAAGTCCGCATCAGAATAACCTCGAAGACATAAAGAAGAAGACGCTGAATACCATATGCCAAACTCAAGGGTGTGTTTGAGATACCTTAGGATGCGCTTAACCGCTTGGCGGTGCGAAGCTCGTGGTGAAGCCTGAAAACGAGCGCACAGACACACAGCGAAGTGTATGTCCGGCCTCGTGGCAGTCAAGTAGAGGAGGGAGCCGATCATGCTCCGGAACTCCTTCTGATCTACGGCTTCTCCATCTTCGTCAGGGTCCAATGCTACAGATGTAGCCATTGGAGTGGCGAGGGGCTTCGCATCGGACATGTCGAACTTCTTGAGCAGGTCCTTGGTGTACTTTGTCTGGTGGACAAAAGTACCTTGTTTGTTTTGCTTGATTTGCAAACCAAGGAAGAAGGTGAGTTCACCCATCATCGACATTTCAAATTCCCTGCTCATGGTATCTGCAAACTCGGCAACCAAAGCATGAGAAGAGCCACCAAAGATGATATCATCCACATAAATCTGAACTTGGAGGAAATCTTTGCCATGCTTGAGAGTAAACAAAGTTTTATCAACAGAGCCCATCAAATACCCTCGCTTAAGCAGAAAAGACTTAAGTCTATCATACCACGCCCGAGGGGCCTGCTTGAGTCCATAAAGAGCCTTATGAAGTTTAAGGACTTTATGTGGGTACTTGGGTTTTTCAAAACCAGGGGGTTGTTTTACATAAACATCTTCACCTATGAAGCCATTAAGAAAAGCACTTTTGACATCCATTTGATAGAGTTTGAATCCCCGGGATGTCGCAAAGGCAAGCAAAATCCTAATGGCCTCAAGGCGAGCAACAGGTGCAAAAGTTTCAGTAAAATCAATCCCTTCTAGTTGTGAAAAGCCCTGAGCTACAAGTCTAGCCTTGTTTCTAACAATTGTCCCATCCTCCCCTTGTTTATTTTTGAAAATCCATTTTGTACCAATGAAATGAACATTTGGTGGAGGATCAACTAAAGTCCAGACTTGGTTTCTCTCAAAATTTTCAAGTTCCTCATGCATGGCATTGATCCAACTAGAATCAGAAAGTGCATGACTAACATCTAAAGGCTCGAAAGAAGCAACAAAAGCAGCATTAGTGAAATGGGCATGAGAACGTGTTACCCTTTGATCAATCTCACCAATGATCTGCTCGGGAGGATGCATCCTTTGAACATGGTGTGGAGCCTCGCGGCGGGATGCAGTCTCCCCCTCAACTTGTGCGTTGGAGTGGTCCAAGATGACCGATGTTGAGGTAGTCGCTTCGGGACCTCGTGCCGAAGTAGTTGAAGCGGGGTCCAGCTTCGGGGGTTGACGTTGAGGGTAGTAGGGGTTCATCCTCGAATTCTCCGGGATCTTCGTCTTCGAATAAGGTCTGTTCCATGTCGTGTTCATTTGCCTGTTCAAAAGCAGAACTAACAGAGGGGGTTGATTCATCAAAAGTCACATCACATGACTCGATGACAGTGTTAGTTTCCAAGTTATAAACACGATAAGAATGACCATGAGTAGTATAACCCAAAAAGATCCCGTCAGAAGATCGCGACTCAAATTTATCCAAGTTACCACGTTTTAGGATAAAGCAGCGACAGCCAAAAACTCGAAGATGAGTAACCTTGGGCTGTCTCCCAAAACGCAGCTCATAAGATGTCAAATTTAAAATTGAGCGCAAGAAGATTCGGTTTGAGATGTAACAAGCAGTGTTCATGGCCTCAGCCCAGAATTTTCTAGGAGTCCTATGCTCATCAAGCATCGTCCTAGCCATCTCAACCAAAGTGCGGTTTTTCCTCTCAACAACACCGTTCTGTTGAGGAACCCGCGGAGCAGAGAATTGATGTTCTATGCCATGCTCCATGCAAAAATCAACAAAGAGACTATTTTTGAACTCGGTGCCATTATCGCTTCGAATGAATTTTAATGCACCAGGGAGTTCAGTGAAAAGTCTCAAAGCCAAGCTCCGAAAGTGTGAAAACACTTCATCCTTGCTGGCAAGAAAGAAGACCCAAGAGTAGCGAGAGAAATCGTCGACAATTACTAGAACATACCACTTCCCGCCTAAAGAACTAACCCGAGAAGGACCTACAGTGTCCATATGGAGAAGTTCTCTGGGTTGTTCAGTCATCACTGTGGTGACTGGCGAATGCGAAGCGGCAATCATTTTTCCATGTCGACAAGGAGCGCAAACTAAATTCTTCTCAAACTTGAGCTTGGGCAATCCTCGGATCAGACCTAGGGCGCTCAGACGAGCGAGCAATTCAAAGCTCATATGCCCTAGTCTCCTATGCCACTTCCAAAGCTCAGAAGTCAAATGTGCAACAAGACAATGAGAAGAACCAGATGACTCTGAAAAATCTGCTCCAAAAACTCTCCCAACCCTAAAGATCTTACACACCACAACGCCATCAGAATTGAGCACTTGCGAAGTATCGCGATGAAATCGCACTTCGAAGCCCTCATCAAGCAACTGAGATACAGACAGCAAATTGTATCCCAGGTTTTCAACCAAAGCAACATCTTTGAGAGTGAAGTTCGAATTAATTCTTACCACACCTTTACCTTTCACTCTACTCCTTCGATTGTTTCCGAAGGTGATATGTTCCCTTTGCTTGGTTGTGGTGAGGCTGGAGAACCATGCTGCATCTCCGGTCATGTGGCGCGAACAACCGGAGTCCATGATCCACGTGCCCTCCAAGCCTCGACCTGTCGCCTACACACGATAAGAATGTCTCGATCGCTCAGTGCTGGGGTGAGTGAAATAATGACGAGGCATCCAGCACTGAGTGACACGAGTAGTAGGCGCAGTAAAAGTAGACGGTCTACGCACATAATAATCAGAATAATGCAAAGTGCGAGGTCTACCTACATGCTGTGAACGAACAACATGTCGAGGTCTCCTACTCTGACGAGGTACAAATCTGCTAGCCCGAGGTCTACCACCATATGGAACATGGTGAAGACCTCGAGGAGCAAAACCTCTCCGAGAAGCACGAGGAGCCTCAAAAGCAGGATGATAGTAAAACTCAGACTCATGCATACCTAAAGATGGGTAATGCATGTCCTGGTAACTCATCGCCTGAGAGCGTCGCTCATCCTTGATGCGACGAAAACAAAATCCAACCAAATGACCCGCCCGCTGACAATAAGAACAATGGAACACTCTCCTAGGGGCACTCTCATGGGTCACAGGAGCAACTCTCACAGGCTCCTTGGGTTTCTTCTGTGTGGTTTTCTTGGGAGGATTTTTCTTGGCAGGAGGAGTGGTTTTATTTGGTGGATGGGTAGGCTTTTTGGCTGGTGGGGTGTCCAACAGAGCTCTCTCTTTCTCTAGGGTGGTGGGAGAGGTAAAAACAGTTTTGGTCTTACTGTCTGAAGGTATCCTCTCAAAACCCAAACCTAGAGCTACCCCTGCTCTGTCAGCACACAACTTGGTCTTGGCCAAGAGCAAATCCATCCTACCCTTTCCCTCAGTGCATTTATTAACCACGGAAAGAAGGTATTCATTTTCGGACATGAGGTTTTCAGCTCGCTCTCTAACAGTGCCTAGCTGGTCCTTAAGGGTAATGCATGTGTCACACACAGGCTGCACATCCTTAGAACTACCGGCCCTTTCCAATCTAGCCTCTAAATCATGAACATGCTTATCACGTAAATTAATGCTTTCGCGTAATAAAGAGCAGTTCATGCAATCAATAACATCATGAGGTCTAGAATCCACCTCCAAAAGTTGCTTCTGTGCAGTCTCAAGCTCAGAAAGAGTTTGAGCATGAACAGAACGCAACTGAGCAAGCTCACTCATGACAACAGAACAGGACTCACATTCAGCATCATCAAACTTAGACTTAAGCATGGCATAATCAGTAGAAATATTTTCTAGCCTAAGTCTAAGGTCTTTTCTTTCTCTAGCGGCTTGCACAAGTAATCTATCCTGACCAAGCACTACTTCATTCAGCTCATCTAATTTAATTAGAAACTGGTCAGATGATAGGTTTACCTCAGATGAGTCAAGCTCATCGCCGCTGTGATCGCTGTCGGCCATGAAGCAAAGGTCGGTGAAGTCACGTCCCTTCTTGTCCTTCTTTTCCTCCTTCTTTGGGGACTCCTCCTCCTCAGAGCTCGACTCCTCAGTTGAGGATGTGTCGATGTCGCTGAGAGCAGCAACAAAGGCTCTGGAAGCGGCCTTGGCTACTTTCTTAGCCATCTTGCCGCGCTTGCCCTTCACAAAGGGCTTCCTCTCCTTTTTGTGGTATTTGGGGCGGTCACTCTCATCTCTCTTCTTGATCTTGGGGCAATTGGCCTTAATATGAGAGGTGTCGCCACATTCATAGCAACCACTAAAACCACTTCTCCTCTGATCCCGTCTCTCATGATGAAAGCGGGTGAACCTCCGGGCAATGAGAGCAAGCTCATCATCAACTAGAGTGTTCACCTGCTCCTTTGTGACGGAGACCAGGGAGGACAAAGAAAAACCATCTGCAAGAACACAAGTGCCTGATGTGCTTGGTTCTGCAGTGGTCCCACGGCTAGTGCTAGAAACCAATGCCAATGGCTGTGGCAAAGAGCTTCTGTGCACTGCAAGAGATGCCTTGGCAATCTCTGTGGACTTCAGCTTGCTAAAGAGCTCATCACAGGTCAATGTGTCATAACCTGTGGACTCCTCAATGCTGGATATCTTTACTTCCCATATGCTACGGTCAAGAGCATAGAGAAGCTTGATAGCCCTATCATGATCACTGTAAGCAAGCGTCCCGTTGGATCGCAAGTTACTCACTATCGCGTCAAAGCGAGAAAACATGGCATCTACAGATTCACCAGGTGCCTGCACAAACAGCTGATACTGTTGATTGTAGGTGCTTTGGCGCCTGGCCTTAATCTGTGTAGAGCCCTCATGAAAAACAGTGAGCGTTGTCCAAATCTCCCTAGCAGTCCTAAGGTGCTGCACCCTATCGAACTCACTTCTACTCAAACCGATGAACAGTATATTTCTTGCCTTGGAATTGGCATTATACTGATCCTTCTCAGTCTGAGAGGTGCGAGTCTCAGGGATGGAGTATTGTGAGTCCACAATCTCCCAAATTGCATTTCCTTGGCTTAATAAGTAAGCCTCCATGCGCACCTTCCAGTATGCAAAGTCTGTCCCATCGAACAGAGGAATTTTACTACCTCTATCCATGTCGCCAACAGATCACAAAACGGTTAAGGTCAACTGGTGATCTTAACCTGCTCTGATACCAATTGTTGGACCGGAAACGGCGACCAGAGGGGGGTGAATAGGAGCTTTTAAAATTTCTGGCTAAAAACTAGCCTTTGGTTTCAGTCCTGTCTTTTGCGGAACAGGCTTCGAACACTACCTTCGAAGGTCTGGTTCGGAGGTACTTCGACACCTTCGAACACAGGCTTCGGAGGAGCAAAAGTTCAAAGCCAAGAAGACTTCGCTCCACTTACAACCCTCGAAAATCTACTCTGCTTAGTCAGTGCAGGCTCCGCACACAGGGTGCTTCGAGCAGGCTTCGCACTTCACCCTTCGCAAGAGTGGACTGCCCTCTGAGGACTTCGACCAAGTACTTGGCAGCAACAACTGGTGCTGAGCTTCGTACACGAAGGTCTACACGCACACAAACAGACTACACTAGGGGCTTCGACACAAGAAGCAAAACGGGCAACAATCAGGGCTTCGCTAGTAAGCAGCGAGGTCACGCCTCCTGTTGCACAGAGCGAATGCACACTGACAAAACACACCTCGCACGAAAAACAACCTTCGCCTCAACAGGCTTCGGTGCACTACTACAGGCGAGGTATGCAAAGCGAGCTCAAGCAAAAGCACAGGAAACAGGGCTTCGCCGCTTGAACAAGGAACACAGAAAATGAACTCTTTGGATGTATTACAATCGAAGTGTGTGGCTACAGGAGCTCAACAGTAAATGCTCAAAGTGTTGAATGTTACCTACCGAGCCCCCATATTTATAGCCCACAGTTCACCCAAAGGAAGTGACTACATTACCCCTAGGGTTTACAAAAGATTTGACTCTACAGAACTAAGGGGTACAAAAAGTAGTCCACCTTTATTCTGGAGGCTTCTCTGTCAGCTTTGCAGAGGGGACAGTGTCAGCTTTTTGCAGAGCAGACAGTGTCAGCCTTTGCAGTCTTTGACTTTCTGCAGCCTCCCATCGCACGCGAGGGTGCGGTAGCTTCGGTGAGAAGCCTTGACCCTGGTGGCCTTCGCTTCGCCGAAGATGTCCTCCGATACAGTGACGGTTTTGAGCCGAAGCCGTCAAAGCTCTTGAGCCTTCGCACCAACACCTCCGGAGTGGACCACCACGACTTCGCAGCTTCACCCAGCTCGAACTCCGTCAGTCCATGTACCGAAGCCATGCAGGCCGAAGTACCTCAAGTCAACCTTGCTCCGGAGCAAGCCTCGCTCCGAAGCCTTTCTCCCTCCGAAGCCCCACCTTCGGAGTACCACCCTTCGAAGTCCCTCCCTCGTCCAAGGCCTCCGCATGAGGCATTCCATGAGCACTTCGTCGCAGTGTCTCTCACCGAGCACACTCCTCGACGAGCCTCACCCGGATCATGCCTTCGATGCGCCTCGACTTCTGAGACCTTCGTCGGGCCCCTTCGAATGTCTCCCTCCGGAGCACACTTCGAACACCTTGCCTCCGCAGAGGACTTGTTCCACCAACTCCGAAGTCACTCCATTCGGAGTACCTTCGAAGTGCCTCACCTCCGAGGACTTGTCTCGGAGTACCTTCAGCCGGAGCCACGCTCCGCACTCTCTGCCTTCACCTGGCACGCCTCGACCCGAGGACCGACCCGGACCACCTTCGTAGCCACCGTGACGGAGCTCCCCGCTCCCCTGGCATCAAGCCTCCCGCTTGACCCAGGTTCACCTGCTGCGAACCTTGTCCGTCGCCTCCGAAGTCCCTGCGCACCACCGACAAGCAGACAAGTGTATCCAGTACTCCGGAGACCTCTCTGGGTTAGCAACCTCCGGTACACACTCCGGTGTACCGCCCAAAGTACCAAACCCTTCGGTACAAACCCAGTCATTGCGTACAGTCGGACCCCTCCGACGAGCACACTCCGCTGCACAGCTGCAGCAAGCAAACACCGAACACCCTTCGGTGAAACCACCTCCGAACACAGCTTCGGAGGTACCCTTCGAACAGAGGGTAAAAAGCCTGTCAATCACTCATCACAAAACACCAAAACCAACCCTTGGTTTCTCAGTTACACATATACCAAGGCTGATTTTGAGAGCGCAATTAGCCGTGCAGTGGAGTGGAGTAAGATGACTCCTGAACAGAGATATCCCAAGACTCACTCCACTGAGTCTTTTAAGGATAGTCAGCCCAAGGAAGGAGTGATTCAAGAACAACCTAAAGCTCCACCTAAGAAGCAGATATGGATCCCAAAGCCTAAAACTCTCCACACTTCTCTTGATTCCTTACCTGGACCTTCTCACACCAAAGAAGCTTCACCCAACACCACCAAGCCTAAGAATCCTAAGCCTCAACCACAATCTAAGAAGCCTAACTATCACTGTGAGTTTTGTCAGAGGGACGGGCATCTTGAGAAGTTTTTCTTTAGGAGGAAGCGGGTTGAGTGAGCAGAGAGAGCTCGAGGTGGGCAGGAGCAGTTCTACCAGCAGGGTGGTAGACAGAGAGTCCCTCGACGTAGAGAGAGGCTAGATGCCAGGCCACGTCGTGTATGTGGTGGTAGAGGAGACTGTTTTTATGATCATGCTCTAGAGGGTGGTTTTCGTTTCGGCAGAGTTCCAGATCATTATGGATACGATTTTGGATCTCGCGACCGTGATTTTAGGAAGAAAAGAGGACTGCGCTTTGATCCGAGTTTCAGTCCAGACTCATATGATTCCTTTTGCTTTCCTACATACACGTAGATGGCTCGACACTGGTTCAACACTTTTACTAAACCTGGCATTCGACCGTTTGGTCCCACTCATGTTTATTGATCTTGATTTGGGAGTTGTGTATACTTTTTAGGATATTTTGAGTCAGCTTTTCATTGGTATAAAATTTTCTTTCTTCTTTATTTTTATTGAGTCTTTTTGTGTGTGCGTTCATATCTTGCATAATTATCAATCACATTTTGAGCTTGCTTCTATTATATGATTAATCTGCTTTACTTTCTCTAGCTAGTATATGTTTTTTGATTACTGGTCGATGATCATGTTCTGTTTCAGTTCACATCATATATCTAATATTTGTCATATGCATGGCTTTTATGCTTTAAAATTGAAAAAATGATCACCATTGCTTCTGGTAACTAGCATATGTAGGCTGAATGCGTGCGCTATCTTTTACATGCCTTGTAGCTAGATCCTTACCTAGATGCAGATACGCAACTTGGACATTTATATGCTTTAAATATGAAAAATGTGCTATAAAAATGATAAAAATTCAGAAAAAATGAAAAATTCATGCATTTTTATGATTATCAGAAAAGATCCAGGTGGATTTGCTTTGTCGCATTGCATTGTTCTGGACTGCTTACCATAGCACTTTGGTATGAACTAGGACGGTGTAATGTATGCCAAGACCAATGTCTTAAGCTTCTAATGGTCCAGTTCTGGCCTAGGCTTGACTTGGTCGGTTAGCATAAGGTTTGACATGCAAATAACCCCTGGCAGAAATGAAAAAAAATCTCTGAAAAATTTAAACAGATGACAAGTTTGCTGAAGCACTTTGATTTGGACAATGCTTATCTTGGTAGATATCAGTTAGCTTTTGCATATCATGCTTTACTTTGCTTGTCAACTAGATAATGTGGTGATGCTTTTTTTGCAAAAATCGAAAAATGCGTGCTAATGACCCTCTTTAGATATCATCTGTTGTACTGATCATGTCATGTATCTTAGACAATATATCTTTTGCTATACCTGTTAGACATTGTAATAGCAGTCAATCATATCTAAGAAGCATGCTTTTCACAATCCACCTGCACCCCATCTGCATTCATGGCATATTTTGAGGGGGAGATGCATTTCAGGGGGAGTTTGTGTCTATGTCTCTTTAAAGTGCATTTAGTCTCACTTGATGAGTCCAATTGTCAACAAGGGGGACAAATCTTGGGTATATTTTTAGCTTTCTCTAGGATTTCTTTCAGGGGGAGTTCCTTGTTGATAATTCTGAGATTTGCACTTGCTTTTGAGTCTTTATTTTTGGTTAACCATAATGACCATTTTTCTTGCTTCTGTTTGGCTTTTGGTCATTAGGGTTAAACTTTTATTTTCTTTCTTCTATTTTCTTTTGTTTTTGTTTTCCTGTTTCCACATGTTTTGCAGGATCTAGAGATGAGCTGAAAAGGGTGTTGACAATGCACTCATCAAGGGGGAGATTGAGAAACCATGTTGAAGAATATGGTTTTGATATTCCAGATGTGATGAGTAATTGTCAACGGAAGTCAATGTAATGAAAAGATGATGACCTGCCAAGTCTGACGCGCATGTGACACAGGTACACGGGCAGTGAGCGACGGCCGGGCAGAGGAGCCGCGGAGTCGGGCTGGCCCAATCCAGGTACATGGCTAGGAGCGGCAAATGATCCACCGGTCTGTTGACAAGGTTTGACTCAGGTACACGGGTGGCGAGCGATTGCCGGGCTGAGGAAACTGCGGGGTCGGGTCATCCCAATCCGGGTACCCGGTGCGAAGACGGTGGACGCTTTGTCAGTTTCGGCGTAAAACTGACAATCTATGTTTAATTCGTTTTTAGGATATTAATATTTAGTTTTTAAGTTTAGAATATTTTTATTTGAGTCAGGTGATTTTTCTAAGAATATTTTAGTAATTTTCGGAATTTATTTTAGAGTCAGGTTATTTTACCCGAGGGTAAATTAGTCTTTTCATGTATTAGGATCCGCCTATAAATAGGCCCCTATCCCCCTGAGAATAGATGACTATTTTTAGAAGATCAATCTATAGTCCAAATTTATTCGGACTCCTTTTCTTCGGTGGCTACTGCGATCGGCCATTATTCGATTTCATCTGCAATCTGCAACGACGTGCAGTACGTGTGGATACCCCACGGTGAAGTTGATCTTCACGGCGCTGTGCGTGGCTGTCTTTGACTCACGGCGCACGGCGTGGAAGTCTTTCGCCAAAGTTTTTTTTGCCGGACACGAAGATCGAGGCAGCAGGCTGCAGCTACCGCTTGGAAAAAATTTGTTTTTCTGTGAACACGGCAATCTAGGCACGCGGGGCCCACGTTCAGGGAACAACTTTGTTACTGTGGCTTAGGCCTTTGGGCATAGCTCCTGCAGAGAAGTAGGCTACCCGGCCGGGCGGACGTCGGCTGGATTCTTGCACAGCGGCGGCGACGCATAGGGATGGATATGGATGTCAGAATATCCGAATTATCCGTATTCGTATTCGAGTTACTGTAAATATAGATATCCGTATTCGTATCCGAATTAAATATGGATGACATTCGGAAATATCCGAATTCGTTTTACAAATGTGGATATGGAAATGGATATCCGAATTCTGCTGAATGTGGATATGAAAATGGATACATCCGTATTCGTTTTAGGATTTCACACAGATTAAACTTAGACTCAAGATAATATATTATAACTATATTAATGGTTTTTATTATTTATATAATTATGGAATACTTAAGTTAGTGAATATTAATAAGTTATGGTTTAAAATAAATTGATGGTTAAATATTTGTTTGAACTTTATTTTTTTTATAATCAAAATGCAACATATATAATTTCATATAATTTTTTTGTATTTTTTAGATACATTTGTTATTTTTAACTCATTAATTGTGTTTCTAGGATTTAAATTGAAATATGTGAAATTTGAAATGCAAGTACCTAAAATAATGCACTAAAATTTATAGAAAAATTGCATTCACTATTTTGTGTCCATTTTTAGTTCTTATCCATGAAATTTAAAGAAATATTAAAAAAATTATGTTACGACACTTCATCGGTAATGTGGAGCTTAAGGGTTTTTAATTATAAAAAATCAAATAAAGTCTGAAAAATACGAGAATTATCGCAGTGTTATAATATTATACGTAGATACCATGATAAAATTTTGAAAATGTTTCGAGAAATTTATCATATAGAATATTAAGAAATCTGAGATTCTCTTAAGAGGAAATAGAGTTTTGAGAAGGAATAGGTTATGGTTTAAAATAAATTTATGGTTAAATATTAGTTTGAACTTGAATTTTTTTATATAATCAAAATACAAAATATCTCATACCATATAAATTTTTTGTATTTTTCCAGATCCATTTGCTATTTTTAACTCATTAATTGTGTTTCTAGTATTTAAATTGGAATATGTGAAATTTAAACTGCAAGTACCTAAAATAATGCACTAAAATTTATCTAAAAATCACATTCACTATTTTGTATCCATTTTTATTTCTTATCCACTAAATTTAAAGAAATGTTAAAAAATTTATGTTACGACACTTCATTGGTAATGTGGACCTTAAGGGTTTTTTAATTATAAAAAAATGAAATAAAGTCTGAAAAATACGAGACTTATCACAATGTTATAATATTATACGTAGATACCATGATAAAAGTTTGAAAATGTTTCGAGAAATTTATCATATAGAATGTTAAGAAATCTGAGATTCTCTTAAGAGGAAATAGAGTTTTGAGAAGAAATAGGTTATGGTTTAAAGTAAATTTATGATTAAATATTTGTTTGAACTTGAATTTTTTTATATAATCAAAATACAACATATCTCATACCATATAAATTGTTTGTATTTTTATAGATCCATTTGCTATTTTTAACTCATTAATTGTGTTTCTAGTATTTAAACTGGAATATGTGAAATTTGATCTGCAAGTACCTAAAATAATGCACTAAAATTTATCTAAAAATCACATTAACTATTTTGTGTCCATTTTTAGTTCTTATCCACTAAATTTAAAGAAATGTTAAAAAATTTATGTTACGACACTTCATCGGTAATGTGGAGCTTAAGGGTTTTTTAATTATAAAAAAATCAAATAAAGTCTGAAAAATACGAGACTTATCACAGTGTTATAATATTATACGTAGATACCATGATAAAAGTTTGAAAATGTTTCGAGAAATTTATCATATAGAATGTTAAGAAATCTGAGATTCTCTTAAGAGGAAATAGAGTTTTGAGAAGAAATAGGTTATGGTTTAAAGTAAATTTATGATTAAATATTTGTTTGAACTTGAATTTTTTTATATAATCAAAATACAACATATCTCATACCATATAAATTGTTTGTATTTTTATAGATCCATTTGCTATTTTTAACTCATTAATTGTGTTTCTAGTATTTAAACTGGAATATGTGAAATTTGATCTGCAAGTACCTAAAATAATGCACTAAAATTTATTGAAAAATCACATTAACTATTTTGTGTCCATTTTTAGTTCTTATCCACTAAATTTAAAGAAATGTTAAAAAATTTATGTTACGACACTTCATCGGTAATGTGGAGCTTAAGGGTTTTTTAATTATAAAAAAATCAAATAAAGTCTGAAAAATACGAGACTTATCACAGTGTTATAATATTATACGTAGATACCATGATAAAAGTTTGAAAATGTTTCGAGAAATTTATCATATAGAATGTTAAGAAATCTGAGATTCTCTTAAGAGGAAATAGAGTTTTGAGAAGGAATAGGTTATGGTTTAAAGTAAATTTATGGTTATATATTTGTTTGAACTTGAATTTTTTTATATAATCAAAATACAACATATCTCATACCATATAAATTGTTTGTATTTTTCTAGATCCATTTGCTATTTTTAACTCATTAATTGTGTTTCTAGTATTTAAATTGGAATATGTGAAATTTGAACTGCAAGTACCTAAAATAATGCACTAAAATTTATCGAAAAATCACATTAACTATTTTGTGTCAATTTTTAGTTCTTATCCACTAAATTTAAAGAAATGTTAAAAAATTTATGTTACTACAATTCATCCGTAATGTGGAGCTTAAGGGTTTTTTAATTATAAAAAAATCAAATAAAGTCTGAAAAATACGAGACTTATCACAGTGTTATAATATTATACGTAGATACCATGATAAAAGTTTGAAAATGTTTCGATAAATTTATCATATAGAATGTTAAGAAATCTGAGATTTTCTTGAGAGGAAATAGAGTTTTGAGAAAGAATAGGTTATGGTTTAAAGTAAATTTATGGTTAAATATTTGTTTGAACTTGAATTTTTTTATATAATCAAAATACAACATATCTCATACCATATAAATTGTTTGTATTTTTTAGATCCATTTGCTATTTTTAACTCATTAATTGTGTTTCTAGTATTTAAATTGGAATATGTGAAATTTGAACTGCAAGTACCTAAAATAATGCACTAAAATTTATAGAAAAATCACATTCAATTTTTTGTGTCCATTTTTAGTTGTTATCCAGTAAATTTAAAGAAATTTTAAAAAATTTATGTTACAACACTTTGTTAGTAATGTGGAGCTTAAGGGTTTTTTAATTATAAAAAAATCAAATAAAGTCTGAAAAATACGAGACTTGTCACAATGTTATAATATTATACATAGATGTCATGATAAATTTCTTAAAATTTTTCGAAAATTTTATCATATAGGATGTTAAGAAATCTGAGATTCTCTTAAGAGGAAATAGAGTTTTGAGAAGGAATAGATTATGGTTTAAAGTAAATTGATGGTTAAATGTTTGTTTTAACTTGATTTTTTTATATAATTAAAATATAATATATCTCATACCATATAATTGTTTTGTATTTTTCTAGATCTATTTGCTATTTTAACTCATTAATTGCGTTTCTAGTATTTAAATTGGAATATGTGAAATTTAAACTGCAAGTACCTAAAATAATGCACTAAAATTTATAGAAAAATCACATTCATTATTTTGTGTCCATTTTTAGTTGTTATCCACTAAATTTAAAGAAATGTTAAAAAAATTATGTTACAACACTTCATGAGTAATGTGGAGCTTAAGAGTTTTTTAATTATAAAAAAATCAAATAAAGTCTGAAAAATATGATACTTGTCATAGTCTTATAATATTATACTTAGATACCATGATAAAATTTTGAAAATGTTTTGAGAAATTTATCATATAGGATGTTAATAAATTTTTGAAAATGTTTAATTTTTAAAAACAATAAAATTCAGCCAATTCTTTCCAAATTGCCGCCTGTTTTTTATGCATTTGCGCACCTGGAATCAATTTGTGTGTTCTTGTTGGTTGAAATGTATGATGAATTTCGGTTCAAGACTTTATGTAGTTCTTATTGGTTGTTGCGTATGATTAATTTTAGCTAGTGTTGTTTACAAATTTATTTTGTGCATGGTTTATTGTGTATCATTGTTTCTTATTAATTATTATTCTAATTTGGTATATTGTACCCTTTGGATTTTAAAAAATTTTGTGAAACAACGAATATTTGGAGTTAAACTGAGTAAACATCCGAATACATATTCGTATTCGAAACATCCGTTTTGTATTCGTATTCGAGAACATCCGAATCCGTATTCGTATTCGAATTAAAATGTGGTAAATAGTGCTATCCGAATTCGTTTCCATCCGTATCCGATCTGAATCCATCCCTAGCGACGCATCCATGGGCAGGCCCCCCACTCGCACGGCGATCGAGGCGCATGACACAGGTAAGTTTTTTTAATATCCTATTTTTAGTAGATCAGTTTTAGAGATAATCATCTATTAATCAATTAGCTGAAAATTTGTTTAGAAATTTCTTGGGTAATTTAATCTGTCAAAATATTGTTAGTACTCGATTATTTTAATCTACTTGTATAAAAAGAAGATTTTATTATTAGTTGTAGTACTATTTTCATTCTAGATTTACATGAAATATTTTAGGTTTATTTCTATATTAATATCTGGATGATCCATGTTTTTACCCAATTGATTAGCAATTTATTTCTAGACTGCAATATAAATATCTTGTGATTTATCTAGGTGTTTTTATTTACTGCAGTAGTTTTATTTTAGTTTATCTTTAATGTCATTTTAATTAGGACACCGGTCATTTTCAAGATAGACAACTTCAATTCCTGAAATTTGCTTTGCAAATATTATTTGTCTTATTTAGTTTGTTTGGGTGTTTGGGATTAAAATATAGTTTAGCAAGAAATTTTTAGGCGCCCATTTACCCCCCTCTGGTCGCTACTTTCGGTCCTACATTAGGGTATGAGAGAACTTTACCTACCACACCGAGCCAAACAGTGTTCACCTTACCCACAACCCTTGAGAAAGAGAGAGCCCAGTTAGAGACTCCACAAAAAGCAAAAGATCCTCCCCAACCCAAAAAGATAATCATCTCTTCACTTAAGATAGACTCAAAGCAGAAACCAAGAAAAACTATGAGGTTTGCACCAGAAACTCACAAACCTACACCAAAGAAAGTTTTCCATTGCACTTATTGCCATCGTGTAGGACACTTAGTTGGTTTTTGCTATAGACGCATTGAACTTCGTGCTTATGCTTTACATTCTCATTCTTCATTTGATATGCATGACCATGATTATAATGCTTATACTGATTTTGAGGCTCCTTACAACTTTATGAGTGGCTTTTCCCATCGTGGTGTATATCATACATCGTATGATGATAGACCACGTAGGCATTTCGGTCATAACTATTTCAGGAGACCTCACAGAATTGCGAGGAGACCCCATGTTCAGTATGGTTCTTATCATTCACTGTCTCTTGCTTTACATGGTCCTCGAGTTGTTCAGCGCTGGATACCTAAGCATCTTATCTCCGAACCCAGCGCTGAGTACTCGCTATTTTATTTCTCTTCTTAGGGGGAGCTTTGATTGATTGGTTAAGGGGGAGCTTTCATATGAAATTGCTTTTGATATGATTGATGCGATGTGTTTTTGATGCTTGCATTTTTGATGGATGCTTTGATTGCTTGGTTAAGGGAGAGCTATTGATGCAATGTGCTTTTGATGGTTGCGCTTGTGATGCTTTTGCTTGATGCAATGCGCGTTTGATGGCTTTGCGCTTTTGATGCTTTTCGCTTTGCATTTTGAGGAGAGAGCTTGGCATTTGTCATCCCTATGGCATCATGTGAGGGGGAGTTTTGGACATATGCATATGCTTCTATAATATGATCAATTGCTTTTACATGTACATGACTTACTTGTGCACTTTACGGTACTGCCCTGATTTCACTGATTGATTGTCCTTAGAATGAAATCATCTATATATATATATATGTGTTGAGCATGGCTTTTCATTTTGAAAAATTGAAAATGGTCACTACCAAGTCTGGTTACTAGCATTAATAGGCTAGGGTGCTTTTGCTATTCAATTCTTACTTGATAGCTTTGTCCCTATCACTTGGATGCTCATATGCAACTTGATCATGTTTTCTATATAAAAAAATGTCAAATTGAAAAATGAAAAAAAATGAAAATGTTGAAAATGAATCAAAAAGTGCTTAAGTGTTGATAAAAATGAAAAGATCCAGGTGGGTTTGCAAAGTCGCACTACTTTGTTCTGGACTGCATTCCATTGCACTTTGGTTTGAACTGGAACATCGAGTGTATACAAAGTGCATGTAAAGTGGAGTGATACAAAGTGCGAGGTCTACCTATATGATGCAACCCAGATGCATGATGAGGTCTCCCAACCTGTCGATGAACAAAGCCACTAACACGAGGTCTAGCACCATATGAAACATGGTGAACACCACGAGGGGCGAAGCCTCTCCGAGAGGATTGGCAAGCTTCGTAAATAGGACGTGAGTAAAACTGAGACTCATGCATACCTAGAGGAGGGTAATGTATGTCCTGGAATCTCAACGGCTGAGAACATCACTCATCCTTGATGTGATGATAGCAAAACCCAACCAAATGACCCACCCACTGATAGTAAGAACAATGAAATACTCTCCTAGGGGCACTCTCGTGGGTCATAGGGGCAATCCACACAGTCTCCTTGGGCTTCTACTAAGGGTTCTTTTTGAGTGGAGGAATTGGAGTTTTCTTTAGAGGCTGGGTAGGTTTCTTGGCTTTCAGTGGAGTGTCTAACTGGGCTATTTTTTTCTCTAAGGTAGTGAGTGACGTAAAAATAGTTTTGTTCTCACTATTTGAAGGGACTCTCTCAAAACCTAATCCTAGAGCTAACCCTGCCCTATCAGCACACATCTTGGTCTTTGCCAAGTGCAAATCCATCCTACCCTTTCTCTTAGTGCATTTGTTAACCACAGAAAGAAGGTATTCATTTTCAGTCATAAGATTTTCAGCTTGTGCTCTAGCAAAACTGAGTTGATCCTTAAGGGTGATGCAGGTGGGACAAGCAGGCTGCACATCCTTAGAACACTCAGCACTCTCCAATATAGCCTCTAATTCCTTAACATGCTTGTCTCTCAAATTAATGATATCAATTAATAAAGGACAATTTGAACAAGAATCAGAAGAAATAGGTCTAGACTCCACCATCAAAAGTTGCTTTTGTGCAGTATCAAGCTCATCAATTGTTTGAGCATGCATAGAATGCAACTGAGCAAGCTCACTCATGACAACAGTGCAAGATCCACACTCAGCATCATCAATTTTAGACTTAAGCATGGCATAATCAGTAGAAATAGATTCTAGCCTAAGGCTAAGGTCTTTTCTATATCTAGCAGCCTGTACTAGTAATCTATCCTGACCAAGAACTACTTCATTCAGTTCATCTATTTTAATTGAAAGCTGGTCGTAGGATAGAGGTACCTCAGATGAGTCATGCTCATCGCCGTTGTGACTACTATTGGCAATGAAGCAAAGGCCAGTGAAATCTCTTGCCTTCTTCTCCTCCCTCCTCGGTGATTCTTCCTCCTCGTCAGAGCTCGACTCCTCAGTTGAGGAAGTGTCGATGTCACTGAGAGCAGTGAAAAAAGCCCTGGAAGCGGCCTTGGCTAACCTCTTAGCCACCTTGCCACTCTTACCCTTCACATATGGTTTCCTCTTCTTTTTGTGGTGTTTGGGGCGCTCACTCTCGTCTCTCCTCTTGAGCTTAGGACAATTGGCCTTGATTTGAGAAGTGTCACCACACTCAAAATAGCCACTAAAACCACTTCTCCTCTGATCCCATCTCTCATTGTGAAAATGAGTGAACCTTCTGGCAATGAGAGCAAGCTCTTCATCATCCAGAGTATCCACCTGCTCCTTAGTGATAGAGACCAGGGAGGACAATGCAAAACCGCCTGCAAGAACACAAGTGCCAGATGTGCTTGGTTCTGCAGTGGTGCCACGGCTAGAGCCAGAAACTACTGCCAAAGGCTGAGGCAAAGAGTTTATGTGCAATGCAAGCGATGCCTTGGCTATCCATGTGGACTTCAGCTTGCTGAAAAGTTCATCATAGCTCAATGTGTCATAACATGTGGACTCCTCAATGCTGGATATCTTCACTTCCCATATGCTACGATCAAGAGCATAGAAAAGCTTGATAGCCCGATCGTGGTCATTGTATGCAAGCGTCCCATTGGACCGCAAGTTACTCACTATAGCATCAAAGCGAGAAAACATGGATCTATAGATTCACCAAGCTCTTGCACAAATAGCTAATATTGTTGATTGTATGTGCTTTGGCATCTAGTCTTAATCTGTGTAGAGCCCTCATGAAAACAGTGAGTGTAGACCAAATCTTCATGAGTGGTGTGGGTTTCAGGGATGGAGTATTACGAGTCTACAATCTCCCAAATTGCATTTCCTTGGCTTAACAAGTAAGCCTCCATGTGCACCTTCTAGTATGCAAAATCAATCCCATCGAACAGAGGTATTTTACTAACTCTATCCATGTCGCCAAAAGATCACAAAACCGGTTAAGGTCAACTGGTGATCTTAACCTGTTCTGATACCAATTGTTGGACCAAAATAGGCGACCAGAGGGGGTGAATGGGAGCTTTTAAAATTTTAGGCTAAAAATAGTCTTCTGTTTTAACTTCAGTCTCCTACAGAATAGGCTTCAAACACACTAAGGAGCCATGTTGAAGATCATGGGCCTCATGGCTCCAAAAGTGATGAGTGATTATCAACGAAAGTCAACAGAGAGACGTGAAGAGGAGACGAGACTTGTCGTGTCTTCGGCCACGTGTGACTCAGGTACACGGGCAGCGAGCGACTGCCGGGCAGAGGGGCTGCGGAGTTGGCCGGCCCAATTCAGGTACATGGGCTAGGAGCGATAGGGGATCTACTGGATTGTTGACCACGTTTGACCCAGGTAAACGGTTGGCGAGCGATTGCCGGACTGAGGGAGCCACGGAATCGGGTCGGCCCAATCCGGGTACCTAGTGCGAAGACAGCGGACACTTTGTCGGTTTCAGCATAAAACCGACACAACCATCCAAGACCGCCCATCGGGGATCCGACCATCCTGAAGCGAAGCCGTAGCTGCTACAAAAGCTCTGCATCAGGACAAGTTACCTTTAGTTAGGATTTTACTATTTTGCCTTTTAGTCCCACAGTCTGTGTTAGTCGAGTCTGTAAAAATTCTAAGGGCATTTTTGTCTTTTCTAGTTTATTTCGGCGTCTGTAAAAAACCCTAAGGGTAAATTGGGTTTTTCCTGATTTATAAGGCTGCCTATAAATAGGTTCCCAATCCCCCTAGGGTTTCTAACTCAATTGAAAATTCGAGTTCATTTTTCTCAGAAATCTTTATCCACTTTCCCCACTATTCATGGGGTTTTGCTGTAGCTCCAAGGAATCGTTGCTGTTTTTCTGATCGGAGCCGCCGCCACGCATAGTGCTCTTCTCCAGGTATTTTCCCTTCCTGGTTTTTCTTTTCCTCCCAAAACCAGCCTCTGGTTTTTCCTTTGGCTGGGGCGGCGCATGGCTGAAGCAATCGGCTGGCGGAGTGCTCGTGGCACTGTGCGCTGTACGCGGCATGGGAAGCTTGCGCGAAGCCTGTGCGAGACACTGCACACGCGGCTGCAGCGCGCATGACTTCGGCCAGCAGCAGGAGTTTGCATTGCGTGGGAGCTCGGCACGTGGCATCTAGAAGCTGCGCTCGGGAGCAGCGCATGCCTGCTATATGTTCGGCTGTATGCACATAGGAGACATCTTGTAAATAGTAATCCCTGTTTTTCCTCGATCCTTGTGTATCAAAACTATTTCTGTTGATTAATCGTTGCTTGTTTCAATGGATGCAAATATTTTATTCTCAAATTGATTCGTGCACGTTTATTGATATTCCTGTGTGATCCACATGCATATGATGTATTATTTTAAATGCTTGTGACTTGGTGATATCTATCTTGTGCTCTATGAAATGCCTGCGATTGATGAATATTGATAGCCTTTTATGATTTGCTTGTCTAGTCTGTGATTATCTCTTTAATCTGACTTTAAGCACTTTGATGGTGTCTTTTCGATTAGGACAACGGTCGTTTTTAGGCTAGAGTATTTTTAGTACTTGTGTTTTTGTTCGTATGTTTGTCTGTTGAGGTGCGTTGGGTGTTGTGATTAGGCCATTGATTCGCAAGAATTTTTAAGGCGCCCATTCACCCCCCTCTAGTCGCGACTCTTGGACCTACACACACCCTATGGAAGTCTGGTTTGGAGGTATTTTACAGCTCTGAAACCAGGCTTCGCAAAGAGCAAAAGTTTGAAGTCAGGAAGACTTCGCTCACACCCACAAACCCAAAAATACAACTCCGCAAAGAAAGTGTAGGCTCCACACACAAGGTACCTTCGAGCAAGCTTCGCACTTCACACCTCGTAGGAGTAAGTTTCCCTCTAAGGACTTAGAACAGATACTCTGCACTGGCAATTAGTACCAGACTTTGTATTTCGAAGGGCAAAAAGCAACGAATACAGACTGCACAAAGACTTTGGCTGAGGAAGGAAAACAGGCTTCTAACCCTACTTCACTGAGTGCTTTGCTAGTAATGAGAGAGGACTTGCCTCCATTTTACATAGAGCGAACACACACTGAAAGATACACACATTTTGCACGTATAGAACACAAATACACTTCTCTAGAAATGAAGCAGTGCAAAAACTCTAGCTAGAACAGAACGAAGTGTGGCATAGAGAAATCAACACATGCAGTGCAAAACAGGGATACAAGTTCAAGCAACAGATGAAGAACAGGATGAAAATTTCATTGCATGAACAAGGAACACAAAAGACTCACAGAACTGAGTACATGGGTCTGGCGACTAGCTCTGGAGTACTAAAAATGGTTGCTCAAACTGTTACGTAGACCTAGCCATCCATCACTATTTATAGGCCCTACTCAGCCATGTGAATAGACTACTTTACCCCTAGGGTTTACACTGTTTTTGTCTCAGCCAGACAAGGGGGTATAAATGGTAGTCTACTTTTCTGGAGTCTTCTTTTGTCAGCTTCACAGAGGAGACAGCATCAGCTTTTGCAGAGCAAACATGATCAACCTTTGCACAGTTGGAATCTTCTGAAGCCCCCTTCGCACACAAAGTGTGCAGAAGCTTCAGTGACAAGCTTTGAATGTGTAGGCCTTCACTTCACCGAAGACAGTCTTCGATACAGGGATGGTTTTGAGCCGAAGCCGTCAAAGCATTTGAGCCTTTGCGCCATCACCTCTGGAGTTGACCACGACGGCTTCACTGCTACTCTCAGCTCGAACTCCGTTAGTCCGTGTACTGAAGCCATTCATGGCCAAAGTACCTCAAGTCAGCCACACTCCGAAGCCCCACCTTCGGAGTACCTTTGCCACCTTTCGAAGTCCCTCCATCCAAGGCCTCCGCATGAAGCATATCCATAACCACCCCTTCACAGTGTCTCAACACCGAGAACACTAAACAAAAACCCTTATCCGGACCATGCCTTCGATGCACCATGACTTCCGAGAACTTCGTCAGGTGTCCCTTCGAGTGCCTCCATTCGGAGCACACTTCGAACGCCTTGCCTCAATGCTGAGGACTTCGATCACAATACTCCGAAGTCACTCCTTCTGGAGCACCCTTCAAAGTGCCTCGCCTCCGAGGACTTTGCCTCGGGGTACCATCATGTAACATCCCAAATTTAAAAATAAAATAAAAATGAGGGAAACAAATTTTCTAAAATAAAAAGGAATTATTTAATTGAAGAAAAGGTTAAAAGAAGCCAATTAAAGAAAAATAGGGAGAAGTATTTAAAATTTGAAGCTGAAAATTTATAATGAAATCTATGAGCCAAGAAATATTTTTAGGAATGTTTACAAAATTTTAGACACAGTACTTCAAGCTCTAAAGGAGTTTATGAATTTTTGGAATTAATTTAAATCGAAAATGAATTTAAAAACTTATTGGGACGCCCTCCCTAAACCCCCCCCTCGGCCTAGCCCAGACTGCGGCCTGAGCCACCGCCAAGAGCCACCGTATTTTCTTACAAACTACTTACTACCTCATCTTTTAGAGTTTTTACAAAAAAAATTTCTCTCTTTTGTAGATGCTGGTTCATACCATGAGTGGGACTCTCCACGATGAGGCTGGATTCGTCCGCGAGGTTCGCATGCTCGTCGACTTCCTTGGATTCAAGCACGAGCCCACGTTCCATGGGATCTTTCCCGATGTGAACGAGAGCTATTGCGAGGTCACAGTCGTCATCCGTCCCACCACCACGCAGCCCGCGTTCTACTCCCATGGAGTCGGAGGACCTTCCTTCATGGTGGCCAGTCAGCGAGCTGCTCTTCAGGCCCTCTCAGAACTGCGGTTGGTTTACGACGTCCAACTCCTCGACACTGCCTATCGCTTCATGCCCATGCGCACACCAGAAAGTCATCGCAGCATCTACGTCAACACATTCTCCCTGCGCAACTCCGCCATCGTCCGCACCATGCAACTCTTGGAGGCGATGGACAATCTTCACACGGAGGCCATCCTCGACGAGGATAGCAAGCACGACACCATTGACTTCTACCGTCATTTATTAGAGAGCCTGAACCGCGAGAATGCAGATCTCCACCGCCGACAATGTGCAGATGCATCACCAGATCGAGGAGCTCTAGAAGGATCTCGAGGAGGTAGCTCCCCTTCCGCCATGCAAACAGAAGACACTTAGTACCCCCTCAGCCAGGACCAAGAGGATCTCCCGCAGTACCACTCCTACCGGGCCCTCCAGCTCCACCACCCCTGCACTGACCATCTCCGTCGAGCTAGTGATTGAGTCCTCCCTGAGCTGCCTTAGACGTAGTTTGCGGTTGTCTGTTTCTATTGATTGTTTTAATTGTATTATCACTCATGTCGGAATATAAGTCATGAGTGAAAGTTTTATAAGAAATTTAAAATAAAGATGTAAGCATCTAGGCCAAAACACTCATTTTGAGCAATCAAAATAGTAATGCTTCCCCTTAAATATTGCACCTTCTTTTGAACCCCTCCACTTCAGGATGGCCAACGACCAAGGATCTGAAGCCCCGTGCGATGAAAACACCTCTAGAAACTTGCCTTAGTGGGGAGCAACCGACCAATGGCAGGCCCCGTTGCCAATCATCCCACACTAGCGGAGATGATGGCAAACCAAAACCAACTGATCGCCATGTTGTTTACTCAGATGCAACAACAATAAAGCAAAATGCAAGAGCAGCAGGCACAGTTGTTACATGTCCAACAACAGCAACCCGAGCCTCCCCTCCGCCTCGCCGTCCATGCACCAGCACCAGTTTCTCAACTCTAAGAGTTTCTGCTTGTCTGGCCCCCAATATTCTCTAGCACCACCAACCCTATGGAGGCAGGAGACTGCCTTAGGACCATCGACAAGAAGTTGGACCTTCTGCCCTATTCCGAGCAGGAGCAGGTGGCATTTGCCGCTCACCAACTCCAAGGGCCTACCGCGGAGTGGTGGGACAATTTCCGTAAGACTCAGCCCGGGGGCCATGAAATTTCATGGGCTGAGTTCTCCACTGCCTTTCGCGCCGCCCATGTCCTAGATGGCGTGGTAGCCCAGAAGCAGCAGGAATTCCAAGACCTGCATCAAGGGAGCATGACTGTTACGAAGTACCTGCATGAATTCAACCGGTTGGCCCGGTATGCACCAGAGGAAATGCGCACAGACGTAGCCCGCCAAGCCAAGTTTTTCGGGGACTGAAGGACGAGCTCTCCCTTCAGTTGGTCTCCAGGGACTTCGCAATTTTCAGAAATTGGTGAACAAAGCTATCATCCAGGAGACCGAACAAAACAAGGTGGACTAGAAAAAGAGAAGAATGATCGCCTACCGTCAGCAGCAAGGGATGGTGCAGAAGCCGCGCTCAGTGATCCCTCAAGCCCCAACCCCTGTGAGCCACGGACCACCCTTGGAGGGCCAAGCTCAGGCATCTCACTGCAAGCACCGCCAGCTGGAAGAGCTCCGGTGCAAGCTACCGGATACAAGAGAGATAGGAATGGCAACCCAATAATTTGCTTCAACTGTCGCCAAGAGGGTCACTTCTCCAACATGTGCCCCTACCCCAAGCAGGCGTCATCCTCCGTTCCAAGCCCGATGGGACGTACTCAAGTTCATCACATCTCCGTTAAAGAGGTCCAAGGTATGTCAGAAGACCTGTTCAACGTGACCCCAACCAACCCAGTTTCAGAGACTACTCTGCCTGTTTATGAAACATCACCTTCTTCTAATCCGGAGCACCAGTAGAACCCCATCCCTTAGTTTTCCCAAGGTTCGTTTCGAATCTCGAGGACGAGATTCTTTGTAAGGGGGATAGGATTGTAACATCCCAAATTTAAAAATAAAATAAAAATGAGGGAAAAAAATTTCTGAAATAAAAAGGAATTATTTAATTGAAGAAAAGGTTAAAAGAACCACATTAAAGCAAAACAGGGAGAAGTATTTAAAATTTGTAGCTGAAAAATTTATGATGAAATCTATGAGCCAAGAAATATTTTTAGGAATTTTTACAAAATTTTAGACACACTACTTCAAGCTCTAAAGGAGTTTATGAATTTTTGGAATTAATTTAAATCGAAAATGAATTTAAAAACTTATTGGGCCGCCCTCCCTAAACCCCCCTCGGCCCAGCCCAGACCATGGCCTGAGCCACCGCTAAGAGGGGCCCGCCTGTCGGCGAGCACCCCTATCTCTCCCGCGCATCGCGCCTTCCCGGCCCCGCCCGTCAGTCCACGCCCGCGCCCCTCTGCCGCTGTCAAGCCGGGCCAGCTAGTCAGCCCTTCCCCCTCGCGCTCGGTCTATGACGGGTGGGACCCACCTGTCATATCCAGCTTCTTCGATGGAAAGGGATCCCCCCTTCCATACCAGCGCCCCCTTTACGATTTTAGCCACCGGCTGCCGCGTGACACCAAGCCTACCCCAGATTCCTACTCCCCGATCACCGGCGATCACCTTTCATTGTCAGCCGATGCGTTTTTGCCTAGATGGAAGCATAGCTGAGCAAAGGAAAGCTCGCCGGAATTTTGGAATCCCCTCGGATTTCTTCAGCTTGCCTGCCAATTCCATGCCGCCGACGAGCCTATAAAAGCCCCCGGCTTCACCACACTGCAGCCATCACGATTTCACCCTAGCCCTGTGTTTCCATGCTAGCCGTTTCTTTTTTTGGGTTTCTCCCATGTCTTGGCTCCGGCAGCCCCTCGCTAGCGCCTTGAGCCACCGCCGCCATCGCCGTCAACACCGTCGGGACTGCCGTCGCTCACCCATCCCCGGCCTCACCTTGGCTGACCGTGAAGACCGTCGGAACACCATCGCCAACGCCAACCCGAGGGACCTATGTCGCCCCTCTTCGTCACCGGTCACCGTCAGCTCGCCGATGACACCACCACCGGTACCCCCGTGTTCCCCGTACAGCCCTCTTTCTATTTTTGGCCGTAGCCACGCCCTTGGACCTCACCGTCACCGAGAATCTGTCGCCGTTGCATCGCCGGAGTCAGAGAAGAAGGAGTAACTACCCCTTCTACTCGTGCCATGCTGGACGGCATCCGGGCCACACGTTCCCGATTGGATGGCGCTGATTAAATCCCGAAGGGATTTAATCCTAGCCCTCGATTCGTGCCGAAGGGGTACGGGGCCATCCAAGCCATCTAGATCCACTTACGTCCCCCGCCTCGCCACCGACCATTGGATCTGGATCCAACAGTCCTGATCGGCCTGATCCACGCGCACAACGCGCAAGTCCATGGTGGGCCTGGCTCACCATGGACCCAAAACCATTTTCCTGTTTAAATAAAATTCAGAAAATTGTTTAAACTTTGAAAATTCATAACTTGCCCATTTTAACTCCAAATTTCACCATTCAAATTTTGTTAAATCTATCTTTTTATTCTCTACACTTTTATGCAATAAAAAAATATGTTTATTTTTCACATTTTATTCTTATTAAATAATAGAGTAAACCCCCTTTAGGATTAAATTCATATTGCATTAAATAATTCAGAAGAACCCTTAATAATTTGTATATTAATTTCAGAGGACATAATACCTTCATTTCACTGTTTTAATGCAATATAAACAGTAGGGTTGTCTTGCACACTCTTAATC
Organism: Zizania palustris; assembly: GCA_019279435.1. Lineage (NCBI taxonomy): Eukaryota > Viridiplantae > Streptophyta > Magnoliopsida > Poales > Poaceae > Zizania > Zizania palustris. The sequence goes on along the minus strand of JAAALK010000085.1, from coordinate 17,299,727 downwards.
ACCTTTAAATGGGAAAATAAAAACCCCTTAGGTTAATTACTTTTATAATTTATAAAATCTAGAAAACCCTTAAAAACTAATCTGAAGTACTTAGGTAATAAATTCATAGACTTTAAGATTTTATTTTCTTTAATTAATACAACAAAAAAATGTATGCTTGTCTTGGTGCTTTTGGATTGTTTATTGAATGTCGTATTTACTTTTTCGTATCGAGAAGACTACGACGCCGTCGAGGATGCGGAGTTTTACCCCGAGGTTCCACGTCCACCATTCGCAGATCAAGGAAAGTCACAACCCCCATTTTGATCATAATTGAGCCCATGTTTTAATAAATTATCGCTATAACTCATAGGATAATATTGCATTAGTCTAATATCAAGCCCTACATTATATTCATTAGATCCCCGTCCTTGTGTGTAAACCCAAGCCATGCTTATCGAGCCTAAACTCCTTGTCACTCTACAATATTATATTAGCTAGTGTCCAATGTACCGATCGACACAACTACTATAGGATAAAAGAATGAGTTGTAGATAGTTGGATTCTACTATATGAATTTCCCCGTTATTCTCATCTCTGGACTCTGTTGGAGTTGGCTATGTTATCAGTATGGTGGGTTCCGGGTGCAAGCTAGGGCTTTGGTTGGTCGCACCCGGGGCACTATAAGGACCGGTCTGTGGGATCTGTTACAAAGCACTTCCGTACTAACTACAAGTCTAGTGGGTAAGTCCTAACTGGAGGTATGGATCTTACCAACTTGAAGCACCATAGTGGAGGGGGCAAGGGGCAACCTGCGGGTGACTTGTATCGACGAGACTCAAGGGGGGCTATGGTGTGGCCCGAAGTGACTTGGAAACCATATGAAACCTATAAGAGGGTGTTATCGAATTGGTGCGTTCCATGCTGAAGGTTTTGGCACGAGCTTCTCGTGACAAGAGTCATTTAACACACTACGGTGTGCGGGAAATGAGTGCCTTGTGGGTACAATAGTACACCTCTGATCAGAGTTTAAATCTTTTCGAAAAGCCAAGCCCACGTTCAAGGGCGGGTTGTGTGACTTCTCGTAGTTAGTTTACTATCGTTTGAGTGAAAGTGTTATTCATGGCATGTAAGGACTGTTGAGTGAGGGTGGGCTGACTGTACCCCTCGAGTTAGAAGATGATGCATATACATGTTTAATTTTCTGTACTAATAATCTGCTTACATTAAATGCTTTACAAAGCTGCTTTCCCGCAAAAGAAGCCACTACCTTCCTTGTTATTCCCTTGAATTATATTTGCATTCGGTGGCTTGGTGAGTACGATTGTACTCACCCCCGTTTACTTACACCACCATAGGCTGTCTACTACGAGGAGGGCGACGGTCTGGAGTAGCGACCCAGTCAAGGCACGAGTATTTATTTTATTAGTTTCTCTTTTATTTAACTCTTTTGTAATAATATGGTCTACAAACCATGATTGATTGGCGTATTGTACGCAGTCGTGTGATGAACGTCTTGTATTTATTGATTTTCTCTAGAATTTCAATAAATTCTCGGTTTTAATAAATTAGGGCGTGACACATCAGCCGGAGCCACCCTCCGCACTTTCTGCCTTCGCCTGGCGCACCTTGACCCGAGGACCGACCTGGACCCCACGCAGCCTTCACGACTGAGCTCCCTGCTTGGCTGGCACAAAGCCTCCCGCTTGACCCAGGTTCACTCGTTGCGAACCTTCCATCGCCTCCTAAGTCACCTGCGCTCCACCGACACGCAAACAAGTTTTTCTAGTACCCTAGAGACCTCTCCAGTAAGCAACCTCCGGTACATACTCCGGTGCACTGCCCAAAGTACTAAGCCCTTCGGTACAACCATATCATCATGTTCTGTTGGACCCCTTCGACAGACACACTCTGTTACACAGCTGTAGCCAGCAACCACCAAATACTTCAGTAAACACCTCCGAACCCCTTCGGAGGGACCCCTTTGCCCAAAAGAGAACTTGTCAATCACTCATCATAGACTTGAAACCAAAGCACATTTCCACTTGGTTTCTCAAATATGCACGAAGCAAGGCTTCGAAGAACATTTACATTAGGCGAAGCATGGTTTTGGTGTGCTTAATTCTTAAATTAGATTTAGACAAGTGAAGCAAGGCTTCAAAGAATGTTTAAATGGCGAAGCATATCTTCTGAGCTAGATTCTACAATGAGAATGGAATGGGTGGTGTGAATTCACCGAACCTAGGATAATTTGAGCCACCTTCGACTCTGAGTCACATTCGACTCTAGGTCACCTTCGACCCTGGGATGCATCAGGATAGAGCCCGGAATCTCAGACACAATGAGCCATGGCACAGAGTCCTTTAGCCCATTTCTACGGGCCCGAAGGCGCTGTGTAGTCTTTGGAGGAGTGCTCCGGTTTTAACAAAGAGAAGCGAGACTTTGGTTTTAAACAAGGCAAAGCAAGGCTTCGATTTTAAACAAGACGAAGCAAGGCTTCGGTTTTAAACAAGGCAAAGCGAGGCTCCGGTTTTAAATAAGGCGAAGCAAGGCTTTGGTTCTAAATAAGGCGAAGCAAGGCTTCAGTTTTAAATAAGGAAAAATTACTCACATGCCATTATAATTTTCAGAAATTGCCTATATGCCACTGTCAGTGACTGTGGCGGCCCCCATCTGTCAGTGACACATCGATGGCATATTGGCAAACCGCAAAAATTGTAATGGCACGGAAAAAATTAACCCTTTAAATAAGGTGAAGCAAGGATTCAAGGGTTTAATGGGATGAAGCTAGGTTTTTTCTTCTTTGTAGAACGAAGCAGGGCTTCGAGCTGTGTACATGCCTTAAGAATCTTGACTGTTCTAGAGGCCGAGCGGCTTTGCGTGGTTGAAGAGGCTCACCTCATAGCCCCTAGGGCTTCTGAGGCCTTCGGTGAGTGCCCGGAGCCCCTTGCCGGAGGGTGCAGTCCAAGACGCGAGGGTGGTGGAAGGTGAGAAAGGCCTATGAACTGTACTTGAAGTCCCTTGCCGAAGGGTGCGCGGAATCCTGGGACTCTGAAGCTCACTCTACAAGCGTACATCAAAATACAGACAGTGGCAGCGAACTTAGCTTTTAGTACATAAGCTCCCCACGGACGGCGCCAACTGTTGTAATAATTGTTTTAGTTACAGCAGGTTTTTATGTGGTGGTGTATGGTATATAGAATGACCTCGAAGGGTTCTCATAGAGGGAGAGAGAGAGTTTATACTGGTTTAGTCCTCTCTACAGGGATAATAGCCCTACGTCTAGTTTATAGTGGATTTGGCATTATTTTGCCTCTACTGAACCTATCCCCCTATTACAAGGGCATGGCCCTGCATTTTTAGGCACACAGGCCAAAGGAAAAGACCTAGTTTCCCTCTACAAGCCGTAGGCTTTATATGGGTAAGAAGGGAAAAGGCTATACTACTATACATTTGACTTTACAGATGCAATAGATAAATATCATTTTGGGAGCAGGTATACGGCATACTAGGGGGAGCCCTAGTATGGCTTTACACTATAGCAATGCTTGGATATTTCTTCTAGACTAGAGTACTTGCCGGAGGGCTTCAACCGAAGCTAGCTGAGAGGGCTCCGAAGAGCACTCCGAAGCGGACCCAAAGAGGGCTCCGGAGATGGCTTCGAAGGGGACCGGTGTGACACCCCAAATTTTCAAAGCAATAAAAACATTATTAAATTCAATTTCTTGGAATTTATATTTCTGAAAATACTTTTAATACTCTTTTATACCCTTTTGAACTACAACATAGGGTAGATGGCCAAACCAGGAGCTGAAAATTTTTGTATAGACTCCCAAGGCCAAGAAATGTTTTTGAGAATTTTTACAAATTTTTACCCACTTTGGAAATGCCCCAAAAGATTTAAACCATTTTCTGCAATTATTTTAATCAGAAAACCTTGGAAAACAGTAATGGGCTCCCCTCCCTCCATTCTCCCTCTCCCGGCCGGCCCAGCCAACTCCACCCGCGCGCCCGGACTGACAACCGGACCCCACCTGTCAGCGACCACTCCTCTCTTCGCGCGCGCGCCCGACGCCTCGACCCCGCCTGTCAGTCCACTCTCTCGCGCGCTCGCACCCGCTGACCACCTTGGCCCACCTGTCGGACCCGTCTTCCCCGCGGGATCCGGCCCCAAACCCCCCCGCCGGCCGAAACCCTAGCCCTCCTCGGATTCGCTCTCGCCGGCCCCCTCACCCTAATTACTCGACGGCATTGATTTCCCCGCGCTCCCCCGACCGTTTCCCCCTTTATTTCACCGCGTCATCGCCCCCGGATTGGCGCTCGCATGCACGGCAGGAGCTCGCCAGCGTTGAAGAGAGCTTTTACTCCCGGCCTCCCTCGATTACGCCCCCTCTGCCCCCGCCGACGACCCTATATAAACCCCCTGGCCGTCCGCGTTATGCCCCTACGCCCAATCGCTGCGAGAACCAACAGAGCCCTTGCATTTCGAATTTTTGCGCACCACCTTTGCCCTCGCCCCAACCGTCGCTCGCCGTCGCCGGAGTCCCCCTCCCTCCTCGCCGACCGCACCACTGTGACCGCACGGACCTCACCGACCTCGGCCACCACTTCGTCGATGACGAACCTCACCGGATCGCCGTCCCCGCCGAGGAACCGAGAACCTTCGCCGCCACCGCTCGTCGCCGGCCTCACCCCGTCGACCCCGGACCACCGCAAGGGTACCCTTTTGTTCCCCTCGGTACCCCCTTTCCGTTTTTAGTCCTAGCTAGACTAGATAACCCTCGACCTCGCCGGAATCGCTCGCCATCGCATCGCCGGAGTCAGGGAAGAAGGGGTACTTTACCCCCCCGACACGCACTGTGCCGGATTCAATCCTGGCCGTGCGATCCAGATCCAACGCTTGGGATTAAATCATCTGTTCGGTTTAATCCGGGCCGTCGGATCTGAGTAAAGCGGTACGGTGCGATCTCACGCGTTCATTTTCATTTAAAACCGGCGTGCGATCTCGTGCGTCCACGTGGTACCCCTTCGAACGTTTTAATCCTGGCCGTCCTCGCCAACTTACGCGCCCCGCCTCGCCCTCGCGCGTCGGATCTGGATCCGACGGTCCAGATCGACCCGGCGCACGCGCACAGTGCGTGGGTTCACCGTGAGCCTGGCTCACCGTGGACCCGAGGGATTTAAAATTTGAAAATAAATTCCAGAAAAGGTTTAAAACTTGTAAAATTCATATCTGGCGCATTTGAACTCTAAAAATTGCCATTCCAATTTCAGAAAATTCATAATATTATTCTCTACATGTTTATACAATAAAAACAGTAGGTTTACATTGGACATTTCATGTTTATTTAAATAGATGTTTAAATACCCTTTGGTTAAAAATGTAAATTTAATTATTTAAATTTCATTAGAGTTTGTATTTATTTATTTCATGATGATATGAACAGATCACTAAGTTTTCTATGAAGCTTTCATTTTAAATCTATTAGAGAACTTAAAAATGATAATAACCCCTTTTAAAACCCCTTTTTAAAAGAGGACTACTTTTTAAATTCCTTTAAAATTTAATTATGAGATAAACCACAGAACCTTAACAATTGAAATCATTTTATTTTTAATCAAACCAACTGTAACTTATGTGCTTATAATGTAATGTTATATTGTTTGATTGAATGTGTTCTTTTTATTTTACTTTATTATATTAAAAAGACTACGACGTCGCCGAGGAGCCGGAGTACTTCCCCGAAGTCCCTCCCTCTCCCTTTGCTGAACAAGGCAAGTCACCAAACCAATCTTTTGAGCATATTGAACCCATGTTTGATTAAACTATCGCTAAAAAACATAGGCTATATGTGCATTAGTCAAATGAACCCTTACATTATATTTATTTAGGATCCCCCGACCTTGATGTGCAACCCAAGCCATGCTATCTCGCCTAAACCTCCTTGTCACCATATGATCAATGATATTAGCTAGTGTCCAATGTATTGACACGATCGCTATAGGATAAAAATGAGTCGTAGCAAAATGGTTCTATTATATGATCCCCGTTACTTCTTATCCTTGGAAATTCTGTTGGTGATGAGTTATGGTTGTGAGTGTATGCATGGTGGGTTCCGGGTGCAAGCTAGGGCATTGGTCGGTAGCACCCGGGGCACTATAAGGACCGGTCTGAGGGATCCGTTGCAATACACTTACGTACTAACCACAAGTCTAGTGGGTAAGTCCTAACTAAGGTATGGGTTGTTCCAAACCGAGGCCACCATTTGGAGATGGGTCAAGTTGCACCTGCGGGTGACTTGTACCAATGTGGCGCAAAAGGGGGTGCGACGTTAGCTGGGATGCGGCCCGGCGCGCCGGCGAAACCTAGAGCGGGTGGTTATCGCTTGGAACATCTCATATTGAGGTTTTGGCACGAGTTCCCGTGGTATGGGTCATCTCGTTTGGGATGAGTGCGTGCCTTGTGGGTACAGTAGTACATCTCTGATCAGAGTCTTAAATCTTTTCGAAAAGCCGAGCCCACGGTCAAGGGTGGGTTGCGTGACATCCCCCAGTTAGTTTACTTTAAATATGTATGTGCATGATGGATTGACATGTAAGGACTGTTGTGCGAGGAGGTAAAACGTACTCCTCGAGTTAGTTGATGTTGTTGATGTTCATGTTTACTTTTCCGCATGATTAAAAATGTGACTACACTAATTGCAATAACTAAAGCTGTAATTTTCCGCAAAGCTAGCCATTACCTTTCTTTTTAATTATCCTGCATTATTACTTGCATTTGCGGTGGCTTGTTGAGTACTTTTTGTACTCATACCCGTTGGACCCCACAGAGGATGCTTACTACGAAGACGGTCTGGAGTAGCGACCCAGTCGAGAAGAAAAATCCCGGAGAAGATGTTCGTCATGCCGCTATCTAATTATTTTTACTTATTGTTCTTATTAAAACTGTGATGTAATAAATATGGTCTGCGCACCATGAACACTGTCGTATGTACGATTGTCGCATGATGAACCTCTTGTATTATTGTTTTTCTTATGAAATACAATAATGTCTCGATTTGTTAAATCGGGGCGCCACAATATGGTATCAGAGCCGACTCGACTGTAGGAAGCCAAACAGACCCGCCTAGCCATTAGCCATAGGAAATTATTTCTCGAAAATCTACTTAATAAACTTTGTTCCTCTCCTCACTTTTATTCAACTTGCTGTTTTGTAGATGCCTGTCTACCAAGTCCACAGCTACTGCCGCCACTACGAGGGCTTCGTCCGGGAGCTCCGCATGATGCTCACCTTCCTCGGGTTCCTCTTCGAACCCGAATTCCAAGGAGTGTACCCCGACGAGTTCGCCGGGCCTTGCGACGTCTCCCTCACCGTCCACGGCTCCGGAGAACACCTGCCGCCCTACACCACCACACTTGGAGGCCCGACTTTCGACGTCGCGTGCCAACGAGTCGCCCTCCAGGCCCTCATGGAGCTGAGGATGATCTACGACGACCGTCTTCAGAACTCGTCCTTCCGGCTCGTGCCGAAGCGTACTCCCGGAGCCCACCGTAGCATCTACCTCGGAGTTCACTCCGTGCGTGATCCGGTCATGGCCCGGCAGTCGTGTCTTCTACAGGCCATGGATGATCTCCACACCGAGGCGGTGCTCGACGCCGACGAGCACCATGAGGCGGTTGAGTTCCTTCGTGAAGAAACGAAGAACTTGATCCAGCAGAATGGCGAGTTGCAGCGCAAGATCATGCAGCTGCAGAAGGATATAGCGGAGATGGTTCCTCTTCTTCCAAGGAAGAAGAAGCCCATCCGTGAGCCCCTCCCTCGCCCCAAGAGGATCCCGCCACGACCCTCCCCCGCCAGACCCTCCACCAGCGCCCCTACACCATGCCCCGGCCTCGTCTCCGACTCCATCATCGAGAATTTTCTCGAGCCCACCATCTCTCTGGAGCCGCGCACTCGTGGTTCCGAGAGCACGGAGACCGCCTCCGGTGGCGAGTAGACGTTAGGAGTCGCTATCTAAATAAAAATCATAATTTTGTATGTGGTGCCATCTGCAGCGAGTTGTGTTGTAGATGGAATAAGATCTTGGATGTAATGAACAATTTATACCACCCTATATATTTATGTGCTTGGTATTTTTGGTTGTATTATTGTTTCGTCATCTTTGTTTTATCACTATGTGTATTCAGAAGATGGCCGACCACCAGAACACCGGCTCCAACAACGGAGCAGGAGGAAGCCGTGATGCGCCCGAGGGTGTTGTACCCAACTGGGGTGCAACGGGCCCACGACAGTCTGGGTCGCCTTCCGCCAACCACCCCACCTTGGCGGAGATGATGGCGAATCAGAACCAACTGATCACCGCCCTCCTCACCCAAATGCAGAACCAACAGGCTCAGTTGGACCATCTGCAGAACGGGGAACCCGCCCCTCGCGCACCAGCACCCGCGCCCGCTCCGCAACTCTCCGAGTTTCTGCGCGTGCACCCGCCCATTTTCTCGAGCACCACCAACCCGATGGAGGCCGGAGATTGGCTTCGTACCATTAGAAAGAAGCTCGACCTCCTCCCCTGCACCGACCGAGAGCGAGTGGCCTTCGCCACTCACCAGCTCCAGGGTCCCGCCGCTGAATGGTGGGACAACTATCGTGAGTCCCAGCCAGAGGACCACGTGGTGACTTGGGCAGAGTTCACCATCGCCTTTCGTGCCACCCACGTCCCCGCCGGTGTCATCGCGGTGAAACAGCAGGAGTTCCGCGACCTGCAACAAGGCAACATGACCGTCATGGAGTACCTCCATGAGTTCAATCGCCTCGCCCGCTACGCACCGGAGGAAGTGCGCACCGACGCCCTCCGCCAAGCCAAGTTCCTCCGGGGACTTAAGGATGAGCTGTCCATCCAGCTCGTCGCCATCGACTACGACGACTTCCAACGGCTAGTCAACAAAGCGCTCATCCAAGAGACTGAGCAAAACAGGTTGGACCTCAAGAAGAGGAAGATGATCGCCTTCAGGCATCAGCAGGCGAACTCGCAGAGGCCCCGCTTCGTCCCTCCGCCACCAGCGCCCGCCTATCATCCTCGCCCCACTCCACCAGCTCCGGCCGCTCAGCCGACACCAGCCGCCAAGGCCCCGGTCTTGAAGGATCGCCAAGGGAGGCCGGTAGTTTGCTTCAACTGCCGCAAGGAAGGGCACTATTCGCACCAGTGTCCTCACCCCAAGTAGACCCAAGGCGCAGCACCCAACCAGGCGGTTCATGCCCGCGTCAACCACATCAGCGCGGAGGAAGCTCAGGAGGCTCCTGAAGTCGTGCTCGGTACGTTCACTGTGAATTCCGTACTGGCCGTCATATTATTTGACTCTGGAGCAACCCACTCCTTCATCTCGGAAGATTTTGTGAAAACAAACGAACTGGACGTGCTCTCTCTACCCATTCCCATGGTGATTGCCACCCCCGACAATAGGACCTCAGCCCGCTTATACAGCCCTAAGGTTCAAATTAACATCCAAGGAATACTGTTTCGGGCCGAGCCAGTCCTCATCCAATGCACCGGACTTGACCTCATACTAGGGATGGATTGGTTGATGAAACACAAGGGAGTGATCGACTGTGCCAACAAGTCCGTCACGGTGACCAACCCGGAAGGCGCAGCCGTCACCTTTCGGATGACCAGTCGCAAGCCACTCGGAGCATCCCTTCGCTCGATAGCTCTTGAAGAGGTGCCTATAGTCAAGGAGTTTGCGGATGTCTTCCCTGAAGACCTACCCGGAATGCCTCCCAAGCGGGACATCAAATTCAGAATCGAACTTGTCCCCGGGACCACTCCAATCTCCAAGCGCCCATACCGAATGGCCGCCAATGAACTAGCCGAAGTCAAGAGCAACATCGAAGACCTAGAGCAGAAAGGGTACATCCGACCGAGTACCTCACCCTGGGGTGCACCGGTTATATTTTCCATGAAGAAGGACAAGACCAAGAGGATGTGCGTGGACTATAGAGCCTTGAACGACGTAACCATCAAGAACAAGTACCCATTGCCTTGGATCGACGACCTGTTCGATCAGCTAAAAGGATCCTCGGTGTTTTCCAAGATTGACCTCAGGTCAGGTTATCACCAGTTGAGGATTAGAGAAGAAGACATACCCAAGACTGCCTTCACCTCCCGCCATGGACTCTACGAGTACACCGTGATGTCGTTCGGGCTCACGAATGCCCCGGCCTTTTTCATGAACATGATGAACAATGTGTTCATGGAGTTCTTGGACAAGTTCATCGTGGTATTCATCGACGATATCCTCGTTTACTCCAAGACCAAGGAAGAACACGAGGCTCACCTCCGTCTGACCCTCGGAAAGCTAAGGGAGCAGCAATTGTACGCCAAATACAGCAAATGCGAATTTTGGTCGTCTGAGGTAAAGTTCCTCGGCCATGTTATATCTGCCGGAGGAATAGCAGTGGACCCAACCACCGTGGAAGCAGTAACCAACTGGCTGCAACCAACAACCGTGACCGAGATCCGGAGATTTCTCGGATTGGCCGGATACTACCGCCGGTTCATCGAGAATTTTTCCAAGATCGCCAAGCCTATGACCAGACTTCTGCAGAAGGAAGTAAAATTCGAATGGACCCCCGATTGCGAAGAAAGCTTCCAGACCCTCAAAAAGAAGCTAGTGTCAGCTCCCATTCTGACTCTGCCAGACATCCGGAAAGACTTCCACGTCTACTGTGATGCCTCTCGTCAAGGATTGGGATGCGTCTTAATGCAAGAAGGGAAAGTGATATCCTACGCCTCCCGACAGCTGAGACCGCATGAGCTGAACTACCCAACCCACGACCTGGAATTAGTAGACGTGGTTCATGCCTTGAAGATATGGAGACATTACCTTGTGGGGAATCGGTGTGAGGTCTTCACCGACCACAAGAGCCTCAAGTACATATTCACCCAACCAGATCTGAATCTCAGGCAAAGGAGATGGTTGGAACTGATCAAGGATTACGACTTGGGCATCCATTATCATCCGGGCAAAGCGAATGTGGTGGCAGACGCCCTTAGTCGAAAAGGGTACTGCAATGCCATCATGATTCAGGACCAAGCTCCTTTACTGTATAAGGAGATGGAAAGGTTAAACCTAGGGATCACCACTCGAGCGTATCTCGCTGCCTTGGAGTCTCGGCCTGTCTTAATAGACCAGATCCGAGAGAAGCAGAAGGAAGATCCGGACATCCTGGAGATCTAGCAGAACATGAGGAAGGGTAAAGCCCCTGGATTTTCCGAGGACGAGCATGGTACCATCTGGTTCGGAAACCGGATCTGCGTACCCAACAAACCCGAGTTGAAGACCCTCATCCTTCAATAAGCCCATGATACGTTATACTCCATCCATTCCGGGAGTACGAAGATGTATCAAGACCTAAACGAAAAATATTGGTGGGTCAGCATGAAGAGAGAAATAGCTGAGTATGTGGCCAAGTGCGACACATGCCGGCGAGTCAAGGCAGAGCATCAGAGGCCTGCCGGACTTCTTCAACCTCTCAAGGTCCCTAAATGGAAGTGGGAAGAGATAGGAATGGACTTCATCACGGGACTGCCCAGGACCCAAGCTGGTCATGATTCTATCTGGGTGATCGTCGACCGACTCACCAAGGTAGCTCACTTCGTTCCGGTCAAGACAACTTACACCGTCGCCAAGTTGGCTGAGTTGTATATGACCCGGATCGTGTGCCTTCACGGAGTTCCTAAGAAGATTGTATCTGACCGCGGGAGTCAGTTTACCTCCAAGTTTTGGAAGAACCTTCAAGAGGAACTCGACACCCGGCTGAACTTTAGCACCGCCTATCATCCACAGACCGACGGTCAAACCGAAAGGGTCAACCAGATATTGGAGGATATGCTTAGAGCTTGTGCTCTAGACTTTGGCGGAATGTGGGACAAGAACTTACCGTATGCAGAGTTCTCCTACAACAACAGCTACCAAGCCAGCCTGCAAATGTCCCCGTTCGAAGCACTCTATGGACGTAAGTGCCGAACGCCGTTACTCTGGGATCAAACCGGAGAGTCACAACTGTTTGGGACTGATTTATTACGAGAAGCTGGAGACAAGGTTAAGATCATAAGAGACCGATTGAAGGCAGCCCAATCCAGGCAAAAGAGCTATGCCGACAACCGTCGAAGAGACCTAGCCTTTGAGGAGGGCGATTATGTCTACCTCCGAGTCACTCCCCTCCGTGGCACTCAAAGGTTCAACATGAAAGGCAAACTAGCACCCCGCTACGTCGGACCTTTCCGGATCCTCCGACGACAGGGAGAAGTGGCATATCAACTCGAACTGCCCCCATCCTTGGCAGGCGTTCACGATGTGTTCCATGTCTCTCAACTGAAGAAGTGCCTCCGTGTACCCACCGAGCAAGCCGACCTTCAGCAGCTTAATGTCCAAGAAGACTTGACCTACATAGAGAAACCCGTCAAGATCTTGGAAACCAAGGAGAGAGTAACCAGGAGTCGCGTTGTTCGCTTCTGCAAAGTCCAATGGAACAACCATCCCGCCGAAGAAGCCACTTGGGAAAAGGAAGACGAACTGAAAGCCCAATATCCCGAATTATTCGAGTAACGTTCCAATCTCGAGGACGAGATTCTTGTAAGGGGGATAGGTTTGTGACACCCCAAATTTTCAAAGCAATAAAAACATTATTAAATTCAATTTCTTGGAATTTATATTTCTGAAAATACTTGTAATACTCTTTTATACCCTTTTGAACTACAACATAGGGTAGATGGCCAAACCAGGAGCTGAAAATTTTTGTATAGACTCCCAAGGCAAAGAAATGTTTTTGAGAATTTTTACAAATTTTTACCCACTTTGGAAATGCCCCAAAAGATTTAAACCATTTTCTGCAATTATTTTAATCAAAAAACCTTGGAAAACAGTAATGTGCTCCCCTCCCTCCATTCTCCCTCTCCCGGCCGACCCAGCCCACTCCACCCGCGCGCCCGGACTGACAACCGGACCCCACCTGTCAGCGACCACTCCTCTCTTCGCGCGCGCGCCCGACGCCTCGACCCTGCCTGTCAGTCCCCTCTCTCGCGCGCTCGCACCCGCTGACCACCTTGGCCCAACTGTCGGACCCGTCTTCCCCGCGGGATCCGCCCCCAAATCCCCCCCCCGCTGGCCGAAACCCTAGCCCTCCGCGGATTCGCTCTCGCCGGCCCCCTCACCCTAATTACTCGACGGCATTGATTTCCCCGTGCTCCCCCGACCGTTTCCCCCTTTATTTCACCGCGTCATCGCCCCCAGATTGGCGCTCGCATGCACGGCAGGAGCTCGCCGGCGTTGAAGAGAGATTTTACTCCCGGCCTCCCTCAATTACGCCCCCTCTGCCCCCGCCGACGACCCTATATAAACCCCCTGGCCGTCCGCGTTATGCCCCTACGCCCAATCGCTGCGAGAACCAACAGAGCCCTTGCATTTCCCATATTTGCGCACCACCGTCGCCCTCGCCCCAGCCGTCGCTCGCCGTCGCCGGAGTCCCCCTCCCTCCTCGCCGACCGCACCACTGCGACCACACGGACCTCACCGACCTCGGCCACCACTTCGTCGATGACGAACCTCACCGGATCGCCGTCCCCACCGAGGAACCGAGAACCTTCGCCGCCACCGCTCGTCGCCGGCCTCACCTCGTCGACCCCGGACCACCGCAAGGGTACCCTTTTGTTCCCCTCGGTACCCCCTTTCCGTTTTTAGTCCTAGCTAGACTAGATAACCCTCGACCTCGCCGGAATCGCTCGCCGTCGCATCACCGGAGTCGGGGAAGAAGGGGTACTTTACCCCCCCGACACGCACTGTGCCGGATTCAATCCTGGCTGTGCGATCCAGATCCAACGCTTGGGATTAAATCATCTGTTCGGTTTAATCCGGGCCATCGGATCTGAGTAAAGCGGTACGGTGCGATCTCACGCGTTCGTTTTCATTTAAAACCAGCGTGCGATCTCGTGCGTCCACGTGGTACTCCTTCGAACGTTTTAATCCTGGCCGTCCACGCCAACTTACGCGCCCCGCCTCGCCCTCGCGCGTCGGATCTGGATCCGACGGTCCAGATCGACCTGGCGCACGCGCATAGTGCGCGGGTTCACCGTGAGCCTGGCTCACCGTGGACCCGAGGGATTTAAAACTTGAAAATAAATTCCAGAAAAGGTTTAAAACTTGTAAAATTCATATCTGGCGCATTTGAACTCTAAAAATTGCCATTCCAATTTCAGAAAATTCATAATATTATTCTCTACATGTTTATACAATAAAAACAGTAGGTTTACATTGGACATTTCATGTTTATTTAAATAGATGTTTAAATACCCTTTGGTTAAAAATGTAAATTTAATTATTTAAATTTCATTAGAGTTTGTATTTATTTATTTCATGATGATATGAACAGATCACTAAGTTTTCTATGAAGCTTTCATTTTAAATCTATTAGAGAACTTAAAAATGATAATAACCCCTTTTAAAACCCCTTTTTAAAAGAGGACTACTTTTTAAATTCCTTTAAAATTTAATTATGAGATAAACCACAGAACCTTAACAATTGAAATCATTTTATTTTTAATCAAACCAACTGTAACTTATGTGCTTATAATGTAATGTTATATTGTTTGATTGAATGTGTTCTTTTTATTTTACTTTATTATATTAAAAAGACTACGACGTCGCCGAGGAGCCGGAGTACTTCCCCGAAGTCCCTCCCTCTCCCTTTGCTGAACAAGGCAAGTCACCAAACCAATCTTTTGAGCATATTGAACCCATGTTTGATTAAACTATCGCTAAAACACATAGGCTATATGTGCATTAGTCAAATGAACCCTTACATTATATTTATTTAGGATCCCCCGACCTTGATGTGCAACCCAAGCCATGCTATCTCTCCTAACCTCCTTGTCACCATATGATCAATGATATTAGCTAGTGTCCAATGTATTGACACGATCGCTATAGGATAAAAATGAGTCGTAGCAAAATGGTTCTATTATATGATCCCCGTTACTTCTTATCCTTAGAAATTCTGTTGGTGATGAGTTATGGTTGTGAGTGTATGCATGGTGGGTTCCGGGTGCAAGCTAGGGCATTGGTCGGTAGCATCCGGGGCACTATAAGGACCGGTCTGAGGGATCCGTTGCAATACACTTACGTACTAACCACAAGTCTAGTGGGTAAGTCCTAACTAAGGTATGGGTTGTTCCAAACCGAGGCCACCATTTGGAGATGGGTCAAGTTGCACTTGCGGGTGACTTGTACCAATGTGGCGCAAAAGGGGGTGCGACGTTAGCCGGGATGCGGCCCGGCGCGCCGGCAAAACCTAGAGCGGGTGGTTATCGCTTGGAACATCTCATATTGAGGTTTTGGCACGAGTTCTCGTGGTATGGGTCATCTCGTTTGGGATGAGTGCGTGCCTTGTGGGTACAGTAGTACATCTCTGATCAGAGTCTTAAATCTTTTCGAAAAGCCGAGCCCACGGTCAAGGGCGGGTTGCGTGACATCCCCCAGTTAGTTTACTTTAAATATGTATGTGCATGATGGATTGACATGTAAGGACTGTTGTGCGAGGAGGTAAAACGTACTCCTCGAGTTAGTTGATGTTGTTGATGTTCATGTTTACTTTTCCGCATGATTAAAAATGTGACTACACTAACTGCAATAACTAAAGCTGTACTTTTCCGCAATGCTAGCCATTACCTTTCCTTGTTAATTATCCTGCATTATTACTTGCATTTGCGGTGGCTTGTTGAGTACTTTTTGTACTCATACCCGTTGGACCCCATAGAGGATGCTTACTACGAATACGGTCTGGAGTAGCGACCCAGTCGAGAAGAAAAATCCTGGAGAAGATGTTCGTCATGCCGCTATCTAATTATTTTTACTTATTGTTCTTATTAAAACTGTGATGTAATAAATATGGTCTGCGCACCATGAACACTGTCGTATGTACGATTGTCGCATGATGAACCTCTTGTATTATTGTTTTTCTTATGAAATACAATAATGTCTCGATTTGTTAAATCGGGGCGCCACAACCGGAGGGGTCCCGGAGGCTTGACTCCGGAGTGGACCGGAGGGATCCCGGAGGCTTGACTCCAGAGGGGGCTCAGAGGGATCTCGGAGGCTTGACTCCAGAGAGGGCCCGGAGGAATCCTGGAGGCTTAGCTCCAGAAGGCTCCAGAAGGGCAAGTTTTTGCTGTACTTGAGTTAACTTCATCGGAGGGGGCTGATGCTTGTCATGAGGCTTCGCCAGCTGATGGGCTCTGAACCCAAGGCCTATGGAGGCTGACGTCATTTGCCCCTAACTAAGGGAGAAACCTATTTCCCCCAACACTTGGGGTTCATGTTGATGATGGCCATCATTGGTGTTGCCGTAGTATGGGATCGGCAAAGCTGAAGAAGACGGCGAGCGATGGCAGTCGTGATTAGTACTAGAAGAAGATGGCGGCGAGCTCGAGGGCAAAAGTAAATAGTGGGCGGAGAGCATGAAGAAGAAAGGTGGAGTGACCAAGATACTTATAAAACAAAGGATGACTCCTCGGCAATCGGGTCAAACCAATCCCGCTGGATATAGTGGCGACCACCTGCAATGTTCGGCAAAAGGTAATCATGAGTACAATTTTTAAAACGCCGAGATCATTGCAGGCCTTGGAGTAGAGGAAAAATATCTTCGGCTTACATAGCACCAATACAAAACGGTGTGGGATGAATCCTGGTCCAACACCGCCATAATAAAAGTAGATGTGTTAGACCAGGCGACACCCATCGCAGTTGTGAATGGACGTAGAAGAAGAAGCGAAAAGGGAGAAGAAAATTTATATGGAGCTGGGACCCGGGGCAAGATGTTATAAAGTGGTAGAAGATGAAGGGTTTCAGTTACAATTAATTAGTGTGAAAAGACGTCATGGATATATGTTTGAAAATATGTGATGGCAAGGGTGATAATGGCCGCTAATTTCGAAGCATCAGAACCCATTTAATGCTCTGAAACTGGGGGCATGTGTTGATGCCAAGATTTAGTAGAGCTCAGGCCCACCAAGAATGTCGCGTGGCCAACAAAAGTCAAAAGGAGTCCGGTCAAAGGTGGTCAATGAAGCCCATCCATATTGTTGCAGCATGACCGGATATGAAGGAGCCAATGAAGGAGAGAGAAGATAAGGATGATACAGAATCAGTTACAAGGTAGATTACTTGGACAACAAGTCTCTGGACTATAAATATGTATCTAATTAGCTAGGTTTACACACACAATCAACCACAACAAACTACTACTTTCTGCGCATCGCCACCCTTGGATACCCAAGGTTAATCCCGGTGGGACTTGGCACTTGGAACAGGGCTTCATTGTCTCGATCTCGGGTGAAGAGGTAATCCAGCCACCCTTATGGTTACATCAATTAAGGTTTGTTCTTTGAGGCTGCATCGTATCGATCTCTTAGATTGATGTGAATTTGGTTCCATAGTTTAAGGCTTCGTCAATTAAGTCTGACATCTTTAATTATTGTATCATGTTCATGCTATGTACCATTCATCTAAATAAATTATGCTTGATGGGTTGAAGTGTTATTGATTTATCGTGATTAGTGACTTTCTCGGTTGGTTCCGATCTTGCGGTTACGGTAATATAATGATATGAATATGTTGTTTGGCATACTGATTTTGGTTTCTATCGGAGTACGAGCCGATAGGTTATCTTTGTTTCCACGCTATGTTTCACCACCTTTCGGGAGGCGTTCATTGGCCGTGTTGCACGAGGATGTTATATTATCGGCTGATAGAGTGTTCAGCCCAATAGTGTGGGCATGGTCATCGGCCCCATGACCGATAGGCGCGTTTATTCCTTCTTATTCTATTTTTGGCATAGTCATCGGCTCGAGAACCGATCAGCGTTGCTACTAACTTTGATCTTTTATGATTCCTTATTAGTTGCAGGGTCAAACTGATTGGCATGCTCAGAACCTTTCTTTTTTTCTTCTAACATTATAGGACCTCCACTGGAGTTAAGCAGATTTCCAAGGCCATGTGTGTGCCCCAAAAATACACGAACAGAAGCACTTGTCAGATTTAGGGGTGAGCTTGTCAGACGTCAAAAGTTTGACATACGCATCACAATCCTAAATCTTTAGAAAAGATAAATTGGGACGCCTCCCAGACCACATCTCTACTGACTTAGATGGAACTCTATTCAATGTGAAAGTGGCATTATCTAGAGCGAGTTGCCAAAAGGATAATGGGAGATCAGTATGACTCATCATCGATCGAACCATGTCCAAACAAGTGCAGTTCCTTCGCTCAGACAATGCTTCAGATGATCACTAAACTGATGGCTCAAATATTCACCTCCTTGATCAAATCGTAGAAATTTGAATGTCTTGCTTGTATTATTATTTACCTCATTTTAGAACTTCTTGAACTTTTCAAAGGACTCCCAATTATGCATCATTAAATAGACATAACCATATCTACACAAGTCATCCGTAAAAATGGTAAAGTACTAAAAACCACCTCTAGTGGTATTACTCATCGGTTCGCATACATCAGTATGTACTATGGCCAATAGCTCATTCAACATCTCACTTTGACAAGTGAAAGTCAAGTAAACAAAACTCACATGTGTCATATGATTCAAAATCAAATAACTCCAAAATTCCATCTCTATGGGCTTCTGTGTGTGCTTCTCATTTATATGACCCAAACGACAATACTAGACATAGGTAGGATTCAAATCATTGAGTCGTATTTTCTTTGTATTAACGTTATAAGCGTGTGCATCTTCAAGATTTAGAATGTATAATCCATTCACCAATGGACAAACACCATAGAGCATACCATTTGAAAATATTGAACAACACTTGTTCTTTATTATGAATTCAAAACCATCTTCTTCTAAACATGAAGAAGGGATAATGTTTCTCCCTATAGCCTAAATGAAATAAAAATTATTCAACTCCAAAAATAATCTTGAAGGTAGCGATAGTGAATAAACATCGTCGGCCAATGCTGCAACTTTTGCACCATTTCCGACATAGACATCGAGTTTTCCACTAGCACACTTGACCTACTGAGCCCCTGCAATGATTTGCAAGTATGAATCATCGAACCTATATCAAATACCCATGAATCATTTGGATGAGTAGCAAGATTAATTTCTATAATATTTATGCCTAAAGCGGACGTCACACTTCCCTTCTTGTTGTTCTGCTCTTCCAGATACACCTTGTAGATGCTTTCCAATGCCTAGGCTTGTGGCAATGGTGGCAAAGATCAGAGTTAGTAGGACCCAACTTGGACTTTTCAGTTGATTTAGGCTTCGCACTAAAGATCATATCCGAAATATCAGCCTTTCCCTTCCACTTTCTCTTTTTGCTCTCCTTCTTAACAATCATCACATGATTGGGAGCTTTCTTGATACTCTCCTCGGCAGTTTTACTCATCCCATGCAACTCGGCCAATGTCTTCTCCAGTCCATTCATATGAAAATTAATAGTGAATGGCTCGAAGCTCAAAGGGAGCGACTGGAGAATCACATCTATAGGCACGTCTGGATCTAGTGGAGAACCCAACCTCTCCAAAATCTCAATGTAACTAATCATTTTGATTACATGAGGACTAACTGAGCTCCCTTGTAGATTATTCGCCTAACTTTGTAGATTATTCACCTAACTTTGTTTTGTGGAGAATGTTGTGACTGGTATGGCCTTGATGAATGTGATGTATGAGATGCATGCAATGAATGAAAATTAAATATGGCCTGTGTGTCATGACTATTTACAGCCAAGGCTGGTGTACATTTGTGACCTGTGTGTCGAGTATTGATGCCTCGGCTCATGTAACTGGTATAGGTGCTATAGTGATAGACTAGTACGATTCCTAGAGGCCGGAAGCACACACTCAATGACGGGAGCCATGGAGATGGAGATCGCCATGTGAAGAGGGCCATGCTATGTCAAAGTTAATATGATTGCATGTGATGCTTTCTTATGATCCTGTTATACTATTATTGCATGTTTCGTGTGCGCTAGGAATGTAACCTTGGTAGAATAGTTTTCCCTCAGAAAATTAAGTATCGATGCTCTTTCCAATAGTTGCACCCACCAAGGATCTCGATCATCGATAGAGGGTTTGCTAAAGTAGTGTGCTATTTTTTATCTTGACCAATTGAGGTGGAAGTATGACTTCCGCACGCATTGTATTGGTTTGTATAACGGTGCTATCAAAATGGTTTTGGGCCTTAGGGCATAGAGTTGGGCGTTGAGCATTGAATGCTTCTCCAACAACACGAGTCACATGTGATGTGATTAGCAAAGCATTGCTTACCTATGTCATCTAGCTTCTAGCAGTGATGCCAAAGCAAACTAGGAGTTAGAATGAATATGGATCTTGCACCACTATTAGTCATTAGAGGAAAGTGAATGTTTTTATATAGTCGAACCTATTTTATTGGATAGAAGATAAACATTGCATAGTGCTGAATTTTGTATTTAATATTTTGTAGCTCATGGCACCAACTAATACCATTAAGAGCACTTTAGTTTTTAATTTGAGATCTATTTTTGAACGAGAGAAATTGTCTAGAACAAATTTTATGGATTGGTACAGAGACTTGAGAATTGTTCTTAAGCAAGAGAAAAAGTATTATGTTCTAGAGGAACCTCACCACGATGAACCAAGAGATGATGCTTCTGCAGTAGACAAGCATGCTTATGAGAAGCATGCTAGTGATTCTGTGGACGTCAGCTATCTATTGCTTGCCTGTTTGTCCTTTGATTTTCAGAAATAATATGAGGAACAAGATGCTTACGATATGATCGTAGGGCTCATGGGCATGTTTCAGACCCATGCAAGGGTCGAGAGATACATTGTGGCTAAGGCTTTGTTTGGGAGTAGGTTGGTAGAGGGGAGCCTAGTTAGTCCTCACATGATAAGGATAATTTGTTACATTGAGACTCTAGAGAGACTTGGTTCTCCACTGGATACATACTTGACTATTTATGTGATTCTCCAGTCGTTCCCACTAAGCTTTGACCCATTCATCATGAATTACAACATGGTTGGACTGGAGAAAACACTAGGTGAGTAGCAAGGCTAAGACTACAGATTCGATCTCTAGTGCGAAGCCCAAACCAACTGAAAAGTCCAAGTTAGGTCCTACTGGCTCTTATGTGTGCCACTAGTACCACAAGCCTGGGCATTGGAAGCGCAATTGCAAGGTGTACCTAGAGGAGTAGAAGAACAAGTAGGGAAGTATGGCTTCTAGTTGAGATGCCACCTGGATTTACCCCCATAGGCACCAACTGGGTGTTTAAGAATAAGCAAGGTGAAGATGGTGTTGTGGTCACAACAAAACTCGATTAGTTGCCCAGGGTTTTTGCTAGAAGGAGGGTATTGATTTTGAGGAGACTTTCGCCCCTCTTGCCCGTCTTGAGTCCATTGGCATACTTTTGGCATTCGTTGCTTCTAAAGGTTTTAAGCTTTTTCAAATGGATGTCAAGAGTGCTTTTCTAAATGGGTACATAGAGGAGGAGGTCTATGTTAGGCAGACCCCCGATTTTGAAAACCCTAAGTTTCCTCGACATGTTTACAAGTTGCAAAAAGCTTTATATTGTCTGAAGCAAGCCCCCGGGGCTTGGTATGATCGTTTAAAGCAGTTTTTGTTGGGGAATGGTTTTGTGATGGGTTCTGTGGACAAAACTCTTTTCTTGCTTTGAGTTGGCTTTGATTTCTTGATTGCTTAGTGTAGGACCGAAACGGGCGACTAGGGGGGTGAATAGGCGCATCAACAAATTCTTTCGAATTAATGGCCTTTTCAAAACACCCAACGCATCTCTTAATGAACAAACAGAAACAAATGTATAAACGCAGCAAAATCCCAGAAAAAGCTAGTTCTATCACTCTCCTATCAAATATGGAATAAATTGACAATCTGAGAGATCACAAGTACTAAGAATAATCTAGCCTTCAAAAACACACTGATGTCCTAATTGAAAAAACACTAGTACAAAGCACACATGGCATATTAAAATCTACTCACAAACTAGACATGGAAACTGTTAAGACCATACCAATCAATCACAAAGAATGCCAGTGCATGATGTTTGCACGTCAAATCAACACATATAGATGGAGAAAAACAATATTAATCACACTTTGATTCTAGCAGCTAATAAGCACATGGTTCAAGGTAATCAAAAATCAATGCACACAACTAAAATTAGCACACTGATTAACTGAGAGATAAATATAATACATAAACCTTACCCCGCCGTGTAGAGTGTATTGTGCCAAGAAGTATGCCTCCACGCGTTGTGCACAAGAATCTGACTTCACTCACACAATGTAGTGCTTCGCACCGCCTCAGTCGGAGTCTCCCTTGCAAAGAGAATAGAACCACCTCTGCTCGCACTGCTTCAATGCAATGCGCCACCGACGCCCAACGCTCCCAATGCTGCGCTGAACCAGCTCAGGCCGAAACCACCGCACGCAGGCGCCAATCTGTCCGCTTCCAACCAAGAACCCCCGCCGCCGCAAGCTTCACACGACTCTAAAAACAGCGGCAGCCCTCCGATTCTTGAGAGAAGAAACAAATTGAAAAAACTGGATTGGCCACATGGAAAACCAACAACGTCATGTGTTCTTGAGAAAATCGGTGGAAACTCAGAAGAATAGTGGCCAAACAGAACACACAGGAAGAAACCAGGGAGAAATCTGAAAGAAAAAATCGAGAGATAATTGGTAAAGTGAACTTTGATTTAAAAGTGGATGAGTTGGTAGAAACCCTACGTCTCGAAGGCCCACAAGGCTAAAAATGTAAAATTCTATCTAAAGGTAGTTTGTCCCGATTCGAAGCTTTCTAAGTGACTACGGCTCCGCTTCAAGACACTTTGATCTCAATCCGATGGTTTTGAGCCGAAACCGACAAAGCGCACCGGATCGCCGACATGTGTCACCAATCTGCAAACCCGACCGTCAGGAAGTCTCTCCTGCTCTCGATCCCTCGAGCCGCCTTGTCACTTGCACTAGCCTCCCTTTCACTGACTTGGTCAACATGCTGTCTTGATCATCCGTTCATCCATGTCTTGCTTCATCTCCACGTATACGACCGAGATCATCCTTAACTTCACCGGCATCCTTGACTATCTGGCATCAAGCTGCCCGCATGACCCCGATCACCCGCCGTTGACAGTTGACTCGCATCTCAACCCTGCTCAACATGATACAAGCAAAACACGAATCTCCACACAGAACAAATATCATAACACACACCGATCCCTTCGGTGAACACAACAAGCCATCACAAATCCAGATCATTAAATCAAACAAACTTGTCAATCACTCATCCCATAGATAAAACCACAGTGCAAACTCTACTTTGTTTCTCAATCTCCCACTTGATGAGTGCATTGACAACTCTCAAAAGATAGAAAGATGAATAGTCAAGTTCAGCACACAAGTGACCATAAAAACTCAGAAAAGAGCAAAAACATGTCACTTGATTTTAAAATTCTCCCCCTTTACAAATGATCCTCCCCTTCGACAAAAATAAGACACTATTTCTCCCCCTTTGGCAATGCAGTCATCAACGTGATAAAAATGAGGCAATGAGGAATGTGAGGGTTAATGCATGTGCAAGCTTCTGAAACACGATTAGCTGCAATTACATTACAAAACAGGCATTTGCCTTGAATATTGTCTAAAAATATTGCATGATAAGCTCATATGAATCATATCCAAAGATAATCAAGAGCAAGCTTTTTCAGGTTTAGCAAACAAAAGCATCACTACTGAGACTAGTATATTATACAAGGTAAAGCATGGAATGCAAAAGCTAGCAAATACTACCTAGACCAGCATAGTTAAAACATTAGTCATGGCATACACTATAGTGTCCAAGTTCATACCAAAGTGCTATGGTAAGTAGTCTAGAACAATGTAGTGCGACAAAGCAAACCCACCTGAACATGGATAACAATTTCATGATTTTTTTATCAATTTTTAGCACAAGATTTCCATGTAAAGCATTTAATTGTTCAAGTTGCATGTTTGCCTCCAAGTGTAAAAGACTTAACTACCAGGCATGTAAAAGATAGCAAGAGCATTCAGCCTACTCATGCTAGTTACCAGACTAAGCAGTGATCATATTTTAATTTTTAGAATTAAAAGTCATGCTCATGTCAGACATCAGACATATTCAATAGAACAAAATCATCATGATTAAAAACAATAATTCAAAGGCATATCCATGCAAGTACAAGTAAAAGAAGTTAATCATATAACATAAGCTTATGCAATGACACACATCTCCTCCTCACAAAATGCCATAGGGATGACAAACACCAAGCTCTCCTCTCAAAAATTCAAATCGAGAAGCATCAAGAGGCATGATAAAAATTTCTGCAAGCTGGTTTTGGGTATCAACATATCTCAACTCAATATCACCCTTCTCATTGTGGTCTCTCAAAAAGTGATAACGCACATCAATGTGTTTGGTTCTACAATGTCGAACTGAGTTGTTGGCTAAGCTAATGGCACTAGTGTTATCACATAAAAGTGGAACACCCTTAAAATCCAACCCAAAATTCTGCAAAGTAGAAACCATCCACAAAATTTGTGAGAAACAGCTAGCAGCAGCTACATACTTAGCCTTAGTTGTGGACTGCGCAACGCTAGACTATTTGCGAGAAGACCAACAAAAAGGAGAGGAACCCACAAAATGACAAGTACCGGAGGTACTTTTACTATAAATTCTACAACCAGCAAAATCGGCATCTAAAAAGCCTCGAAGGCATAAAGAAGACGATGCAGAATACCAAATGCCAAATTCAAGAGTGTGTTTTAGGTACCTCAGTATGCATTTTACCGCTTGACGATGTGATGCTCTTGGAGAAGCCTGAAAACGAGTGCACAGACATTCTACGAAGTGTATGTCCGGCCTCGTATCGGTCAAGTAGAGGAAGGAGTCGATCATGCTCTGGAACTCCTTCTGATCCACCTCTTCTCCATCTTCATCCGGGTTAAGCGCTACTGAGGTATCCATTAGAGTGGCAAATGGCTTTGCATCGCTCATGTCAAAGCGCTTCAGTAGGTACTTGGTGTACTTCATCCGATGCATGAAAGTACCATGTTTGCTTTTCTTGACTTGCATCCCAAGGAAGAAGGTCAGCTCGACCATTATCGACATTCGAACTCCCTACTCAAAGAATCAACAAACTCAGCCAGAAGTGTATGAGAAGAGCCACCAAAAATAATATTATTAACATATATCTGAACAAGGAGGAAATCTTTGCCATGCTTCAGAGTAAACAGGGTACAGGGTTTTGTCAACAGAGCCAATTTTGTACCCATGCTCAAGTAGAAAGTTCCTAAGTCGGTCATACTAGGCCCTAGGAGCATGCTTGAGCCCATACAAAACTTTGTAAAGATTAAAGACTCTATGGGGTACTTGGGATATTCAAAGCCTGGGGTTGTCTAACATAAACATACTCTCCTACGAAACCATTAAGAAAAACACTTTTAACATCCATTTGATAAAGCTTGAAACCGCGAGAAAATGCAAAAGCAAGCAAAATCCTAATGGCCTTAAGTCGACCTACTGGAGCAAAGGTCTCTCCAAAATCAACCCCCTCGACTTGAGAGTAACCCTGAGCAACAAGCCTAACCTTGTTTCTCACAACAGACCCATCCTCCCATGTTTGTTTTTGAAAATCCAATTTGTGCCAATGATATGAACGTTTGGGGGTGGATCTATAAGAACCCAGACTTGCTTTCTATCGAAGTTTTCTAACTCCTCATGCATGGCATTGATCCAACTCGAGTCATATAAAGCATGATTAACATCTAATGGTTCAAAGGAGGCAACAAATGCAGAATCAATAAAGTGAGCACGAGATCGAGTTACCCTTTCATATAACTCACTGATGATCTGCTCATGAGGGTGCATCTTTTGAATGTGTTGTGGAGCTTCTCGATGAGATGCAGCCTCCCACTCAACACTTGCTGGAGTGTGGTCGAAGATGACTGAAGTCGAGGTAGATACTTCGGGACCACTTGCCAAAGTAGTCGATGCTAGGTCTGCTTTAGGGGTTGATGTTGAGGGAAGTAGGGGATCATCCTCAAAGCCTTTATATCCTTCAGGATCTTCTTCTTCTTCAAATATGGTCTCATTCATATCCTTTTCATTGGCAAGCTCAAAATAAGAACTAACACACATGGTTGATTCATCAAAAGTCACATCACATGACTCGATGACAGTGTTAGTCTCAAGATTAAACACATGGTATGAATGACCATTAGTGGAATAACCCAAAAATATCACATCTAAAGATCACGACTCAAATTTGTCTAAATTTCCACGTTTTAGGACAAAGCACCAACAACCAAATACTCAAAGATGAGTAACATTGGGCTTTCACCCATAACGTAGATCATATGAAATCAAATTCAAAAGTGAGCGTAGAAAGATCCGGTTGGAGATGTAACAAATAGTGTTTATGGCCTCAACCCAAGACCTTCTAGGAGTCCTATGCTCATCAAGCATCATCCTAGCCATATCCACTAGAGTGTGGTTCTTTCTCTCAGCAACTCCATTCTATTGAGGAACCTGTGGAGCATAAAATTGATGTTCAATGTTGTGCTCAAGGCAAAAAACAACAAAGAAACTATTCTTGAACTCGATGTCATTATCACTTCTGATTGCTTTCAATGCACTAGGGAGTTAATTGAATAGTCTCAAAGATAATCTCCGAAAGTGTGAAAACACTTCATCCTTCCTTGCAAGAAAGAAGACCCAAGAATAGCGGGAATAGTCATCCACCACGACAAGGACATACTATTTGCAACCCAAGGAACTAACCCGAGAAGGACATACAGTGTCCATATGGAGAAGTTCTCCGGGTTGTTCAGTCATCACCACATTTATTGGTTAATGAGAGGTGGCCACCATCTTTCCATGTCGACAAGGAGCACAAACAAGATTCTTCTCAAACTTGAGCATGGGCAATCCTTTGATCAGACCTAGGGCACTCAGTCGAGCGAGCAAGTCAAAGCTCATATGCCCTAGTCTCCTATGCCACATCCAGAGCTCAGAAGAAGGTTTAGCAATAAGGCAATGAGACGAACCAAAAGACTCAGAAAAGTCAGCTCCAAAGACCTTCCATATTATTGAAATCTTACAAACAAAAGCGCCAGAAGAATCGAGAACTTGTGAAGTATCGCATATGAAACGCACTTCCAAGCCCTCATCAAGCAACTGAGATACAAAAAGAAAATTGTATCCCAAATGCTCAACCAAAGAGACATCTTTGGGAATGAAATTTTCATTAATTCTAACCATACCTGTACCTATCACTCTACTCCTTTGATTGTTACTGAAGGTGATGTACTCACATCGCTTGGTCGAGGTGAGGCTAGAGAACCATGATGTCTTCCTGGTCATGTGGCACGAACAACTTGAATCCATGATCCAATTGTTCTCTAGGCCTCCGTTTGTCGCCTACACAAAATGAGAAAATCTCGAGTGCTCAATGCTGGGGTGAGTGAAAAACTGTCGTGGTATCCATCACTAAGAAACTCGAGCGACAGTCAAAGCAGTAGTAGACTGTCTACGCACTGGATATGAATCATGATAAAAAGTGTGAGGTCTACCTAAATGGTGAGAGCCATAAAAATGATGAGGTCTCCCTACCTATCGAGTACCAAAACCACTAACACGTGGTCTAGCACCATATGAGTTATGGTGTATCCCGCGAAGGGCAAATCCTCTCATGTGAGCACGAGGAGCCTCAAGAAAGCGAGAACGAGAATGAGAGACAGTCTCATATATAACAATAGGTGGCTCATACATGTCCCATGTCACCATCTCCTAAGAACGTCGCTCATCCTTCATGCAACAAAAATAGAAACCAACCAAGTATCCCACCCTCTGGCAATATGAGCAATGAAAAATATTTTTGGGGTAGGTGCATGGGTCTTGCGAGCAATTAATCCTCATAGGCTCTCTTGGTTTCTGCTGAGGGGCTTTCTTTGGTGGTGGTGTTCTTGGTAGGCTGGATGGGTTTCTTAGCTTTCTGTAGAGTGTCTAACTGGGTTGTCTCTTTCTCTAGGGTAGTGGGTGAAGTGAACATTGTTTTTATCTCAATGTCTGAAGTGGTTATCTCAAAACCCAACCTTAGAGCAAACCATGCCCTATCAGCACACATCTTGGTCTTGGCCAATAGAAAATCCATCCTACCTTTTTCCCTTAGTGCATTTGTTTACCATAGAAAGAAGGTATTCATTTTCAGTCATTAGATTTTCAACTTGCCCTCTAGCAAAACTAAGTTGGTCCTTAAGGGTGATGCAGGTGGGACAAGCAGGCTGCACATCCTTAGAACACTCAACACTCTCCAATCTAGCCTCTAGTTCATTAACATGCTGAGGAGCCATGTTGAAGAGCATGGGCCACATGGCTCCAGATGTGATGAGTAATTGTCAACGGAAGTCAAAGAGGACACGAAGAGAAGAGAAGACCTGATGTGTCTAGGCCGCATGTGACTCAGGTACACGGGCAGCGAGCGACTGTCGGGCAGAGGGGCCGCCAAGTCGGGCTGGCCCAATCTGGGTACATGGGCTAGGAGCAGCAGAGGTTCCACTAGGCTATTGACCGAGATTGACTCTAGTACACGGGTGGCGAGAAATTACCGGGCTCAGGGAGCTGTGGAATCGGGCCGGCCTAATCCGGGTACCGGGTGCGAAGACGGTGGACGCTTTGTCAGTTTCGGCGCAAAACTGACCGCTGATCTCGGATCTTACCATTCTGAGGCGAAGCCGTAACTACTACAAAAGCTCTGCATCAGTACAAGTTATCTTTATTTAGCTTTTTACTATTTTGCCTTTAGGCCCACAGTCGGTCAGTCAAGTCTGTAAAAAACCCTAATGGCATTTTGGTCTTTTCCATTTTTATTTCAACATCTGTAAAAACCCTAGGGGTAATTTTGCATTTTCCCATTTATTGGGCTGCCTATAAAAGGGCCCCAATACCCTAGGGTTAGGATGACCCATTTTCAGAAAACACTTTACCAATTCCAAAATTTTGGGTCACTTTTCACCATTTTCTTCTTCTCCGCCGCCGGCGTGTTTATTCATCTCGCACAAAAATCTCCACCGCCATTTGTGTTTCGTTTTTCTCTTGGTGCGATTGTTCTCTCCGAGCGAATTTTCTGGACACTTTTCTTTTCGGCAGCTAGCAGCGCTGAAGTGTGGCTAGCCGGCAATGACAAGTGCATGCCTAGCCTCGTGAAGCAGCAGCCAAGAACCACAGCCAACGGCAGTAGGCTGTGCATGCATGCGTCAGTACATAAGCTGCTCGTGGAAAATCACAGCGCTACATGGCGGGCGACGCAAGTGCAGCAGCCCTGCACGGCGGTCGCAGCGAAGCTTCAACAGGCAGCGCGTGAGTCGAGGCGTGCACCAGCTATAGGGAAAAGAAAAGGTAATTAATTTCTTGACTCTTGTGTAATTCTGGTTTAGTGCTTTGTCATCTGTGATTGAAATACTGCACGAATTTTTTTGATGATATAACTAAGAAAAAAATTTATTTCCTCGATTAATTTTTGTCAAGATTAAAACGCGTTAAATAGTGTGCTATTCTCATGAGGTCTTATTTTCACCGATGAGTTGTGATTAGATTCTTGTTGACCTTGTGATGGATGAAATGTCTGTGAATGATGGATATCTTTATGTGCTTGATGGATTACTTGTGATTTGGTGAAATCCTTATGGAGATGCGATTTGTTATGTGAATGATTTTAATCTGCCTTTAAGCATTGTGTTGGTATCATTTCGATTAGGAAACCGGTCGTTTTTAGGCTAGATTATTTTTATTACCTGTGATCTTTTTCGCCTCTGCTAATTGTCTGTTGAGGTACATTGGGTGTTGGGAGTAGGCCATAAATTTGCAAGAATTTTAGGCGCCCATTCATCCCCCTTTGGTCTCTACTTTCGGTCCTACAAGTGGTATCAGATCATGTTAGGGTTTTTCCATACCTTAACCGGTTCTAAACCCAGGTAGTGATCATGACTTCTTCTGGAAAGGTCCCGTCCTTGGAAGCTTTTGGCTATACTTATTTGAAGATTCGCATGCGAGCCTATCTCATGAGCTAGAGCTCGGACATTTGGTACATTTGTGTTCACGCTACTTTCACCATATTGCATGTTGCTGAGCGTACATCCCTCGATATAATCGCCCAGCATCAGAACAACAACAAAGTGGTGAACATTTTGTTTTCTAGTTTAGGTCCCACTAAATTTGAGCATGTGAGCCATCTCAGCACTACTAGAGAGATCTGGGCTACCCTCTAGGCACACCATGAGGGGACCGCCCAGGTTAAGGCTCAGCTCTATTAGACCTACCGACGTGAATATGAAAATTTCACACAGAAGCTGGTTGAATATGTTGAAGCCTTGTTTGGTCGTTTTCAATCGATCATCAACAAGCTTCGGGCCAACAAGGCCGAGTGAGTTCAGCTGGTCTCAGATCATGAGTAGGCGCTCAATGTTCTTCATACCTTGGACCCTAAGATCTAGGAGATCAAGGTATCCTCTATCATTGAGAGCACCTCTTATGATACCTTGACAATTTTAGAGTTGTTCAGCAAGCTCAAGGCCACAGAGGTTGATATCCAGTTGAGATCAAATCTCCCTGGCTCTGGATCAAAAACCCTGGCCCTTGTGACTCCTTCTGCTGACTCCTCTTCTGTGAGCTGTGTTTGGTTCTCCTTAATGTCTATCACTGAGGACCGGCTTGAGTCACTAGGAGATGATGATCTGTGTCTGTTTAACAACCGGGTGCGTCGTGTCTATGATAAGCGAATGTTCAAAAGACACGACACAAAATCCGGATGATTTGAGTGTGGTGATCCAAGTCATTTCATCGCAGACTGCCCCAAGCGCAATGGTTAGAAGAAGGGTACTGGTGGTGGCTCCTATGACTCCGGCAAGCACGATAGCTCCTACATCACAAAGGGCAAGCCCAAGACAAGATTCTTCGGAAAGGCCCTGAAGGACTACTGGCGTGAGAACAAGAAGCAAGGTAAGGCCTTCTTCGCCGAGATGGAGAGAAGCTACTCCAAGCGGTCTTCGTCTTCTTCCTCTTCATCAAGCTCAAGCGATGAGGATATCGTGATCAGGAAGGGGACGGACAAGGACGATCCGGCGGGCCTTTGCTTCATGGCCTTCGGGGACATGCCGAAGAGCCGCTCACATCACCGCCGAAGATCCCGCAAGAGCTTCTGCTCAATGGCTCTTTGGGATAATGAAGAGAAGGACTCCCCCGACAACTCTAACGATGACGACGATGAAAAGGTATCCTCCTATGAACAAGAAGTCGTTGATTTACTCAAAGAGAACCATTAGGAGTTGAGGTATCAGGAGAAACTGCTTAGAGGGGCTAAGAAGAGGATAGATGAGCTCGAGAGTGAGCTTGCCGTGGCCAATGGCAGGATTGAGAGTCTATCTTCTTCCCCTTGCTTTGGTGGTAGCAGTGAGTACCCAAATTGTGAGGTATTATTGTGTGACCTGACGACTCTGAAGTCCAGGTACACAAAGAGGGTAGATGAGAGGGACGCTTTGGCCACTGAGCTTGAGAGCACTCAGCTGGAGCTAAAAGATGCTCATGCCATTGTCGTCGTGCCCTGTGTTGACTGCCCATCCCATCTAGCTAGTTTAGCTAAGCTGAAAGCCAAGGGTGATGAGCAGTTGGGTGAGTTGGAGAGAGTGAGAGCTGAACTGGAGCAGACTAGGCTAGAGCTTGAGACACTGTCAGTTCCACCCACTGTTTGTGACAACTTATTGTCTCTTAGATTGGAGTTGATCAAGCTGAAAGCTGAGAAGTCTGTCCAAGTCGATAGAGAGTGTGAGACCTGCTTGTCTCAGGTGGAGGTACTAGCTGTAACGCCCTGATTTAATAAAACCGGGAATTTATTGAAATTCCATAGAAAATCAATAAATACAAGACATTCATCACACGACTGCGTACAATACGCCAATCAATCATGGTTCATAGACCATATTATTACAAAAGAGTTAAATGAAAGAAAACTCATAAAATAAATCCTCTAGATGAACGTCTTCTTCTAGTCTCGTGCCTTGAGTGGGTCGCTACTCTAGACCTTCGCCCTCCTCTGGTGGTGTAAGTAAACGGGGGTGAGTACAATCTTACTCAGCAAGCCACCAAATGCAAATATAATGCAAGGTAATAACAAGGGAGGTAGTGGCTCACTTTTACAGGAAAGCACATTTGTAAAGCAATTAATGTAAGCAGATTATTTAGTACAGAAGATTAACCATGTGTAATGCATCATCTTTTATCTCGAGGGGTACAGTCAGCCCACCCTCGCTCAATAGTCCTTACATGCCATGAATAACTTAACCATTCAAACAATAGTAAACTAACTGCGAGTAGTCACGCAACCCGCCCTTGAACGTGTGCTCGGCTTTTCGAAAAGATTTAAACTCTGATAAGAGGTGTACTACTGTACCCACAAGGCACTTGTTCCCCGCACATCGCAGTTTGTTAAATGACTCCTGTCACGAGAATTTTGTGCCAAAACCTTCAGCATGGAACGCACCAATTCGATAACACCCTCTTATAGGTTTCATATGGTTTCCCAGTCACTTCGGGCCACAACATACCCCCCTTGAGCCTCGTCGGTACAAGTCACCCGCAGGTTGCCCCTTGCCCCCTCCACTATGGTGTTTCAAGTTGGTATGATCCATACCTCCAGTTAGGACTTACCCACTAGACTTGTGGTTAGTACGGAAGTGCTTTGAAATAGATCCCGCAGACCGATCCTTATAGTTCCCCGGGTGCGACCAACCAATTCCCAAGCTTGCACCCGGAACCCACCATACTTATAACATATCCAACTCCAACAGAATCCAACTATCTACGACTCATTCTTTTATCCTGTAGCAGTTGTGTCAATACATTGGACACTATCTAATATAATATTTAAAAGTGACAAGAGTTTAGGCTCAATAAGCATGGCTTAGGTTTACACACAAGGACGGGGATCTAATAAATATAAGTTAGGGCTTGAGATTAGACTAATGCAATATTATCCTATGAGTTATAGTGATATTTAAATAAAACATGGGCTCAATTATGATCAAAATAGGGGTTGTGACTTGCCTTGATTTGCGAATGGTGAAGGTGGAACCTCGGGGTAAGACTCCGGATCTCCGACGGTGTCGTAGTCTTCCGACACGAAAAGAAATAAACACGACATTCAACAAACAATCCAAAATCACCCATATAACATACATGTTTTTGTTGTATTAATTAAAGGGAAGGGAGCCTTAAATTCTATGGAATTACTACCTAATCATTTGAGATTAATTTTTAAAGAGGTTTCTGAATTTTATAAATTGATATAAGTATTTTCCCCAAGGGGTGTTTATTTTCCCTTTTAGAGGTGAAATAAAAAGTATAAAGGAACCCTATTGTTTTCATTGCATTTAAAATAGTGAAACGAAGTTATTATGTCTTCTGAAGTTATTATATAAGTTTTCATGGTATTTTTAGAGAGTGTTGAGTTTTTATTACATGAATTTATTATTTATCCTAAAAGGGCCTTTGAATTATTATTTAATAAGAATAAAATGTGCAAAATAAACATTTGAATGGTCAAATTTTGAACTGTCGAGAATTTTGCATAAAAGTGGAGAGAATAAAAAGACAAAATTTCCAGAATTTGAATGTTCAAATTTTGAGTTAAATTGAGCAAGTTATGAATTTTTGAAGTTTAAACTATTTTCTAAAATTTTTATTAAATGGGAAATTGGTCTCTGGTCCATGGTGAACTGGGTTCACCTTGAACTGTCGACCCCGCGCGTGGACCGACGGGGGATTAATGAAATCCAACGGCTAGGATTCATCGATACCCCTTCACCGGAATCGGGCATCCAGCATTAATTCACCGAAGCGAATTAATGCCAAGCATCCAGATTCGATCGAACGGCTGTCGTCCCATCCGGCATGACACGCATGGAAGGGGGTAGGGTACTCCTCTTCTTCGGCTCCAGCGACACGGCGGCTAGGGTTCCCGGCGGCGGCGATGGCTAACCGGCCAGGCAAAGGTCTAAAATGGGACCAAGAGAGCAAGGGGAACATGAGCATACCGAAGTTAGCGATGAATGGGGGCTGACGGTGATCGGTTACGAGAAGGGGCGGTGATGAGCTTCGGGTTCGGCGGTGGCGTGGCGATCCGGCGGTCTTCACGGCCAACCAAGGTGAGGCTGGGGACGGGTGAGTGACGGCGGTCCCGACGGTAGCAGTGGCGAGGGCTGCGGGGGACCGTGGCGCCGGCAAGGGGCGGCCGGAGCCGAAACAGGGGAGGCAGCGCAAAAGGCATGGGTTACGCTCGGGAAGGAGTGGGCGGTGTGCGGCGACGTCGAGGGTTCTTATAGGGTCGTCGGCGATGCGAGTATGGCAGGGCAAAAGGGGGTAACCCGAGGGGATTCCATCATGGCGCCGGTGAGTTTCCAAACGCACGGATCGGCTTCCAAAGGGATGAAAACGTGTCGGATTTGGGTGGAAGGGGATCGCCGACGATCGGGGAAGGTGATCCTGCGTCCAAATCGGTGAATCCGGGCGGCCGGCGGCGGATTAGGGAGGGGGTCGCTGTATTTTTGGAAAGGGGGGAAAGTTTAATCCGGGAAGATGGAACTGACAGGTGGGGGCCACCTGTCAGCGGGCGCGTGCGAAGGAAAGAGTGCATACATGTGGGGTCCAGGGGCAGTGAGAGGGAGGCGCGTGCGTGAGGCTGTCAGGTGGGGGCCGGCCGGGTGTGGCGCGCGGGAGACAGAGGGGGCGCGTGCCGATAGGTGGGCCCCTCTTGGTGGTGGCTCAGGCCGTGGACTGGGCTGGGCCGAGGGAGGTTTCAGGGAGGGTGGCCCAAAAGTTTTTAAATTCATTTTCGATTTAAATTAATTCCAGAAATTCATAAATTCCTTTAGAGCTTGAAGTACTATGTCTAAATTTTTGTAAAAATTCTCAAAAATATTTCTTGGCCTCTAGTTTCCATCAAAATTTTATCAACATAAAATTTGATGAATTTCCCTATGTTTGGCTTTAATTGGGTTATTTTAACCCTTTTCTCTAAATAAATAATTCATTTTCAATTCAAAAATTTATTTCCCTCATTTTTATTTTATTTTTAAATTTGGGCTGTTATACTAGCTTCCTTTAGAGAGGAGCTAGCTGATGTTCAGAATGAGAAATTTTACCTCCGTCAGATCCTGAGTTGGGTGAGTGCCAGAGAGCCACAACTCGGCATGATGATCTAGCAGTTCAAGATGCACGATGGGTTTGGGGTAGGTTACACCTATATCATGGCTGATTTTGAGAGTGCCATTAGCCGAGCGGTGGAGTGGAGTAAGATGACTCCTGAACAGAGATATCCCAAGAGTCACTCCACTCAGTCTTTCCAGGCTAGTCAGACAAAGGATGGAGTGTTTCAAGAATAGCCTAAAGCTCCACCAAAGAAGCCCATCTGGGTCCCAAAGCCCAAACTTCTCCACACTTCTCTAAACTCTCTACCTGGACCCTCTCACATCAAAGAATCTACACCCAACACCACCAAGCCCAAGAACCCCAAGCCTCAACCACATCGCAAGAAGCCCACCTACCACTATGAGTACTATTAGATAGATGGGCATCTTGAGGAGTTTTGCTTCAGGAGGAAGCGGGTTGAGAGAGCAGAGAGAGCTCGCGGTGGGCAGGAGCAGTTCTACCAGCAGGGTGGTAGACTGAGAGTCCCTCAACGCGGGGAGAGGCTAGAGGCCAGGCCGCGTCGTGTAGGTGGTGGTAGAGGAGACGACTTTCATGCCCGTGCTCTGGAGGGTGGTGTTCGCTCTGATAGAGTTCCAGGTCATTCTGGATACGACTTTAGACCTTGTGGCCGAGACTTTATGCAGAACCGAGGATCGCACTTTGACCCGCGCTTTGGTCTAGACTCTTATGATGCTTTCTGCTTTCCTTCCTTTGAGCAGATGGCTCGACACTGGTTTAGCTCTTTTGCTAAACCTGGTGCCGGACCATTTGCTCCCACTTACGACCACTAATCGTGCAGGATCGAGGACTGGAGGACGTGTGGATCATGGATTCACGATGCTCTCGCCACATGACAGGACATCGCAGATGGTTCTCTAGCCTCACTCCCCCGAGCTCCAAAGAGTATATCACTTTTAGGAATAGTGGTCAAGGGAAGGTACACGACATTGTCTCAATTCGCATCTCTTATCATTTCTCTTTGAAGAATATTGCTTTGGTTGGAAATTTGAATTTCAATTTGATCTTTGTTTCACAACTTCTTGAGGATGGTCTGGAGGTTCGATTTAAGAAGGGCATGTCTTCTGTGGTTGATTCTAGAGGATCTTTGGTTTGCCAGATCTTACCGATCGGTAAGGTTTTTCGGATTGATTTCTCTAGTTCTTTTGGCCCTTCTCGCTGTTTGATTGTTGGATCCTCCTCTGAGCTCTAGAAGTGGCATAGGAGGTTAGGCCATTTGAGCTTTCATCTGCTAGTCAGATTGAGCTCTATGGACCTCATCCAAGGATTGCCCAAGCTTAAGATGGAGAAGGATCTAGTTTGCCATCCCTATCATCATGGGAAAATGGTTGCCGCTTCTCACGCACCTGTGACTCAGGTGATGACTTTGTACCAAGGAGAGTTGTTACACATGGACACTGTTGGTCCAGCTTGGGTACGCTCAGTCGGTGGGAAGTGGTACGTGCTTGTGATAGTTTATGATTTTTCTCGATTCTCGTGGGTTTTTTCTTAGAGTCTAAGGATGAGACTTTTCAGTTTGTTCATGACCTGATTTTTTATTTTGAATCTGAAGAAGGAGAACAATGGTTGAATGCGAGCAATTTGCTCTGACAATGGCTCTGAGTTTAAGAACTCTTAGTTCATCAGCTTTTGTAGTGATCAGGGTCTTGATCATTAGTTTTCTTCTTCTTACACTCCCCCACAGAATGGTGTTGTGGAACAAAAGAACCGCACGCTAGTCGAGATGGCCAGGACGATGCTCGATGAGCATAGGACTCCTAGGCATTTTTGGGATGAAGCCAAGAACACAACTTGTTATCTAGCCAACCGCATTTTTCGTAGAGCTTATTTAGGTAAGACTTCATATGAGTTGCGGTTTGGCAGATAGCCCAAGGTGAGTCACTTGCGAGCGTTTGGCTGCAAGTGCTTTGTGCTCAAGAAGGGAGTGCATTTGGACAAGTTTGAGTCTCGTTGCTGGGATGGAGTCTTTCTTGGTTATGCTTTGCATTCTCGAGGCTTCCGTGTTTGGAACCTCGACTCCCAGCAGCTTGTCGAGACTTGTGAGGTTTTTTTTGATGAGTCCTTGCCTTCATTGACTCCTTTTAAGCTTTCTGGAGATGATGTGCTTGGAGAGTCCATCTTCGAGGAAGATGATGACGCTCCTGCTGTCGATGAGGGTGGACCTTCTGCACAGCCTGCAGAACCCACACCTTCTGAGATTTCGACTGAGGATGAGGGTGGACCTCTGATCACTTCTTCCACTTCGATCGACCCCCCTCAGTCGAGTCCAGAGGTGCCAGCTGCTGACTCTGGTGAGGTGACTTTAGAACACCTGGGATCCCGAGCAGTTCAGCGTGATCACCCCTTAGAGCTCATCATTAGTGATCTTACCGAGAGAACTTTGCGCTCTTCTGTTGACTCACTTGTTCTGTTTGCTAAGTCTGTGTTTGTTGCCTCTTTTGAGCCCAGAGACATTTCTCATGCTCTTTCTGATTCGAATTGGATTAAGAGGGTATTGACTTTGAGGAAACCTTCGCCCATGTTGTCCGCCTTGAGTCCATTCGTATTCTTTTAGCTTTTGCCGCTTCTAAGGGGTTTAAGCTTGTTCAAATGTATTTCAAGAGTTCTTTTCTGAACCGGTCCATAGAGGAGAAGGTCTATGTTAGCCAGCCCCCCGGTTTTGAGAACCCTAAGTTTTCTCGACATGTTTTTAAGCTGCAGAAAGCTTTATACGGTCTGAAGCAAACCCCAGGGCTTCGTATGACCGGTTGAAGCAGTTTTTGTTGGAAAGCGCATTTTAAGGTACCTTACCTATGCACCCGATCTAGGTATTTATTATTCAGCTTCATCGTCTCTTGATTTATCTGGCTTTTCGGACGCTGACTTTGGTGGGTGCCGGTTGGATCGCAAGTCGACTTCTAGTACTTGCAAGTTTCTTGGTTCTTCTCTTGTCTCTTCGTCTTCTCGAAAGCAGTCTGGAGTTGCACTTTCTACCACAGAGGCTAACTATGTAGCTGCTGCTAGCTGCTGCTCATAGTTGGTTTGGATGATTTCCAGTTTGCAAGATTTTGGGTTGTTCTTTCCTACTAGAGTTCATTTGTTCTGTGATAGCACTAGCGCGATTAGTGTAGGGAAAAACCCATGTCTCCATTCAAAAACCAAACACATTGATGTGCGCTTTCACTTTCTGAGGGATCAATATGAGAAAGATGTCATTGACCTTGTTCATGTTGATACCCATCAACAGTTGGCTGACATTTTCACCAAACCCCTAGATCAGTCTACTTTTGAGCGTTTGCGAGGGGATTTGGGTGTTGTGTATCCTTTTTAGGATATTTTGAGTGAATTTTCCTTCTTCTTTACTCTCTTCTTGAGTCTTTGTGTATGTGTTCATATCATGCATATTCACATATCACACTTCGAGCTTGCTTCTATTATATGATTTATCTGTTTTACTTCCTCTAGCTAGTATATGCTTTTGATTACGTGTCGATGATCATGCTTTGCTTCAGTTCACATGATATGTCTGATATATGTCATATGCATGGCTTTTATGCTTTAAAATTGAAAAATGATCACCATTGCTAGTTCCTCACTTAGATGTAGATATGCAACATGGACATCTTTATGCTTTAACATGGAAATGTGCTATAAAAATGATAAAAATCATAAAAAATGAAAAATCCATGCCTTTTTGTGCATAATTTAAAAATATCCAGGTGGGTTTGCTTTGTCGCATTACATAGTTCTGGACTGCTTACCATAGCACTTTGGTATGAACTAGGACAGTGTAGTGTATGCAAAGACCAATGTCTTAAGCTTCTGATGCTCCAGTTCTGGCCTAGGCTTGACTTGGTCGGTTAGCATAAGGTTTGACAAGCAAATAACCCCTAGCAAAAATGAAAAAGGAAAAAGAAAAAACCTGAAATTTATAAAGGATAAAAAGTTTGCTGAAGCACTTTATTTTGGACAATGCTTATCTTGGTAGATATCAGTTAGCTTTTGCATCTCATGCTTTACCTTGCTTGTGAACTAGGAAATGTGGTGATGCTTTTGTTTGCAAAAATTGAAAAATGCGTGCTAATGACTTTCTTTAGATATCATCTACTGCACTGATCATGCCATGTGTCTTAGATAGTATGTCTTTTGCTATACCTGCTAGATGTTGTAATTGCAGTCAATCATATCTGAGAAGCATTCTTTCTACACTCCACCTGCACCCAAGTTGCATTCATTGCATATTTTGAGGGGAGCTGCATTTCAGGGGGAGTTTGTATCTATGTCTCTTTAGAGTGCATTTAGTCTCGTTTGATGAGTCCAATTGTCAACAAGGGGGTGAAATTTTAGGTTAATTGATCTTTTATAAGAGTTTAGGGGGAGTTTTGGCTTCCTCTGGGATTTGTTTCAGGGGGAGTTTTTAGTCTCTTTTGCCTTTACTCTTTGGATGTCCTTATTGATAATTTTGAGATTGCACTCGTTTTGAGTCTTTATTTTTGGTTAACCGTAATGACCGCTTTCTTGTTTTTATTTGGATTTTGGTAATTAGGGTTAAACTTTTATTTTATTCTTTTTTCTTGTGTTTTGTTTTTTGTGTTTCCACATGTGCTTGCAGGTACTGGAGAGCTGCTGAAGAGAAGTGTTGACAATGCACTCATCGAGACAGAGATTAAGGAGACATGTTGTAACACACCAAATTTTCAAAACAATAAAAATATTATTAAATTCAATTTATTGGAATTATTATTTCAGAAAAATACTTTTAATTCTTTTTATACCCTTTTGAACTACAACATGGAGTAGATGACCAAATCAGGAGGTGAAACTTTTTGTATATGATCCTAAGACCAAAATATAATTTTGAGAATTTTTATAAATTTTTACCAGCCTTGGAAGTAGCCCTAATCTTTTAATCTATTTTCTGGAATTATTTTTATTCAGAAAAGTATTAGAACAGTAATGGGCTCCTCCCCCTCCCTTCTCTCTCTCCCGGCCGGCCCAGCCCGTTACCGCGCTCGCCTTAGACTGACGCATGGACCCCACCTGTCGGCGCCAAAACTTTCCCCTCGCGCGCGCACCCGACACCGCGGCCCCACCCGTCAGCCTTCCCATTCGCTCGCTCGCGCTCACTGGCCAGTGGCCCCCGCCTGTCAGCTTCGCCTTCAACCTCCCGCCGTCGCCCCCAAATCGCGCCGGCCGACGACCCCGCCTCGGATCCGCCTCGCTGGCCCGTCCCGCTTTAATTCGTCGCCATTAATCGGTCCCCCGCGTCGCGTCGACCGTTTCCCCCCGTTAAACAGCGCCTTTACGCCGCGGGATCGCCGCTCCGCGTGCATGGCCGAGCCATCGCCGGCGAGTAAAGGCCCTCGGCCGATTTCCTTGCATGCGAGCCCTCCCCGGCGTCCTATTTAAGCCCTAGCCTGAGACGCGTTCGACCCCCGCGCTTAATCGCCTCGAGAACGAACAGAGCACTCGCAATTCACGTTTTAGCGCCCACCCTCTAATTCACCTCCGGCCACCGCTCGCCGTCGCCTCGGACCACCCCGGCCCGCGCCTCCGCCACCGTCGTGACCGCAAAGACGTCCCCTACCTCGGCCACGCCTCCGCTGGTCAAGGAGATCGCCGGAACACCGTCGCCGTCGAGTACCCGAGGAGCCTTCCGCGTCTACCCTCGTCGCCGGCCACGCCCCTTCGTCCCCGGACCGCCGCCAAGGTACCATCGTGACCGCTGTAGTCCCCTCCTTCCATTTTTAGACTTAGCTAGGGCCACCGTCGCTCGCCGTGGCCGCTGGCCCGCTCGCCGTCGTCGGAGAAGACGACCGGCACGGGTCGAGTACCCGTGCCGTGTCGGATTCGATCCGCGCCGCGCGATCCAGATCTAACGGCCCGGATTTAATCCCTCATGCGATTTAATCGGCGCCGTCGGATCTGAGTGAAGCGGTACGTTTTAATCTCGTGCGTCCATCTGTATTTAAAACCCGCGTTTAATCCTGTGCGTCCACGTGGTACCGGTTCAAACGTTTTAATCCTGGCCGTCCATCGCGACTTACGCGTCCCGCCTCGCCCTCGCGCGTCGGATCTGGATCCGACGGTCCAGATCGACCCGGCGCACGCGCACAGTGCGCGGGTTCACCGTGGGCCTGGCTCACCGTGGACCCGAGGGGTTTAAAATTTGAAAATAAATTCCAGAAATGCTTTTAAACTTGTAAAATTCATATCTAATGCATTTGAACTCTAAAAATTACCATTCCAATTCCAGAAAATTCATAAAATTATTCTCTACATATTTATGCAATAAAAACAGTAGGTTTACTTTGACATTTTTCATGTTTATTTAAATAAGTATTCAAATGCCCTTAGGATTAAAATGCAAATTTAAATATTTAAACTCCAGAAAATTTATATAATTATTCCTTTCTGTTTAAACACTAGGACCACTGAGT
Source organism: Zizania palustris (assembly GCA_019279435.1). NCBI lineage: Eukaryota > Viridiplantae > Streptophyta > Magnoliopsida > Poales > Poaceae > Zizania > Zizania palustris. The sequence goes on along the minus strand of JAAALK010000085.1, from coordinate 17,257,985 downwards.
TTTCTCTGAATCATTTATATTAAATTGATTAGAAAACTTAATGTAGTATTATACACACTTAAAACCCTTTTATGAAAGACAATAATTCATTTAGATTCATTTTAAAATTAATGGAGGAATAAATTTCAGAACTTTAACCATTGAATTTATTTTATTTATAATCAAACCAACTTTAACTTATGTGTTTATAATGTAATGTTATACTGTTTGATTGGATGTTGTGTTCTTTTTATTCTACTTTATATTAAAAAGACTACGACGTCGCCGAGGAGCCGGAGTACTTCCCCGAAGTCCCTCCCTCTCCCTTTGCTGAACAAGGCAAGTCACCAAACAATTCTTTTGAGCATATTGAACCCATGTCTGAATTTACTATCGCTAAAACACATAGGTTATGTATATGCATTAGTCAAATGAACCCTTACATTATATTTATTTAGGATCCCCCGACCTCGATGTGCAACCCAAGCCATGCTATCTCGCCTAACCTCCTTGTCACCATATGATCAATGATATTAGCTAGTGTCCAATGTATTGACACGGCCGCTATAGGATAAAAATGAGTCGTAGCAAAATGGTTCTATTATATGATCCCCGTTGCTTCTTATCCTTGGAGATTCTGTTGGTGATGAGTCATGGTTGTGAGTGTATGCATGGTGGGTTCCGGGTGCAAGCTAGGGCATTGGTCAGTCGCACCCGGGGCACTATAAGGACCGGTCTGAGGGATCCGTTGCAATACACTTACGTACTAACCACAAGTCTAGTGGGTAAGTCCTAACTACGGTATGGGTTGTTCCAAACCGAGGCCACCACTTGGAGATGGGTCAAGTTGCACCTGCGGGTGACTTGTACCAATGTGGCGCAAAAGGGGGTGCGACGTTAGCCGGGATGCGGCCCGGCGCGCCGGCGAAACCTAGAGCGGGTGGTTATCGCTTGGAACATCTCATATTGAGGTTTTGGCACGAGTTCCCGTGAAATGGGTCATCTCGTTGAGATGGGTGCGTGCCTTGTGGGTACAGTAGTACATCTCTGATCAGAGTCTTAAATCTTTTCGAAAAGCCGAGCCCACGGTCAAGGGCGGGTTGCGTGACATCCCCCAGTTAGTTTACTTGAATATGTATGTGCATGATGGATTGACATGTAAGGACTGTTGTGCGAGGAGGTAAAACGTACTCCTCGAGTTAGTTGATGTTGATGATGCTCATGTTTATTTTCCGCATGCTTAAAATATGATTACACTAAATGCCATAACTGCAACTGCTTTATTCCGCATTGTTAGCCATTATCCTTCCTTGTTTATTATCCTGCATTATTATTTGCATTTGCGGTGGCTTGTTGAGTACTTTTTGTACTCATACCCGTTGGACCCCACAGAGGATGCTTATCTTGAAGACGGTCTGGAGTAGCGACCCAGTCGAGAAGAAAGATCCTGAAGAAGAAGTTCGTCATGCCGTTTTCTAATTATTTTACTCTACTGTTTTATTAAAACAATGTTGTAATAAATATGGTCTGCGTACCATGAATTTCACCGTATGTACGTTGTCGCATGATGAACCTCTTGTATTATTGTTTTTCTATGGAAATTCAATAATGTCTCGATTTGTTTAAATCGGGGCGCTACAAGATGGTATCAGAGCCGACTCGACTGTAGGAAGCCAAACAAACCCGCCTAGCCATTAGCCATAGGAAATTACTTCTCGAAAATCTACTTCATAAACTTTATTCCTCTCCTCACTTTTATTCAACTTGCTGTTTTGTAGATGCCCGTCTACCAAGTCCACATTTACTGCCGCCACTACGAGGGCTTCGTCCGGGAGCTCCGCATGATGCTCACCTTCCTCGGGTTCCTCTTCGAACCCGAATTTCAAGGAGTCTACCCCGACGAGTTCGCTGGGCCTTGCGACGTCTCCCTCACCGTCCATGGCTCCGGAGAGCATCTGCCGCCCTACACCACCGCACTTGGAGGCCCGACTTTCGACGTCGCGTGCCAACGAGTCGCCCTCCAGGCCCTCATGGAGCTGAGGATGATCTACGACGATCGTCTCCAGAACTCATCCTTCCGGCTTGTGCCGAAGCGTACTCCCGGAGCCCACCGTAGCATCTACCTCGGAGTTCACTCCGTGCGTGATCCGGTCATGGCCCGGCAGTCGCGTCTTCTGCAGGCCATGGATGATCTCCATACCGAGGCGGTGCTCGACGCCGACGAGCACCATGAGGCGGTTGCGTTTCTTCGTGAGGAAACGAAGAACCTGATCCAACAGAACGGCGAGCTGCAGCGCAAGATCATGCAGCTGCAGAAGGACATCGCTGAGATGGTTCCTCTTCTTCCAAGGAAGAAGAAGCCCATCCGTGAGCCCCTCCCTCGCCCCAAGAGGATCCCGCCACGACCCTCCCCCGCCAGGCCTTCTACCAGCGCCCCTCCTCCACGCCCCGGCCTCGTCTCCGACTCCATCATCGAGAATTTTCTCGAGCCCACCATCCCGCTGGAGCCGCGCACTCGTGGTTCCGAGAGCACGGAGACCGCCTCCGGTGGCGAGTAGGCGTTAGGAGACGCTATTTAAAATAAAAAGCATTATTTTGTATGTGGTGCTACCCATGACGAGTGTGTTGTGGGTAGAATAAGAACTTGATTGTAATGAACATTTTTTTTTACCACTTAATTTATATGCTTGAAATATTCTTGTTAATTGTGTTGTCAACTTTTTGCCTTATAACCATATGAATTCAGAAGATGGCCGACCACCAGAACACCGGCTCCAACAACGGAGCAGGAGGGAGCCGAGATGCGCCTGAGGGCGTTGTGCCCAACTGGGGTGCGACAGGCCCGCGCCAATCCGGGTCGCCTTCCGCCAACCACCCCACCTTGGCGGAAATGATGGCGAATCAGAATCATCTGATCACCGCCCTCCTCACCCAAATGCAGCACCAACAGGCTCAGTTGGACCGTCTGCAGAACGGGGAGCCCGCCCCTCGCGCACCAGCACCCGCGGCCGCTCCGCAACTCTCCGAGTTCTTGCGCGCGCGCCCGCCCATCTTCTCGAGCACAACCAACCCGATGGAGGCCGGAGATTGGCTTCGCACCATCGAGAAGAAGCTCGACCTCCTCCCCTGCACAGACCGTGAGCGAGTGGCCTTCGCCACTCACCAGCTCCAGGGTCCCGCCGCTGAGTGGTGGGACAACTATCGCGCGTCCCAGCCAGAGGGCCACATGGTGACTTGGGCGGAGTTCACCATCGCCTTTCGTGCCGCCCACGTCCCCGCCGGTGTCATCGCGGTCAAGCAGCAGGAGTTCCGCGACCTGCAGCAGGGCAACAGGACTGTCATGGAGTACCTCCATGAGTTCAACCGCCTCGCACGCTACGCACCGGAGGAAGTGCGCACCGACGCCCTCCGCCAAGCCAAGTTCCTCAGGGGACTTAAGGATGAGCTGTCCATCCAGCTCGTCGCCGCCGACTTCGCCGACTTCCAGCGGCTTGTCAATAAAGCGCTCATCCAAGAGACTGAGCAGAACAGGCTGGACCTCAAAAAGAGGAAGATGATCGCCTTCAAGCACCAGCAGGCGAACACTCCGAGGCCACGCTTCGTCCCTCCGCCACCAGCGCCCGCCTACCATCCTCGGCCCGCCTACAGGCAACCTCACGCAGCCGGTGGATCCAACGCCGGGCATCCTCGCCCCGCTCCACCAGCTCCGGCCGCTCAGCCGGCACCGGCCGCCAAGGCCCCGATCTTGAGGGATCGTCAAGGAAGGCCGGTCGTCTGCTTCAACTGTCGCAAGGAAGGGCACTACTCGCACCAGTGTCCTCACCCCAAGCAGAACCAAGGCGCAGCACCCCACCAGGCCGTTCGCGCCCGCGTCAACCACATCAGCGCGGAGGAAGCTCAGGAGGCTCCTGAAGTCGTACTCGGTACGTTTACTGTGAATTCCGTACCGGCCGTCATATTATTTGACTCTGGAGCAACCCACTCCTTTGTCTCGGAAGATTTTGCAAAAACAAACCATCTGGACGTGCTCCCTCTACCAATTCCCATGGTGATTGCCACCCCCGGCAATAGGACCTCAGCTCGCTTCTACAGCCCTAAGGTTCAACTTGACATCCAAGGAGTGTTGTTTCGGGCCGAGCCTGTCCTCATCCAATGCACCGGACTCGACCTTATACTAGGTATGGACTGGTTGATGAAGCACAAGGGAGTGATCGACTGTGCCAACAAGTCCGTCACGGTGACCAGTCCTGAAGGCGTGACCGTCACCTTCCGGATGGCCAGTCGCAAACCACTCGGAGCATCCCTTCGCTCTATAGCTCTTGAAGAAGTGCCGATAGTCAAGGAGTTTGCAGATGTTTTCCCCGAAGATTTGCCCGGAATGCCTCCCAAGCGGGACATCGAATTCAGAATCGAGCTTGTCCCGGGGACCACTCCAATCTCCAAGCGCCCATACCGCATGGCCGCCAATGAACTAGCCGAAGTCAAGAGCAACATCGAAGACCTAGAGCAGAAAGGTTACATCCGACCGAGTACCTCACCTTGGGGTGCACCGGTTATCTTTGCCATGAAGAAGGACAAGACTAAGAGGATGTGCGTGGACTATAGAGCCCTAAACGACGTAACCATCAAGAACAAATACCCATTGCCTCGGATCGACGACCTGTTCGATCAGCTAAAAGGATCCTCGGTGTTTTCCAAGATTGACCTCAAGTCAGGTTATCACCAGTTGAGGATCAGGGAGGAAGATATACCCAAGACTGCCTTCACCTCCCGCTATGGACTCTACGAGTATACTGTGATGTCGTTCGGACTCACGAATGCCCCGGCCTTTTTCATGAACATGATGAACAATGTATTCATGGAGTTCTTGGACAAGTTCATCGTGGTATTCATCGACGATATCCTCGTTTACTCCAAGACCAAGGAAGAACACGAGACTCACCTCCGTCTGACCCTCGGAAAGCTAAGGGAGCAGCAACTGTACGCCAAATACAGCAAGTGCGATTTTTGGTCGTCTGAGGTGAAGTTCCTCGGTCATGTTATATCTGCCGGAGGAATAGCAGTGGACCCAACCACCGTTGAAGCGGTAACCAACTGGCTACAGCCAACGACCGTGACCGAGATCCGGAGTTTTCTCGGATTGGCCGGATACTACCGCCGGTTCATCGAGAATTTTTCCAAGATCGCCAAGCCTATGACCAGACTTCTGCAGAAAGAGGTGAAGTTTGACTGGACCCCCGACTGCGAAGAAAGCTTCCAGACCCTCAAGAAGAAGCTTGTGTCAGCTCCCATTCTGACTCTGCCAGACATCCGGAAAGACTTCCACGTCTACTGTGATGCCTCTCGCCAAGGATTGGGATGCGTCTTAATGCAAGAAGGGAAGGTGATATCCTACGCCTCCCGGCAACTGAGACCGCATGAGCTGAACTACCCAACCCACGACCTGGAACTAGCAGCCGTGGTTCATGCCTTGAAGATATGGAGACATTACCTTGTGGGAAATCGGTGTGAGGTCTTCACCGACCACAAGAGCCTCAAGTATATATTCACCCAACCAGATCTGAACCTCAGGCAAAGGAGATGGTTGGAACTGATCAAGGATTACGACGTGGGCATCCATTATCATCCGGGCAAAGCAAACGTGGTGGCAGACGCTCTTAGTCGAAAAGGGTACTGCAATGCCATCATGATTCAAGACCAGGCTCCTCTACTTTATAAAGAGATGGAAAGGCTAAATCTAGGGATCACCACTCGAGAGTACCTCGCTGCCTTGGAGTCTCGGCCTGTCTTAATAGACCAGATCCGAGAGAAGCAGAAGGAAGACCCCGATATCCTGGAGATCCAGCAAAACATGAGGAAGGGTAAAGCCCCCGGATTCTCCGAGGATGAACATGGTACCATTTGGTTCGGAAACCGAGTATGCGTACCCGACCTACCTGAGTTGAAGACTCTCATCCTTCAAGAAGCCCACGATACTCTATACTCCATCCATCCCGGGAGTACAAAGATGTACCAAGACCTGAAGGAGAAATATTGGTGGGTCAGCATGAAGAGAGAAATAGCCGAGTATGTGGCCAAGTGCGACACATGCCGGCGAGTCAAGGCAGAGCATCAGAGACCTGCCGGACTTCTTCAACCCCTCAAAGTCCCTGAATGGAAGTGGGAAGAGATAGGAATGGACTTCATCACGGGACTGCCCAGGACCCAAGCTGGTCATGATTCTATCTGGGTGATCGTTGATCGACTCACCAAGGTAGCTCACTTCGTCCCGGTCAAGACAACTTACACCGTCGCCAAGTTGGCCGAGTTGTACATGACCCGGATCGTGTGCCTCCACGGAGTTCCCAAGAAGATTGTATCTGACCGCGGGAGTCAGTTTACCTCCAAGTTTTGGAAGAACCTTCAAGAGGAACTCGGCACCCGGCTGAACTTTAGCACCGCCTATCATCCACAGACCGACGGTCAAACCGAAAGGGTCAACCAGATATTGGAGGATATGCTTAGAGCTTGTGCTCTAGACTTTGGCGGAATGTGGGACAAGAACTTACCTTACGCAGAGTTCTCCTACAACAACAGCTATCAAGCCAGCCTGCAAATGTCCCCGTTCGAAGCACTCTATGGGCGTAAGTGCAGAACACCGTTGCTCTGGGATCAAACTGGAGAATCACAACTGTTTGGGACTGACTTATTGAGAGAAGCTGAAGAGAAAGTTAAGATCATAAGAGACCGACTGAAGGCCGCCCAATCCAGGCAAAAGAGCTATGCCGATAACCGTCGAAGAGATCTAGCCTTTGAGGAGGGCGATTATGTCTACCTCCGAGTCACTCCCCTCCGTGGCACTCAAAGGTTCAACATGAAAGGCAAACTAGCACCCCGCTACGTCGGACCTTTCCAGATCCTCCGTCGACAAGGAGAAGTGGCATATCAACTTGAACTGCCTCTATCCTTGGCAGGCGTTCATGATGTGTTCCATGTCTCGCAGCTGAAGAAGTGTCTCCGTGTGCCCACCGAGCAAGCCGACCTTCAGCAACTTAATGTCCAAGAAGACTTGACCTACATAGAGAGACCCGTCAAGATCTTGGAAACCAAGGAAAGAGTAACCAGAAGTCGCGTCGTCCGCTTCTGCAAAGTCCAATGGAACAACCATCCCGCAGAAGAAGCCACTTAGGAAAAAGAAGATGAGCTGAAAGCCCAATACCCTGAGCTATTCGAGTAGCGTTCCAATCTCGAGGACGAGATTCTTGTAAGGGGGATAGGTTTGTAACACCCCAAATTTTCAAAACAATAAAAATATTATTAAATTCAATTTATTGGAATTATTATTTCAGAAAAATACTTTTAATTCTTTTTATACCCTTTTGAACTACAACATGGAGTAGATGACCAAATCAGGAGGTGAAACTTTTTGTATATGATCCTAAGACCAAAATATAATTTTGAGAATTTTTATAAATTTTTACCAGCCTTGGAAGTAGCCCTAATCTTTTAATCTATTTTCTGGAATTATTTTTATTCAGAAAAGTATTAGAACAGTAATGGGCTCCTCCCCCTCCCTTCTCTCTCTCCCGGCCGGCCCAGCCCGTTACCGCGCTCGCCTTAGACTGACGCATGGACCCCACCTGTCGGCGCCAAAACTTTCCCCTCGCGCGCGCACCCGACACCGCGGCCCCACCCGTCAGCCTTCCTGTTCGCTCGCTCGCGCTCACTGGCCAGTGGCCCCCGCCTGTCAGCTTCGCCTTCAACCTCCCGCCGTCGCCCCCAAATCGCGCCGGCCGACGACCCCGCCTCGGATCCGCCTCGCTGGCCCGTCCCGCTTTAATTCGTCGCCATTAATCGGTCCCCCGCGTCGCGTCGACCGTTTCCCCCCGTTAAACAGCGCCTTTACGCCGCGGGATCGCCGCTCCGCGTGCATGGCCGAGCCATCGCCGGCGAGTAAAGGCCCTCGGCCGATTTCCTTGCATGCGAGCCCTCCCCGGCGTCCTATTTAAGCCCCAGCCTGAGCTGCGTTCGACCCCCGCGCTTAATCGCCTCGAGAACGAACAGAGCACTCGCAATTCACGTTTTAGCGCCCACCCTCTAATTCACCTCCGGCCACCGCTCGCCGTCGCCTCGGACCACCCCGGCCCGCGCCTCCACCACCGTCGTGACCGCAAAGACGTCCCCTACCTCGGCCACGCCTCCGCTGGTCAAGGAGATCGCCGGAACACCGTCGCCGTCGAGTACCCGAGGAGCCTTCCGCGTCTACCCTCGCGCCGGCCACGCCCCTTCGTCCCCGGACCGCCGCCAAGGTACCATCGTGACCGCTGTAGTCCCCTCCTTCCATTTTTAGACTTAGCTAGGGCCACCGTCGCTCGCCGTGGCCACTGGCCCGCTCGCCGTCGTCGGAGAAGACGACCGGCACGGGTCGAGTACCCGTGCCGTGTCGGATTCGATCCGCGCCGCGCGATCCAGATCTAACGGCCCGGATTTAATCCCTCGTGCGATTTAATCGGCGCCGTCGGATCTGAGTGAAGCGGTACGTTTTAATCTCGTGCGTCCATCTGTATTTAAAACCCTGCGTTTAATCCTGTGCGTCCACGTGGTACCGGTTCAAACGTTTTAATCCTGGCCGTCCATCGCGACTTACGCGTCCCGCCTCGCCCTCGCGCGTCGGATCTGGATCCGACGGTCCAGATCGACCCGGCGCACGCGCACAGTGCGCGGGTTCACCGTGGGCCTGGCTCACCGTGGACCCGAGGGGTTTAAAATTTGAAAATAAATTCCAGAAATGCTTTTAAACTTGTAAAATTCATATCTAATGCATTTGAACTCTAAAAATTACCATTCCAATTCCAGAAAATTCATAAAATTATTCTCTACATATTTATGCAATAAAAACAGTAGGTTTACTTTGACATTTTTCATGTTTATTTAAATAAGTATTCAAATGCCCTTAGGATTAAAATGCAAATTTAAATATTTAAACTCCAGAAAATTTATATAATTATTCCTTTCTGTTTAAACACTAGGACCACTGAGTTTTCTCTGAATCATTTATATTAAATTGATTAGAAAACTTAATGTAGTATTATACACACTTAAAACCCTTTTATGAAAGACAATAATTCATTTAGATTCATTTTAAAATTAATGGAGGAATAAATTTCAGAACTTTAACCATTGAATTTATTTTATTTATAATCAAACCAACTTTAACTTATGTGTTTATAATGTAATGTTATACTGTTTGATTGGATGTTGTGTTCTTTTTATTCTACTTTATATTAAAAAGACTACGACGTCGCCGAGGAGCCGGAGTACTTCCCCGAAGTCCCTCCCTCTCCCTTTGCTGAACAAGGCAAGTCACCAAACAATTCTTTTGAGCATATTGAACCCATGTCTGAATTTACTATCGCTAAAACACATAGGTTATGTATATGCATTAGTCAAATGAACCCTTACATTATATTTATTTAGGATCCCCCGACCTCGATGTGCAACCCAAGCCATGCTATCTCGCCTAACCTCCTTGTCACCATATGATCAATGATATTAGCTAGTGTCCAATGTATTGACACGGCCGCTATAGGATAAAAATGAGTCGTAGCAAAATGGTTCTATTATATGATCCCCGTTGCTTCTTATCCTTGGAGATTCTGTTGGTGATGAGTCATGGTTGTGAGTGTATGCATGGTGGGTTCCGGGTGCAAGCTAGGGCATTGGTCAGTCGCACCCAGGGCACTATAAGGACCGGTCTGAGGGATCCGTTGCAATACACTTACGTACTAACCACAAGTCTAGTGGGTAAGTCCTAACTAAGGTATGGGTTGTTCCAAACCGAGGCCACCACTTGGAGATGGGTCAAGTTGCACCTGCGGGTGACTTGTACCAATGTGGCGCAAAAGGGGGTGCGACGTTAGCCGGGATGCGGCCCGGCGCGCCGGCGAAACCTAGAGCGGGTGGTTATCGCTTGGAACATCTCATATTGAGGTTTTGGCACGAGTTCCTGTGAAATGGGTCATCTCGTTGAGATGGGTGCGTGCCTTGTGGGTACAGTAGTACATCTCTGATCAGAGTCTTAAATCTTTTCGAAAAGCCGAGCCCACGGTCAAGGGCGGGTTGCGTGACATCCCCCAGTTAGTTTACTTGAATATGTATGTGCATGATGGATTGACATGTAAGGACTGTTGTGCGAGGAGGTAAAACGTACTCCTCGAGTTAGTTGATGTTGATGATGCTCATGTTTATTTTCCGCATGCTTAAAATATGATTACACTAAATGCCATAACTGCAACTGCTTTATTCCGCATTGTTAGCCATTATCCTTCCTTGTTTATTATCCTGCATTATTATTTGCATTTGCGGTGGCTTGTTGAGTACTTTTTGTACTCATACCCGTTGGACCCCACAGAGGATGCTTATCTTGAAGACGGTCTGGAGTAGCGACCCAGTCGAGAAGAAAGATCCTGAAGAAGAAGTTCGTCATGCCGTTTTCTAATTATTTTACTCTACTGTTTTATTAAAACAATGTTGTAATAAATATGGTCTGCGTACCATGAATTTCACCGTATGTACGTTGTCGCATGATGAACCTCTTGTATTATTGTTTTTCTATGGAAATTCAATAATGTCTCGATTTGTTTAAATCGGGGCGCTACACATGTTGAAGAGCATGGGCCTCATGGCTCCAGATGTGATGAGTGATTGTCAACGGAAGTCAAACAGGACACGAAGAGAAGAGAAGACCTGCTATGTCTGGGCTGCATGTGAGTCAGGTACACAGGCAGCGAGCGACTATCGGGCAGAGGGGCCACGAAGTCGGGCTAGCCCAATCCGGGTAAATGGGCTAGGAGAAGCAGAGGATCCACTGGGCTGTTGACCAAGATTGACTCAGGTACACGGGCGGCGAGCGATTGCTGGGTCGAGGGAGCTGCGGAATCGGGCCGGCCCAATCCGGGTACCCAGTGCGAAGACGGTGGACGCTTTGTCAGTTTCGGCGCAAAACTGACCGCTGATCTTGGATCTGATCGTTCTGAGGCGAAGCCGTAGCTGCTACGAAAGATCTGCATCATGACAAGTTATCTTTATTTAGGTTTTTACTATTTTTCCTTTAAGCCCACAGTCGGTCAGTCAAGTCTGTAAAAAACCCTAAGTGCATTTCGGTCTTTTCCATTTTTATTTCAGCATCTGTAAAAACCCAAGGGGTATTTTTGCATTTTCCCATTTATTGGGATGCCTATAAAAGGGCACCAATACCCTAGGGTTAGGGTGACCCATTTTCAGAAAACACTTTACCAATTCCAAAATTTTGGGGTCACTTTTCACCGTTTTATTATTCTCCGCCGCCGGCGTGTTTATTCATCTCGCTCACAAATCTCCACCGCCGTTTGTGTTTTGTTTTTCTCTCGGTGCGATTGTTCCCTCCGAGCGAATTTTCTGGCCGCTTGTCTTTTCGGCAGCTAGCAGTGCTGAAATGTGCTAGCCGGCAGCGGCTATTGTGTGCCTAGCCTCGTGCAGCAGTAGCCAAGAACCACAGCCAGCGGCAGAAGGTTGTGCTTGCGTGCGTCAGTGCGTAAGCTGCTCGTGGAAAATCACAGCGCTGCATGGCGGGCGATGCAACTGCAGTAGCGCTGCATGGCGGGCGCAGCGAAGCTTTAGCAGGCAGCGCGTGAGTCGAGGCATGCATGAGCTACAAGGAAACGAAAAGGTAATTAATTTCTTGACTCTCGTGCAATTCTTGTTTAGTGCTTTATCATCTGTGATTGAAATGCTGCACGAATTTTTTTGATGATATAACTGAGAAAAAAAATATTTCCTGCATTAATTTTTGTCATGATTAAAATGCGTTAAATAGTGTGCTATTCTCATGAGGTCTTATTTTCACCAATGAGTTGTGATTAGCTTCTTGTTGACCTTGTGATGGATGAAATGTTTATGAATGATGGATATCTTTATGTGCTTGATGGATTACCTGTGATTTGGTGAAATCTTTATGGAGATGCGATTTGTTATGTGAATGATTTTAATTTGTCTTTGAGCACAGTGTTGGTGTCTTTTCGATTAGGACACCGGTCGTTTTTAGGCTAGATTATTTTTAGTACCTATGATATGTTTCACCTATGCTAATTATCTGTTGAGCTGTGTTGGGTGTCAGGAGTAGGCCATAAATTTGCAAGAATTTTTAGGCTCCCATTCACCCCCCTCTGGTCTCTACTTTCGGTCCTACACATGCTTATCCCTCAAATTAATGCTTTCAATAAGTAAGGAACAATCCATGCATTCATTAGCAATAGAAGGTCTAGACTCCACCACAACAAGTTGTTTTTGTGCAATCTCAAGCTTATCAAGAGTTTGAGCGTGCGCGGTACGCAGCTCAGCAAGCTCACTCATGACTACCAAACAAGATTCACATTCAACATCCTCAGACTTAGACCTAAGCGTGGCAAGTTCAGTTGACACAGGTTCAAGCCTAAGTATAAGTTCTTTTCTCTATTTAGCGGCTTGTTTAAGTAATCTATCTTGACCAATCAAATAATCATTCGACTCGTCATTTTTAACTAAAAGCTTATCATGGGATAGATATACCTCAGATGAGTCTAGCTCATCGTCGTTGTCATCGATGTTGTTGGCCATGAAGCAAAGGCCGGTGAAGTCTTTCACCTTCTTTGGAGGCTCTTCCTTATTAGAGACGGCCTCCTCACTCGACGATTAGTCGATGTTGCTAACGACCGCCATGAAAGCTCTGGATGCAGCCTTGGCTGCTCTCTTGGCAAGCTTGTCTCGATTCTTCTTGAAGAAGGCTTCTTGTCCCTCTTCTGGTACCTGTGCTCATTTTCATCTTTATTTTTCAAATTAGGGTAGTTATCTTTAATATGAGAATGATTTCCGCATTCAAAACATTCCCGATAGCCTCCTCTCCTCTGATCATGTCTATCATTATAGAATCGAGTGAACTTCTTGACAATGAGATCAAGCTCCTCATCGTCCGAAGTGTCCACCTGCTCTTTAGTGACAAAGACCAGAGAAGACAAGGCAAAGCCACCAGCAAAGGCACAAGCGCTTGAAGAACCAGATGCAATACCTTTAGATGAGGTGCCACTGCCAGAATCGGAAACTAGTGCCATGGATGCTGGCAAAGAGTTTCCAAGCCCTCAGCGAGATTCCTTAGCAATCTCAGTGGACTTAAGCTTGCTGAAAAATTCATCGCAAGTTAATGTCTCATAACTTGAAAACTCTTCAATGCTACAAATCTTAACTTCCCATATACCATGATCAAGGGCATAGAGAAGCTTAATAGCACGTCCATGATCAGAATAAGGCAAAGTTCTAGTAGAACGCAAATTGCTAACAATGCTATCAAATCTAGAAAACATGGCATCAATGGATTCACAAGGGCTCTGGACCACGTGACCATGACTCTAGACAGAACAGAGGACCGCACTTTGAGCCATGCTTTGGTCCAGACTCTTATGCTTCATTCTGCTTTCCTACTTTTGAGCAGATGGCTCGACACTGGTTTAGCTCTTTAGCTAAACCTGGTGTCGGGCCATTTGCTCCCTCTTATGACCATTGATTTTGCATGATCGAGGCTTGGAGGACATATGGATCATGGATTCAGGATGCTCTTGCCACATGACGGGACATCGTAGATGGTTCTCCAGGCTCACTTCCCTGAGCTCCAAGGAATACATAACCTTCGGGAACAATGGTGAAAGGAAGGTACATGGTTTTGGCTCAATTTAGATTTCTGAGCATTTCTCCTTGAAGAATGTTGCTTTGGTTGGAAATATGGGCTTTAATTTGGTTTCTGTTTCGCAACTTCATGAGGAGGGCTTAAAGGTTCGTTTTAAGAAGGGCATGTCGTCTGTTGTTGATTCTAGAGGATCTTTGGTTTGCCAAATCTTACCCTACGGTACGGTTTTTTCGGATTGAGTTCTCTAGTTCTTTTGGCCCTTCTCGCAGTTTGATCAATTGATCCTCGTCTGAGCTCTAGAGGTGGCACAAGAGGTTAGGTTATTTGAGCTATGATTTGCTAGTCAGATTGAGCTCTATGGACCTCATCCGAGGATTGCACAAGCTTAAGATGGAGAAGGATCTAGTTTGTCATCCCTATCATCATGGGAAGATGGTTGGCGCTTCTCACGCACCTGTGACTCAAGTGATAACTTTGTATCCGGGAGAGTTGTTACACATGGATACTATTGGTCCAGCTTGGGTATGTTCAGTTAGAGGGAAGTCGTACGCTCTTGTGATAGTTGATGACTTTTCTCGATTCGCGTGGGTTTTCTTTTTGGAGTCTAAGGATGAGGCTTTTCAGTTTGTGCATGATATGATACTGAAGCTAAAGAATGAGAACAATAGTCGGATGCGAGTAATTCACTCTAACAATGGTTCTGAGTTGAAGAATTCTCAGTTCATCAACTTCTGTAGTGATCAGGGTCTAGAGCACTATTTTTCTGCCCCTTACACTCCACCACAGAACGACGTTGTAGAATGAAAGAACTACACGCTAGTCGAGATGGCCAGGATGATGCTCAATGAGCATAGGACTCCTAGGCGCTTTTGGGCTAAATCTATGAACACAACTTGCTATCTGGTCAACCGCATTTTTCTCAGAGCTTACCAAGGTAAGATATCATATGAGTTTTGGTTTGGCAGACAACCCAAGGTGAGCAACTTGCGAGCGTTTGGCTGCAAGTGTTTTGTGCTCAAGAAGGGAGGGCATTTGGACAAGTTTGGGTTTCGTTGCTGGGATGGATTCTTTCTTGGTTATGCTTTGCATTCTCGAGGCTTCCATGTTTGGAACCTCGATTCCCAGCAGCTTGTCGAGATGTGTGAGGTTTCTTTAGATGAGTCCATGCCTTCGCTTACCCCTTCTTTTTAGCTTTCTAGTGATGATGAGATTAGAGAGTCCATCTTCAAGGAAGATGATGACACTCGCGCTATAGATGAGGGTGGGCCTTCTGCACAGCCTACAGACCCCACACCTTTTGAGACTTCGACTAAGGACGAAGGCGGACCTCTGATCACTACTTCCACTTTGATCGAGCCCCTCAGTCTGGTCCAGAGGTGCGGGTGCTTACTCCAGTGAGGTGACATCTAATCGCCAAGGATCCCGAGCAATTCAGCGTCATCACACCTCAGAGCTCATCATCGGTGATCTCACTATGAGATCATTGCGTTCTCAGGCTGGTTCACTCGTTGTTTTTGCTGAGTTTGCTTTTGTTGCCACCTTTGAGCCCAAAGATGTTGCTCACGCTTTATTTGATACAAATTGGATAAATGCCATGGAAGAAGAGCTAGGAAATTTTGTTCTCAATCGGGTTTGGACCCTAGTTAAGATGCCACTTGGATGCAACCACATAGGCACCAAGTGGGTGTTTAAGAACAAGCGAGGTGAAGATTGGGTTGTGGTGCTCAACAAAGCTTGATTAGTTGCCTTGGGTTTTTGCGAGAAGGAGGGTATTGATTTTGACGAGACTTTCACCCCTGACCCCCTGTTGCCTATCTTGAGTCCATTCGCATACTTTTGGCATTCACTGCTTCTAAAGGTTTTAAGCTTTTTCAAATGGATGTCAAGAGTGATTTTCTAAATGGGTACATAGAGGAGGAGGTCTATGTTAGGCAACCCCTGGTTTCGAAAACCCTAAGTTTCCTCGACATGTTTACAAGTTGTAGAAAGCTTTATATGGTCTGAAGCAAGCCCCTGGGGCTTGGTATAATTGTTTAAAGCGGTTTTTGTTGGGGAATGGTTTTGTGATGGGTTCTGTGGACAAAATGGGCGACTAGGGGGGTAAATAGGCACCTCAACAAATTATTTCGAATTAATGGCCTTTTCTAAACACCCAATGCACATCTAAATGAATAAACAGAAGCAAATGTATAAACGCAACAAAATATCAAACAAAGCTAGTGCTATCACTCTCCTGTCAGAGATGGAATAAATTGACAATCTGAGAGATCACAAACACTAAGAATAATCTAGTCTTCAAAAACACACCGATGTACTAATTGAAAAGACACACGTACAAAAGCACACAAGACATTAAAATCTACTCACAGACTAGACATGCAAACTATCAAAACCATACAGATCAATCACTAAGAATGCCAGTGCATGTTGTTTGCACGTCAAATCAACACATATAGAAAATATCCCAGAAATGCTTGAATAATTCAACAGTAGTAGCTCATCAATCGAAGTAATATATCACTAGATTCAATCATTCAACAGATGGAGAAAAACAATATTAATCACACTTTGATTCCAACAGCTAATCAACACATCGTTCAAGGTAATCAAAAATCAACGTACACAACAGAAATTAGCACATTGATTAACTGATATATAAAAATAATACCTAAACCTTACCTAGTCGTGTAGAGTGTACTATGACAGGGAGTCCGCCTCCACACGCTGTGCACAAGAATCTGACTTCACTCGCACATTGTAGTCCTTCACGTTGCCTCAGTCAGAGTCTTCCTCACCGAGAGAACAGAACCAACACCGCTAGCATTGCTTCAATGCAATGCGCCACCGACGCCCAGCGATCCCAACGCCAGCACTGCGTCGAACCATCTCCGGCCAAAACCACCGCACGCAGGTGCCGATCCGGTCACTTCCAGCCAAGAAACCCCACCACCACAAGCTTCACATGACTCCAGAAACAGTGGCAGCCCTCTGGTTCTTGAGAGAAGAAACAAACCAGAAAAAACGGATTGGCTAGTGGAAAAACCAACAACGTCCTGTGTTCATGAGAAAATCGGTGGAAACTCAGAAGAACAGTGGCTAAACAAAACAGAACACACAGAAAGAAACCAGAGAGAAATCTAAAAGAAAAAATCTGGAGATAATTGGTCAAGTTAACTCTGATTTAAAAGTAGATGAGTTGGTAGAAACCCTAGGAACAGGGTTCCTTTTATAGGCAATTCAAAAATAGGAAAAGACAAAAATACCCCTAGGGTTTTTTATAGACTCGAAGGCCCACATGGCTAAAATGTAAAATTCTATCTAAAGGTAGTTTGTCCCAATTCGAAGCTTTTGTAGCGACTACGGCTCCGCTTTAGGACGCTTTGATATCATTCCGACTGTTTTGAGCTGAAACTGACAAAGCGCACCGGATTTTAGACACGTGTCACCAATCTGTGAACTCGACCATCAGCAAGTCTCTCCTGCTCCCGATCCCTCGAGCCGCCTTATCACTTGTACTAACCTCCCTTTCCCTGACTTGGTTAACACACTGTCTCGATCATCCGTCCGTCCATGTCCTGCTTCATCTCCACGTGTACGCTTGAGATCATCCTTAACTTCACTTGGCATCCTTGACCGTCTAGCATCAAGCTCCCTGCTTGACCCTGATGACCTGCCATTTACAATTGACTCGCATCTCAACCCTACTCAACATGAGACAATCAAAACACAAATCTCCATGCAGAACACATATCTAAACACACACTAATCCCTTCGGTGAACACAACAAGCCATCACAAATCCAAATCATTAAATCAAGCAAACTTGTCAATCATTCATCATAAAGATAAAACCACAGTGCAAACACCACTTGGTTTCTCACTCAGATTTATGTGGACGACATTATTTTTGGTGGTTCTACTAATGATTTTGTGTCCAAGTTTTTTGAGCAGATGCACAACAAATTCGAGATGAGCCTCATGAGTGAGCTAAAGTACTTCTTAGTGCTCCAGATCAAGTAGACCAAGGATGGCATATTCATCCACTAGAGCAAGTACATGCGGGACATGTTGAAGAAGTTCGACTTCGGTGGAGAGCTGAAGCCTAAGATGACCCCCATGGGCACACCTGGGGGCCTGGACAAGGACGAGAGCGGCGTCAAGGTCAACAAGAGAGAGTATCAAGGGATGATCAGATTGCTTCTGTACCTGACGGCGACGAGACCAGACATTCAATTCATCGTGGGATTGTGAGCACGCTTCTACTCTTCACCACGCGCATCTCATCGGCAGGCTATCAAGCGCATTTTTAGGTACCTTACCTATGCGTCTGATCTCGGTCTTTACTATTCTGCGTTATCCTGTCTTGATTTATTTGGCTTTTCCTACGCTGATTTTGGTGGGTGCTTGCTGGATCGCAAGTCGACTTCCGGTACTTGATAATTTCTCGGTTCTTCGCTTGTGTCTTGGTCTTCGCGTAAGCAATCTAGAGTTGTGCTTTCCACTACTGAGGCTGAGTATGTAGCTGCTGCTCACATTTGGTTTGGATGATTTCCACTTTGAAATATTTTGGGTTGTCTTTCCATGCCAGAGTGCCTTTGTTTTCAGATAGCACCAGCGCAATTAGTGTAGGGAAAAACCCACGTCTTCATTCGAAAACCAAGCATATTCATGTGTGCTTTCACTTTCTTAGTGATCAAAATGAGAAAGGTGTCATTGACCTTGTTCATGTTGATACACATCATCAGTTGGCTGACATTCTTACCAAACCCTAAGACCAGTCTATGTTTGAGCGTTTACTAGTGGATTTGGGAGTTGTGTATCTTTTTAGGATATTTTTGAGTCTTTTCTTTCTTATTTACTCTTTTATTTGAGTCTTTTTGCGTGAGTTCATAGCATACACATTCACATATAACACTTTGAGATTGCTTCTGTTATATCATTGAAATGTTTTACTCATTCTAGCTAGTATATGCTTTTGAATACATATCGATGATCATGCTTTGTTTCAGTTCACATGATATATCTGATATTTTTCATATGCATGGCTTTTATGCTTTAAAATTGAAAAATGATCACCATTGCTTCTGGTAACTAGCATGTGTAGGCTGAATGCTTTTGCTATATTTTACATGCTTGGTAGCTATGTCCTTTACTTACATGCAGATATGCAACTTGGACATCTATATGCTTTAACATGGAAAATATGCTGTAAAATGATAAAAATCATAAAAATAAAAAATCCATGCCTTTTATGTTTACTAGGAAAGGAGGCGCCCTTCGGGTGCGGTATCAAACTAAGAGATCTACTTGCAATTAGTATGAGACCTAAGAGCTGATCTAAGTGTAAGTGCAGTAGGCAAACAAAATAACAAAGTATCTTACAATAGAACATGGGATAGATAACGAATGCCAATGTCCAGTAGTAGGTAACACACTTATGTAAAAAAATTGAGTATTGAGTTTATACACACACAGGTCATGACACTTACGAAGTTATTGAGATTATAAACTTTTTGATGCATGAACGAACAATTTTGTGATTACCAAAATATACAAAGAATCTAAATAAACACACGGATACCAATGATTGATTATAATAATGATAGCATTGTGTCAGTCAACAATGATAGCACGATGGGGATATTTCTTATGCAAATAAGGTTCCAAATTTCTTGAATAATACCAAGGAACCCGGTTAATCCCATAACCACTGCTTTAACATTCACAATTGACACCTCTTTCAGTCAACATAACTATCGACCACTAAAACAGAATTCTAGGGTTCAAATTATATTTCTAGATGTATTCCTTTGAAGAACAACCTGATATTTAAAACTAACACATATTTTATCCTAGCAAGAACACCAAAGATTTGCCTGCCCAAATAGTTTAAATATAGCACCAATACCTAACAAACTGCTTAGAAGCAAGATGGAGCAGAATCAACATTCATCATAGCTAATTAAAACTATATCCGCAAAGTCATCTATAAAATTTTGATCTTGAGAACACATTCTAATAAGCTATGCAAACAGACACAAGGAAAGATTAAAAATACGGTGATGATATAATAAAGGATGATATAAAACAATAATCGAATAAATACATTGAGATCGGTATTTAACATACCCCAGTAACTTTCACATATTGTCCATCTTTCGCTGTTGTAAGATCAACATCACCACGGCGGCTGACAAAACCAGTCACACCTCTTGTTCCCGAGCAAACATTCCAAATCACAAGAGAAGCGACAAATCAAAATATCACCACAACTACTGGTGACACTCAGTAGAAGACAAAGCACAATATCACACGATCTTCAACTACTGAAGAGAGATTTAGAGTGAGACAACATCATAATTATTATCATCATAGCAACTTATTTTTAATAATGAAGTTGGAATAGGATCCTGCAGAAGGAAACAAAAGAAACTCTGAAATAATTAAAAAACAGCACCACAGGCATTTTTATCAAAATCGTATACTTGTGCAGAGGATTTTAAAACAGTAAAATAACTTGCTCAAAATGCAACCACGCAACCTCACATATAACATGGGGTTTGATGACATCACCTTTTTGAAGCACAACGTATCTTTGTAAGGTGAACTTCTCATGAATTTGTGGTCCAACAGATTTCTTCCCCAAAAATGCACGTTTTCTAGCTGAATTGATATGTTTTTTTGCATTGCTCTCAGAAATCCCTCTACATGTCATATTTCAGCAATTATATTAATATTTACAAATTGACATTAATAATAAATTTTAAAATATTCCACTACTCCAGTTAGATGACTATAGGTACTGACACGTAGGTACAAAGAGAGAGTCCCACACAGCCCCAGCCGGTTTGCCCAGGCGGCCGTGCCACCGCCCCCAGGCAGCCATGCCAAGGATGTCCTGTGCCTAGGTGAATTACTCTTTTTTTTTCTGAAAATGGCAGATCTGGGCAGGAACGGGAGGTGAATTCCGTTTTTTTGCTGAAAATGACAGTTCCGGGCAAGAACATGAGGAGGAACGGGAAGTGAAATCCTCTCTTCTTCTTTTTTTGCTGAAAATGGCAGATCTGTGTATTTATTTGTTAAGTTTTTGGTTAAATGATGTTGATAAAACTGAAGTTCTGTGTATCTATCATATATAAAGGAAACAGATTTCAGCATTAGATTTTCCAATGCGATCTTGTTGGTTCTGCATGACACGTTCAAGTGATTTTTTCATAGGACACTCAATTCTATTCATAAATGATTCATGAGACCATAATTATTATACTGAAAAACTTAGGTAAATAGATTGATTGACAACAACAATTGATTAGGAGAGTTGAAAATAGAGACTCTGTTGGAGTGTATAGTAAATATAGAGAGGAATCTTTTATGAGAGTCGACTAAATGGATAAATGAAGAGTTAAAAATAAAGAGACTTTTGGAGATGGTGTTATCACAATCTCATCAAATTATCAGTCCTCCTATTGGTTCTCTCTTTAGATGATGATAATTATGATGGTGTCGTCTCTCTCAAACAGTCAAGTGTTGCAATTATTCAGTAATCAGAAAAAAAAATGTCAGAGCAACAAAGCTTGTGCTTTCTAAACCACTACATGTGCTACATAGTCACCAATTGTAATGTAAACAACAGAGGTTGGATGAGGTTTTGGTATTGCCATGGGATGTGTATCGCACCATAAGGGATATACATGTAACATATCGATCGGTGGAATTGCTCCAGCAAGCTCCGGAGGTATGGACATGGACAAAGTCGATGGTGTACTGCAATGCTGGGAAGCTTTTAGGTGATTAAATACAATAGATAATACAAAACCTTAGATAGAACAAAACTAAATTGAAGTAGCAACAGAAAAATCAGGACGCTAAACTAAAATTTCATAACCGAGAGGAGAAACATGAGGAGAGGCGAGCACTCATGACAGCGAAGCCAAAGATTTATCCAAAAAAACTGTCTGTTATATACTGATGTTATAGCACACCAACGTACATCCACCTCTGTTCTTGCTGCCTATATTCAAGTGTAGCTACCTGACGTTCCTGCAAAATAATACAATAGAAAAAAGGAGATGGATTCTCCAAACAAAAAACATACTATAACATTTATATTTTTCCAAGATGATAAGTACAAACTAGACGTTAAATGGCCTCTTCTTCTCTGTTGAATGCCTATAAGTATGGCAAGATCTCTTTGCAGTCCCATCGATATTTACAGAGGTGCTTGCAGGTCCTTGAAGCATATCACACTATGTAGAAGCAAAAACCAATTAAGAATATGAAATTGAATGCTTGAAAGACAAATTCTTGCAAACAGGACAAAACAACCATATAATGAACATACTACTTCCTGCATCTTCTTTGTGATTTGGACATCGACATGATATCAAACACGTTTGTTTGGTCATACTTTCTCTTTAAGTTTTTAAAGTATTAATCCAAGACGAAATACTTTTGATGAGAAATAAGATGATGTAAAAATGGCACGAAGTTATCTCTCGTGAAAGAAGACAATAAAAGGTAAGGTTGTTCCAAATTGATCGGAAGACTAATTAAAAGGGTCATTCTAAAAATATCAATTTATCAATTTTTTCTAAACAAATGCACCGTACTTATTGTTGCACCTAAATTACCTAAAAGAAATCCCAATAGTCAGATAAGCTAACAAAAAAATGCTCTTGATTTTTTTCTTAGAAAAAGGAAACGCCATGGGGTGAGCAAGCACAATCGACCGAACACCACCAAACTCTCAATACTGCCTTAAGGCTGAGGCTTAACCTAAATCAGGGAACACGCCAAGGGTATGGTACCCGCCATACCATCTGGGAGTGTGGATATGCTCCATTCTGATCCATTTTAACGATCTGATTGAACTAACAGAGCCCAGATAAGAGAGAGCATCTCATCACAAGATGAGGAAATCAACACAAAAATGAGCGTGGGGACTGGGGAGCAATCGCTTTCCCTACAGAGGTGTTGATCGAATTCAGATCACTAGTAAACAACCTAAAATCCACCAAAACAGCAGAGTGAGACCAGGAGAGATATGGGGAGAGAGAGCATAGAGACGCACCTACGCTCACCGCTCCGCCGGAGAACCAAAAAATCTCCAAAAGGAAGATGATTGTGCCTCACATGCAATCCATGGCGGTGGTTGCGGCGAGATCACGCAACCTCTGCCACCACCGTTCATACTGGAGGTCGCCGAGCCGAGCGGCTGCGTGGTGGTGGTGGCCTTGTCATTGCTGCCACTGGTCGAGCCACCTAGCTACTGCGTGGGCCCCATGCTACGAGCCGCCATCTCCCTAACCCATCCCCCTCATGGCTGAACCGATTCCTACGCAGGCGTGGGTGCCTCCATGGACAATGGACACAACGGAGATGGCATGCCGCCGCTAGGGCCGAAGTCGACTTCGTCGTGGCAGCGGAAGGCAACCTCAAATATGGCCCAGCAGTGGTGCGCATGGAGGGACGGGTCCGGTGAGCCACCGGCAGCCACGAGCGGTGACGCCGATGGAAGGTGGTGGTGAACGCCTAGGCGGGGGAGGAGGCGGTGGGCTAGGGTTGCAGGCCGGGTCGGGGGAGGCGGTGAGCGAGGTAGGGATTGCTTGATGGCTAGGGATGGGCGAATGGGGGATCGGGCACGCGGGGGTTGGGGGCTCCCAGCAGCCTGGCCTTTTCCGGAAAACCCACTGCTTTTTTCATGTTTAGAGCGCGCACCGAATTCCCGAATGTTCTCTCCTACACGTATAAAATCTCAAAATAACGAGGAAGTAGATGTAAGAAACGCATATTAGCGGAGGGTACAGTGTTGGGCCTTCACGCAATTAGCGATAAAAGAGAGGATTTTTTCGTAAAAGCACTAGCTCCGTCGGGATGACATGGCACCGCGCGGAGGGGCCACGCCAGCCAAAACGGCTGGAGCTATAACGAATTATGAAAAGCTCAAGTGTTTTTGTGAAAAGTGATGACGTGGAGCAACGTTGTGCGAGAAAAAGGAAGCTGCTTTTATGTATAGTAATGTGAAAAGATCCATGTGGGTTTGTTGTGTCGCATTGCATTGTTCTGGACTACTTACCATAGCACTTTGGTATGAACTAGGACATTGTAATGTATGCCAAGACCGATGTCTTAAACTTCTGATGGTCCTGTTCTAGCCTAGGCTTGTCTTGATTGGTTAGCATAAGTTTGACATGCAAATAACTCTCGACAAAAATGAAAAAGGAAAAGAAAAAGCATGAAATTAAAATGATAATAAGTTTGCTGAAGCTCTTAGCTTTGGATCATGTCTATCTTGATAGATACTAGCTAGACTTTGCATATCATGCTTTACCTTGCCTGTCAACTAGAAAATTTGGTGATGCTTTAATTTGCAAAAATCTAAAAAATGGGTGCTAATGACTTTCTTTGGATATCATCTATTGCACTGATCATGACATGTGTCTTAGACAGTATTTTGTGCTATGCTTGCTAGATGTTGTAATTGCAATAAATCATATCTAAGAAGCATGCTTTTTACACTTCACTTGCACCTAGTTGCATTCATTGCATATTTTGAGGGGAAGCTGTATTTCAGGGGAAGTTTGAGTTTATGTCTCTTTTGATTGCATTTAGTCTCACTTGATGAGTCCAGTTGTCAACAAGGGGGAGAAATTTTGGGTTACTTGATATTTGAGAAGAGTTTAGAGTGAGTTTTCGCTTTCTCTGGGATTTGTTTCACGGGGAGTTTTAGTCTATTTTGCATTTACTCTTTGGATATCCTTGTTGCTAATTCAGAGATTGCACTCGTTTGAGTTGTGTTTTTTGAAATTTTTGTTGATTTCTTTTCTGTTTAACCATAATGGCCATTTTCTGGCTTTTGTTCGGCTTTTGGTGATCATTAAGGTTAAACCTTTTATTTTATTTACTTCTTTTTATTATCTTGTGCTTTGTTTCTTTCATGTTTCCATGTGTTTTGCATGTTACGAATCACTAGTCAAAGTACTGTGCTTTGCAACATAATCTTATTTTATAATAGGTTTTTTATTTCAGCGCAAAATACATAAATTAAAAGATTGAAATATAAATACAATTTTCTTTTTCTGGTTTTTTATTTTCTTTTTTATTCTTTTTCCTTTTTTTTCTTTTTCTTTTTCTTCTTTCTTTCTCACGCAATGAATCCTGCTCGCATGCATGCACAAGGCGGTTGCACAGGGGCGGGGCACGGTTGAGCGCATGTCGCGCTTTGACGGGGCCGGGCGGTTGCACCAGTTTTTTTGGGCGGTTGCACCGGTTTTTTTAGGGTATAAGTTTTGATTGGTTTTTTATGAGAAGTGAGAGGTGCGCTGCACGGGAAGGAGGCTGCGGACGGACGAGTAAGTCGCCGCTTTATAATAGTAGAGATTGATGGAGAGGGTGTTGACAATGAACTCATCAAGGAGGAGATTGAGGAGCCATGTCGAAGATCATGGGTCTCATGGCTCCAGAAGTGATGAGTGATTGTCAATGGAAGTCAAAGTGAAGAGAGAGAGAGAGGAGATGAGACCTATCGGTTCTTGGGTCGTATATGACTAAGGTACACGAGCGGCAAGCGATTGCCAGGTAGAGGGGTCGCGGAGTCTGGCCGGCCCAATCTGGGTACATGGGCTAGGAACGGCAGTGGATCCGCTGGTCTGTTGACTAGGTTTGACTCAAGTAAATGGGTGACGAGCGATTGCTGGGCTGAGGGAACCGTGGAATCGGGCCAGCCCAATCAGGCTATCTAGTGCAAAGATAGTGGATGCTTTGTTAGTTTTGGCATAAGACTGACGCACCAATTCAAACCGTCGATCGAAGATCAGACAGTCCTGAAGCGAAGTCGTAGATGCTACGAAAGCTTCGCATCAGGACAAGCTATCTGTAGATAGGATTTTACTATTTTGTCTGTTGGGCCCACAATTTTATTTTTTTATTAGTATGTATTTTACCCTAGGGGTACTTGCGTCATTTCTAGTATTTTAATTGCCTATATAAAGGCCCTTGTACCCTTTAGGGTTTCTATCTTATTTGAATTGAAAAATCAGAGTTCATCTTTTTTTTGTGCTTCTTCTTCTGAGTTACTAGTGGTGCTCTTTTCTATGGAAATCCTTCCATCGCCATTTGTTGTTCCGGTTTTCTGTGTTCAGGGCATGCGGCTGCTGTGCCGCCAGCCAAGCAACACAGCGGAGTACCTGTGATCTTCATCAAGCGGCGTGTGTCTAGTCTCTGTGGAGCGGGAGTAGCACATCAGCACACGCGTGTCGAGTGGCTACTGGAAGGCGCATGGAGATCTAGAGTAGTCGTTGCTAAAGACGAGTGAAGATTTAGTAGGTGCTAGGCGCGTGCTTCGTTCTACGGCGCGCGTCGTTTTGGTCTAGATGTATGACGCAAGTGGCAGCGTGTCGCAGGAAACCTGTTTTTGGCGCAGTGTTGTGCACGTGCTGCGGGAAGCTTCGGTGGACGCCGATTTTTTCCTTCGGCCAGGGCGGCAAAAATATTCAAGCAACACTCTATCACGTGTCTGCTCATTGCGGTGCACAGCGTTCAACGCGGTAGAAGCCAGGCTACACTGTTTGGCACACGGAAGTTGTTCGGCATAAGTCCAACGAACAGGAGAAATATGCACAGTACTAATCTGGAGAACAGTAATATATTTTCTTGTTTTACGAGCACTATAGTATTTATTTCCTAAATACTCTATGATATTATTGAGAGAAATTTATTTTACTACATTGATTTTGTCTAAATTGAATGCTGTAAAATTTGCGTGTATTTGTTCACTGAGGATGTTATGCCTGGTAGAGTATCTATGATTTTGTGAAATGCATGTGAGTTAAATGTATTGTTGATATGCTTTTAAGCACTTTTGTGGTGTCTTTTCGATTAGGACACCAGTCATTTTTAGGCTAGATTGATTCTAGTACTTATGATCTCTCAGACTGTTGTATCACATCATATTTGAAAGGAGAGTGATAGCACTATTTTCATCTGTCTTTTTGGGTCTAAGATTTTGGTTATCTCTTGAGGTGCGTTGGGTGTTGGGAGAAGGTCATTGATTCATAAGAATTTTTTAGGAGTCCATTCACCCCCGTCTGGTCGCTACTCTTGGTCCTACAATCGATGAGTCATACTTACAAATCGTTGTAGGGGCTGAGTAGAGTAAGAAAGTGTGCTAGTGGCGAGTTGGATGTCCACGCCGAGAATGGTGCAAAGGTAGCAGCATTGGCTGTCACTATTTATTTACTGTCACTACCTTCAAGACTAGTTTTGGAGTTGAATAATTATGATTTCATTCCTGTCTTATGTAGAAACATTATCTCTTCTTCATGTTTAGAACAAGATGGTTTTGAATTTGTAATAAAGAACAAGTGTTGTTCAATATTTTTGAATGGCATGCTCTATGGTGTTTGTCCATTAGTGAATGGATTGTATATTCTCAGTCCTGAAGATGCACACGTTTATAACATTAGTACAAAGAAACAATGACTCAATGATTTGAATCCTACCTACGTCTGGCATTGTCATTTGGGTCATATAAATGAGAAGCGAGTGCAGAAGCTCCATAGTGATGGACTATTGGAGTCATTTGATTTTGAATCATATGACGCATGCAAGTCTTGCTTACTTGGCAAAATGACAAAGATACCTTTCACTAGTCAATGTGGGAGAGAGTGTGAGCTATTGGCCATTGTACATACCAATGTATGTGGACAAATGAGCCATGTAATTGTACTTACCTTGGCTGCAAATAGTCATGACACGTAGGTCATATTTAATTTACATTCATTGCATGCATCTCATACATCACTTTCATCAAGGCCATACAAGTCACAACATTCTCTGCAAAACAATGTTAGGCAAAGAATCTACATACCTTGCCTGGTTATGAAACATGCCCTTGAGGCCTATGATCATATTGTAAGCATCCCGTTTCTCATATTGTTTCTAAAACTTAGAGGACAAGCAAGCAAGCATCAAACAACTGATGTCCACAGAATCACTAGCATGCTTCTCATAAGCATGCTTGTCTGCTACAGAAACATCATCTCCTGGTTCATCGTGGTGAGGTTACTCTAGAACATAATCCTTTCTCTCTTGCTTAAGAACAATTCTCAATTTTCTATACGAATCCATAAAATTTGTTCCAAACAATTTCTCTCATTCAAGAATAGATCGCAAATTAAAAATTGAAGTGCTCTTAACAGTAGTAGTTAGTGCCATGATCTACAAAAGGTTAAATTCAAGATTCAGCACTATGCAATGTCTATTTTCTATACAATAAAAGATGTTCCACTATTTAAAAACAATCACTTTCCCTCTAATGACTAATAGTGACCAAGATCCATATTCATTCTAACTCCTACTGAGCTTTGGCATCGTTGCTAGAAGCTAGATGACATAGGTAAGCAACACTTTGCTAATCACATCGTATGTGACTCTTGTCATTGAAGAAGCATCCAATGCTCAATGCCCAACTCTATGCTCCAAGGCCCAAAACCATTTTGATAGTGTCGTTAAACAAACCAATACAATGTGCGAGGAAGTCTGACTTCCACCCCAACTGGTCAAGATAAAAGATAGCACCCTACTTTAGCATAACCACTATCGATGATCGAGATCCTTGGTGGATGCAGCTATTGGAAAGAGCATCAATATTTATTATAACAGGATCATAAGAAAGCATCACAGGCAATCATATTAATTGTGAAGGATTGTGAGAAACCAAGGGTTGGTTTCAGTGTTTGTGATGAGTGATTGACAGGATTTTTACCCTCTGTTCGAAGGGTACCTCCGAAGGTGTTCGGAGGAGGGTACCTCCGAAGGGTGTTCGGAGGTTGTACCTCCGAAGTGAGTTCGGAGGTGGTTTTACCGAAGGGTGTTCGGTGTTTGCTTGCTGCAGCTGTGCAGCGGAGTGTGCTTGTCGGAGGGGTCCGACAGTACACGATGACTGGGTGTGTACCGAAGGGGCTTCGGTACTTTGGGCGGTACACCGGAGTGTGTGCCGGAGGTTGCTAACCCGGAGAGGTCTCCGGAGTACTAGATACACTTGTCTGTTTGTCTGTGGTGCGCAGGGACTTCGGAGGTGACGGACAAGGTTCGCAGCAGGTGAACCTGGGTCAGGCGGGAGGCTTGATGCCAGGGGAGCGGGGAGCTCCGTCACGGTGACTGCGAAGGTGGTCCGGGCTGGTCCTCGGGTCGAGACGTGCCAGGTGAAGGCAGAGAGTGCGGAGCGTGGCTCCGGCTGAAGGTGCTCCGAGACAAAGTCCTCGGAGGTGAGGCACTTCGAAGGTACTCCGGATGGAGTGACTTCGGAGTTGGATGGAACAAGTCCTCTGCGGAGGCAAGGAATTCGAAGTGTGCTCCGGAGGGAGACATTCGAAGGTACCCGACGAAGGTCTCAGAAGTCGAGGCGCATCGAAGGCATGGTCCGGGTGAGGCTCGTCGAGGAGTGTGCTCGGGGAGAGACACTACGACGAAGTGCTCATGGAATGCTTCATGCGGAGGCCTTGGACGAAGGAGGGACTTCGAAGGGTGGTACTCCGAAGGTGGGGCTTCGGAGTGAGGAAGTCTTCGGAGCAAGGCTAGCTACGGAGCAAGGTTGACTTGAGGTGCTTCGGCCTGCATGGCTTTGGTACACGGACTGACGGAGTTCGAGCTGGGTGAAGCTGCGAAGCCGTGGTGGTCCACTCCGGAGGTGTTGGTGCGAAGGCCCAGGGGCTTTGACGGCTTCGGCTCAAAACCGTCACTGTATCGGAGGCTTTCTTCGGCGAAGCGAAGGCCATCTGGCTTCAGGCTTCTCACCGACGCTACCGCACCCTCGCGTGCGAAGGGAGGATTCCAGAAGGTCAAAGACTGCAAAGGCTGACACTGTCTGTTCTGTAAAAGGCTGACACTGTCCCCTCTGCAAAGCTGATAGAGAAGCCTCTAGAATAAAGGTGGACTACCTTTTGTACCCCTTAGTTCTGTAGAGTCAAAATCAATGTAAACCCTAGGGGTAGTGTAGTCATTTCCTTTGGGTGAACTGTGGGCTATAAATATGGGGGCTCGGTAGGTAACATTTAACACTTTGAGCATTTACTGTTGAGCTCCTGTAGTCACATACCTCGCTGTATTCATCCAGAGTTCATTTTATTGTGTTCCTTGTTCAAGCGGCGAAGCCCTGCTTCTTTGTGCTTTTGCTTGAGCTCGCGTTACATACTTCGCTAGTTGTAGTGCATCGAAGCCTGTGGAGGCGAAGGTTGTTTTTGTGCGAAGTGTGTTTTTCAGTGTGCTGTCGCTCTGTGTAACTTGAGGCAAGTCCTCACAGCTTACTAGCGAAGCCCTGATCAAGGCCCGTTTTGCTTCTTGTGTCGAAGCCCTTAGCGGAGTCCGTTTGTGTGCGTGTAGACCTTCGTGTACGAAGCACAGCACCAGTTGCTGTTGCCAAGTATCTGGTCGAAGTCCTCAGAGGGCAGTCCACTCTTGCGAAGGGTGAAGTGCGAAGCCTGCTCGATGCACCCTGTGTGCGGAGCCTGCACTAACTTAGCAGAGTAGATTTTCGAGGGTTGTTAGTGGAGCGAAGTCTTCTTGACTTCGAACTTTTGCTCCTGCGAAGCCTGTGTTCGGAGCTGTCGAAGCACCTCCGAACCAGACCTTCGAAGGTTGTGTTCGAAGCATGTTCCGCAGAAGACAGAACTGAACCGAAGGCTAAGTTTTTAGCCCGAAATTTTAAAAGCTCCCATTCACCCCCCCTTTGGTCGCCGTTTCCGGTCCAACAATTGGTATCAGAGCCAGGTTAAGATCACCAGTTGACCTTAACTGGTTTTGTGATCTGTTGGCGACATGGATAGAGGCAGTAAAATTCCTCTGTTCAATGGGACAGACTTTGCATACTGGAAGGTGCGCATGGAGGCTTACTTGTTAAGCCAAGGAAATGCAATTTGGGAGATTGTGGACTCACAATACTCCATCCCTGAGACTCGCACCTCTCAGACTAAGAAGGATCAGTATAATGCCAATTCCAAGGCAAGAAATATACTGTTTATCGGTTTGAGTAGAAGTGAGTTCGATAGGGTGCAGCACCTTAGGACTGCTAGGGAAATTTGGACAACGCTCACTGTCTTTCATGAGGGCTCTACTCAGATCAAGGCCAGGCGCCAAAGCACCTACAATCAACAGTATCAGCTGTTTGTGCAGGCACCTGGTGAATCTATAGATGCCATGTTTTCTCGCTTTGACGCGATAGTGAGTAACTTGCGATCCAACGGGACGCTTGCTTAAAGTGATCATGATAGGGCTATCAAGCTTCTCTATGCTCTTGACCGCAGCATATGGGATGTAAAGATATCCAGCATTGAGGAGTCCGTAGGATATGACACTTTGACCTGCGATGAACTCTTTAGCAAGTTGAAGTCCACAGAGATTGCCAAGGCATCTCTTGCTGTGCACAGAAGCTCTTTGCCACAGCCATTGGCATTGGTTTCTAGCACTAGCCATGGCACCACTGCAGAACCAAGCACATCTGGCACTTGTGTTCTTGCAGATGGTTTTGCTTTGTCCTCCCTGGTCTCCGTCACAAAGGAGCAGGTGGATACTCTAGATGATGATGAGCTTGCTCTCATTGCCCGGAGGTTCACCCGCTTTCATCATGAGAGACGGGATCAGAGGAGAAGTGGTTTTAGTGGTTGCTATGAATGTGGCGACATTTCTCACATCAAGGCTATGCCCTAAGCTCAAGAAGAGAGATGAGAGTGAGCGCCCCAAATACCACAAAATGGAGAGGAAGCCTTTTGTGAAGGGCAAGCGCGGCAAGATGGCTAAGAAAGTAGCCAAGGCCGCTTCCAGAGCCTTTGTTGCTGCTCTCAGCGACATTGACACGTCCTCATCTGAGGAGTCAAGCTCTGAGGAGGAGGAGTCCCCAAGGAAGGAGGACAAGAAGGACAAGAAGGGACGAGACTTCACCGGCCTTTGCTTCATGGACGACAGCGATCACAGTGGCGATGAGCTTGACTCATCTGAGGTAAACCTATCATCTGACCAGCTACTAATTAAATTAGATGAGCTGAATGAAGTAGTTCTTGGTCAGGATAGATTACTTGTGCAAGCCGCTAGAGAAAGAAAAGACCTTAGACTTAGGCTAGAAACTATTTCTACTGAATATGCCATGCTTAAGTCTAAATTTGATGATGCTGAATGTGAGTCCTGTTCTGTTGTCATGAGTGAGCTTGCTCAGTTGCGTTCTGTACATGCTCAAACTCTTTCTGAGCTTGAGACTGCACAGAAGCAGCTTTTGGAGGTGGATTCTAGGCCTCATGATATTATTGATTGCATGAACTGCTCCTTATTACGCGATAGCATTAATTTACGTGACAAGCATGTTCATGATTTGGAGGCTAGATTGGAGAGGGCCGGTAGTTCTAAGGATGTGCAACCTGTTTGTGACACTTGCATTACCCTTAAGGACCAGCTAGGCACTGTTAGAAAGCAAGCTGAGAACCTCATGTCAGAAAATGAATACCTCCTTTCCGTGGTTAATAAATGCACTGAGGGAAAGGGTAGGATGGATTTGCTCTTGGCCAAGACCAAGTTGTGTGCTGACAGAGCAGGGGTAGCTCTAGGTTTGGGTTTTGAGAGGATACCTTCAGACAGTAAGTCCAAAACTGTTTTTACCTCTCCCACCACCCTAGAGAAAGAGAGAGCTCTGTTGGACACCCCATCAGCCAAAAAGCCTACCCATCCACCAAAGAAAACCACACCTCCTGCCAAGAAAATCCCTCCCAAGAAAACCACACAGAAGAAACCCAAGGAGCCTGTGAGAGTTGCTCCTATGACCCATGAGAGTGCCCCAGGAGAGTTTTTCACTGTTCCTACTGTCAGCGGGCGGGTCATTTGGTTGGGTTCTGTTTTCGTCGCATCAAGGATGAGCGACGCTCTCAGGCGATGAGTTATCAGGACATGCATTACCCATCTTTAGGTATGCATGAGTCTGAGATGTACTATCGTCCTGATTTTGAGGCTCCTCGTGCTTCTCGGAGAGGTTTTGCTCCTCGAGGTCTTCACCATGTTCCATATGGTGGTAGACCTCGGGCTAGCAGATTTGTACCTCGTCAGAGTAGGAGACCTCCACATGTTGTTCGTTCACAGCATGTAGGTAGACCTCGCACTTTGCATCATTCTGATTATTATGTGCGTAGACTGTCTGCTTTTACTGTGCCTACTACTCGTGTCACTCAGTGCTGGATGCCTCGTCATTATTTCACTCACCCCATCACTGAGCGATCGAGACATTCTTATCATGTGTAGGCGACAGATCAAGGCTTGGAGGGCACGTGGATCATGGACTCCGGTTGTTCGCGCCACATGACCGGAGATGCAGCATGGTTCTCCAGCCTCACCACAATCAAGCAACGGGAACATATCACCTTCGGAAACAATCGAAGGAGTAGAGTGAAAGGTAAAGGTGTGGTAAGAATTAATTCGAATTTCACTCTCAAAGATGTTGCTTTGGTTGAAAATCTGGGATACAATTTGTTGTCTGTATCTCAGTTGCTTGATGAGGGCTTCGAAGTGCGATTTCATCGCAATACTTCGCAAGTGCTCAATTCTGATGGCGTTGTGGTGTGTAAGATCTTTAGAGTTGGGAGAGTTTTTGGAGCTGATTTTTCTGAGTCATCTGGTTCTTCTCACTGTCTTGTTGCACATTCAACTTCTGAGCTTTGGAAGTGGCATAGGAGACTAGGGCATATGAGCTTTGAGTTGCTTGCTCGTCTGAGCGCCCTAGGTCTGATCCGAGGATTGCCCAAGCTCAAGTTTGAGAAGAATTTAGTTTGCACTCCTTGTCGACATGGAAAAATGATTGCTGCTTCGCATTCGCCAGTCACCACAGTGATGACTGAACAGCCCGGAGAACTTCTCCACATGGACACTATAGGTCCTTCTCGGGTTAGTTCTTTAGGCGGCAAGTGGTATGTATTAGTTATTGTCGACGATTTCTCTCGCTACTCTTGGGTCTTCTTTCTTGCCAGCAAGGATGAAGTGTTTTCACACTTTCGGAGCTTGGCTTTGAGACTTTTTCTGAACTCCCTGGTGCATTAAAATTCATTCGAAGCGATAATGGCACCGAGTTCAAAAATAGTCTCTTTGTTGACTTTTGCATGGAGCATGGCATAGAACATCAATTCTCTGCTCCGCGGGTTCCTCAACAAAACGGTGTTGTTGAGAGAAAGAACCGCACTTTGGTTGAGATGGCTAGGACGATGCTTGATGAGCATAGGACTCCTAGAAAATTCTGGGCTGAGGCCATGAACACTGCATGTTACATCTCAAACCGAATCTTCTTGCGCTCAATTTTAAATTTGACATCTTATGAGCTGCGTTTTGGGAGACAGCCCAAGGTTACTCATCTTCGAGTTTTTGGCTGTCGCTGCTTTATCCTAAAACGTGGAAATTTGGATAAATTTGAGTCGCGATCTTCTGACGGGATCTTTTTGGGTTATACTACTCATGGTCATTCTTATCGTGTTTATAACTTGGAAACTAACACTGTCATCGAGTCATGTGATGTGACTTTTGATGAATCAACCCCCTCTGTTAGTTCTGCTTTTGAACAGGCAAATGAACACGACATGGAACAAACCTTATTTGAAGAAGAAGATCCCGGAGAATTCGAGGATGAACCCCTACTTCCCTCGACGTCAACCCCCGAAGCTGACCCCGTTTCAACTACTTCGGCACGAGGTCCCGAAGCGACTACCTCAACATCGGTCATCTTGGACCACTCCAACGCACAAGTTGAGGGGGAGACTGCATCCCGCCGCGAGGCTCCACACCATGTTCAAAGGATGCACCCTCCCGAGCAGATCATTGGTGAGATTGATCAAAGGGTAACACGTTCTGATGCCCATTACACTAATGCTGCTTTTGTTGATTCTTTCGAGCCCTTAGATGTTAGTCATGCACTTTCTGATTCTAGTTGGATCAATGCCATGCATGAGGAACTTGAAAATTTTGAGAGAAACCAAGTCTGGACTTTAGTTGATCCTCCACCAAATGTTCATTTCATTGGAACAAAATGGATTTTCAAAAACAAACAAGGGGAGGATGGGACTATAGTTAGAAACAAGGCTAGACTTGTAGCTCAGGGCTTTTCTCAACTAGAAGGGATTGATTTTACTGAAACTTTTGCACCTGTTGCTCGCCTTTAGGCCATTAGGATTTTGCTTGCCTTTGCGACATCCCGGGGATTCAAACTCTATCAAATGGATGTCAAAAGTGCTTTTCTTAATGGCTTCATAGGTGAAGATGTTTATGTAAACAACCCCCTGGTTTTGAAAACCCCAAGTACCCACATAAAGTCCTTAAACTTCATAAGGCTCTTTATGGACTCAAGCAGGCCCCTCGGGCTTGGTATGATAGACTTAAGTCTTTTCTGCTTGAGCGAGGGTATTTGATGGGCTCTGTTGATAAAACACTGTTTACTCTCAAGCATGGCAAAGATTTCCTCCTAGTTCAGATTTATGTGGATGATATCATCTTTGGTGGCTCTTCTCATGCTTTGGTTGCCGAGTTTGCTGATACCATGAGCAGGGAATTTGAAATGTCAATGATGGGTGAACTCACCTTTTTCCTTGGTTTGCAAATCAAGCAAAGCAAACAAGGTACTTTTGTCCACCAGACAAAGTACACCAAGGACCTGCTCAAGAAGTTCGACATGTCCGATGCGAAGCCCCTCGCCACTCCAATGGCTACATCTGTAGCATTGGACCCTGACGAAGATGGAGAAGCCGTAGATCAGAAGGAGTTCCGGAGCATGATCGGCTCCCTCCTCTACTTGACTGCCACGAGGCCGGACATACACTTCGCCGTGTGTCTGTGCACTCGTTTTCAGGCTTCACCACGAGCTTCGCACCGCCAAGCGGTAAAACGCATCTTAAGGTATCTCAAACACACCCTTGAATTTGGCATATGGTATTCAGCGTCTTCATCTTTATGTCTTCGAGGTTATTCCGATGCGGATTTTGCTGGGTGTAGAATTGATAGGAAGAGTACCTGTGGTACTTGTCATTTTCTGGGTACATCTCTGGTTTGCTGGTCTTCCCGCAAACAGTCTAGTGTTGCACAATCGACGGCTGAGGCCGAATATGTTGCTGTAGCTAGCTGTTGCTCTCAGATTTTGTGGATGGTTTCCACTTTGCGGGATTTCGGGTTAGATTATAAGAGTGTTCCACTTTTCTGTGATAACACTAGTGCTATTTGTATTGCAAACAACCCGGTTCAGCACTCCAGAACCAAACACATTGATGTACGGTATCACTTTCTCAGAGATCACAATGAGAAGGGTGATATTGAACTTCAATATGTTGATACCCAACACCATCTTGCCGACATTTTTACAAAACCCCTCGATGCTTCTCGATTTGCTTACTTGCGTGGGGAACTTGGCATTTGTCACCCTTACGACATTTTGTGAGGGGGAGCTGTTTTAGATGGATGTGCCTTTGTCTAAGTGTGTTGAAATTGCATTTACATATTTTGCACTTATATGCCTGCTTATAATTCATGAAATCATGTCAGCTCAGCTCTTGTTAATTCATCTGGAACATTCATGTGCATGGTGTTTTATTTTCAAAATCAAATCGTGCTCACTGCTTAGTCTTGCATCTAGCATGTTTAGGCAGGACTGCTTTAGCTATCTTTTATCTGCTTGATAGCAAGACACATTTCTTTGGATGCTAAAAATTGCAACTTGAAAAATTGTTCTCAACTTTCATGGATATTCATAAAGTACCAAACAATTGGTTCACTTGATTAAAATCAAAAATTCCATGATTTGCACGCCTTAAGTTAAAAGATCCAGGTGGGTGTGTTTGTCGCACTACCCTATTCTAGACTGCTTACCATTGCACATTGGTCTGAACTGGAATAGCGTAGTGTATGCCAAAATCTATGCCTTAAGCTTCTTATGGCTTTCATGCCTAGGCTTGGCCGGATTGGAAAGTATAAGGTGGACAAACAAATAACCCCTGGCACTAAGAAAAGAACAACAAAATTCATTGATTATCAAGTTTGCTTTTCAAGCTCCATTTGAACTGGACTTGTCTGTCTAGAGTAGAAATTGACTAGCTTTGCGCAGTCCTTGCTCTTACTTGTCTAGTTTCCTTGACTAAGTGGTGATGCTTTTATTTCAAAAATGATCATATCACATGCTTCATCATGCTTTTAGAGAATATTAATTTGAGCTGAGCCCATGTTCATTGGTGTTACTGTTGGCATATTTTTGCTTCATATGTCTTTGCAATTCTGCTCATTTCGAAGCTTTGCATCTTTTACTTGCTCCTTGATGCTTGCATTGCCAAAGGGGGAGAAATTCCTCAAGGGGGAGTCACTTGCTTCGTTCTCTGCCACAAGGGGTATAATTTCAAAGGGGGAGAAATCATGACATAAAGGCTCTTTGTTTGCCAAAGGGGGATAATTTAATTCAGGGGGAGTTTTTATTGCCGAAGGGGCTTTTTACTCTTTTGAAAACAGGGGAGGAAAATTCTTTTATCAAGTGACATAATTTGGCTCTTTTCTGAGTTTTATGGTCACTTGTGTGCTGAAAGTTTTTAAATTTTCTTGAACTTGGATTTGGTTGTCAATGCACTCATCAAGGGGGAGATTGAGAAACCAAGGGTTGGTTTCAGTGTTTGTGATGAGTGATTGACAGGATTTTTACCCTCTGTTCGAAGGGTACCTCCGAAGGTGTTCGGAGGAGGGTACCTCCGAAGGGTGTTCGGAGGTTGTACCTCCGAAGTGAGTTCAGAGGTGGTTTTACCGAAGGGTGTTCGGTGTTTGCTTGCTGCAGCTGTGCAGCGGAGTGTGCTTGTCGGAGGGGTCCGACAGTACACGATGACTGGGTGTGTACCGAAGGGGCTTCGGTACTTTGGGCGGTACACCGGAGTGTGTGCCGGAGGTTGCTAACCCGGAGAGGTCTCCGGAGTACTGGATACACTTGTCTGTTTGTCTGTGGTGCGCAGGGACTTCGGAGGCGACGGACAAGGTTCGCAGCAGGTGAACCTGGGTCAGGCGGGAGGCTTGATGCCAGGGGAGCGGGGAGCTCCGTCACGGTGACTGCGAAGGTGGTCCGGGCTGGTCCTCGGGTTGAGACGTGCCAGGTGAAGGCAGAGAGTGCGAAGCGTGGCTCCGGCTGAAGGTGCTCCGAGACAAAGTCCTCGGAGGTAAGGCACTTCGAAGGTACTCCGGATGGAGTGACTTCGGAGTTGGATGGAACAAGTCCTCTACGGAGGCAAGGAATTCGAAGTGTGCTCCGGAGGGAGACATTTGAAGGTACCCGACGAAGGTCTCAGAAGTCGAGGCGCATCGAAGGCATGGTCCGGGTGAGGCTCGTCGAGGAGTGTGCTCGGGGAGAGACACTAAGACGAAGTGCTCATGGAATGCTTCATGCGGAGGCCTTGGACGAAGGAGGGACTTCGAAGGGTGGTACTCCGAAGGTGGGGCTTCGGAGTGAGGAAGTCTTCGGAGCAAGGCTAGCTCCGGAGCAAGGTTGACTTGAGGTGCTTCGGCCTGCATGGCTTCGGTACACGGACTGACGGAGTTCGAGCTGGGTGAAGCTGCGAAGCCGTGGTGGTCCACTCCGGAGGTGTTGGTGCGAAGGCCCAAGGGCTTTGACGGCTTCGGCTCAAAACCGTCACTGTATCGGAGGCTTTCTTTGGCGAAGCGAAGGCCATCTGGCTTCAGGCTTCTCACCGACGCTACCGCACCCTCGCGTGCGAAGGGAGGATTCCAGAAGGTCAAAGACTGCAAAGGCTGACACTGTCTGTTCTGTAAAAGGCTGACACTGTCCCCTCTGCAAAGCTGATAGAGAAGCCTCCAGAATAAAGGTGGACTACCTTTTGTACCCCTTAGTTCTGTAGAGTCAAAATCAATGTAAACCCTAGGGGTAGTGTAGTCATTTCCTTTGGGTGAACTATGGGCTATAAATATGGGGGCTCGGTAGGTAACATTTAACACTTTGAGCATTTACTGTTGAGCTCCTGTAGTCACATACCTCGCTGTATTCATCCAGAGTTCATTTTATTGTGTTCCTTGTTCAAGCGGCGAAGCCCTGCTTCTTTGTGCTTTCGCTTGAGCTCGCGTTACATACTTCGCTAGTTGTAGTGCACCGAAGCCTGTGGAGGCGAAGGTTGTTTTTGTGCGAAGTGTGTTTTTCAGTGTGCTGTCGCTCTGTGTAACTTGAGGCAAGTCCTCACAGCTTACTAGCGAAGCCCTGATCAAGGCCCGTTTTGCTTCTTGTGTCGAAGCCCTTAGCGGAGTCCGTTTGTGTGCGTGTAGACCTTCGTGTACGAAGCACAGCACCAGTTGCTGTTGCCAAGTATCTGGTCAAAGTCCTCAGAGGGCAGTCCACTCTTGCGAAGGGTGAAGTGCGAAGCCTGCTCGATGCACCCTGTGTGCGGAGCCTGCACTGACTTAGCAGAGTAGATTTTCGAGGGTTGTTAGTGGAGGGAAGTCTTCTTGACTTCGAACTTTTGCTCCTGCGAAGCCTGTGTTCGGAGCTGTCGAAGCACCTCCGAACCAGACCTTCGAAGGTTGTGTTCGAAGCATGTTCCGCAGAAGACAGCACTGATCCGAAGGCTAAGTTTTTAGCCCGAAATTTTAAAAGCTCCCATTCACCCCCCCTCTGGTCGCCGTTTCCGGTCCAACAGATTGGCTCTCTTCACATGGCCATCTCCATCTCCATGGCTCCCATCATTGAGTGTGTTCTTCTGGTATCTAGGAATTGTTCTAGTCTATCACTATAGCAACTATACTAGTTACATGATTTGAAGCATCAATACTTGACACGCATGTCACAAATGTACACGAGCCTTGGCTATAAATAGTCATGACACATAGGCCATATTTAAGTTACTTTCATTGCAAGCATCTCATACATCACATTAATCAAGGCCATACCAGTCACAACATTCTATGCAAAACAAAGTTAGACGAAAGAATTTACATACCTTGATTGATTCTGAAACATGCCCATGAGGCCTACGATCATATCATAAGCATCTCGTTCCTCATATTGTTTCTGAAACTCAGAGGACAAACAGGCAAGCATCAGACAACTGATGTCCATGAAATCAGTAGATTGCTTGTCATAAGCACACTTGTCTGCAACAGAAGCATCATCTCCTGGTTCATTGCAGTAAGGTTCCTCTAGAACATAATCATTGTTCTCTTGCTTAAGAACAATTCTCAAGTTTCTATCCCAATCCATAAAATTCGTGTTGACATGAAAATGTGCACCGCACTTGGGTTAGTTCGACGATCCAAAAGCATGTGGATACTTAGGGATGAGCCTTAGTGTAACACAACACTGACGTCGTGTTCTGACTACCCTTAATAGTGGTAAGGGAGTGGAGTCGCTAGGTAATCAGATCACAAATGAAATAATCCAATTAGCCAAAATATATATATAAGATAAACCAATCAGCCGAACGGAGCCTGATTGGTTTGGAGAGTACCGTGCAAAGCATCACCGAAGGGGGTCCTTCAGCATCTAATGCGAAGGATGAGCCGAAGGTAGCCTTCGGCCTTCAGATCGATCTGGTCAAAGACAGACTTCTAGCAGATCGCGACGCAAAATTGCCTCCTAACAATAGGGTTCAGTGTGAAGCCTCTGACATGACAAAATCCAACGCAGAGCACTGGCGCGACGAAATACGTTACGAAGAGTTGGCGCGACGAAGTCCGACGCGGAGCGCTGGTGCGATGAAGTCTAATGCGAAGCGGGCTCTGGTATGACTCCGGCGAGAAGCAACCCCTGATTCGATGTAGCTCCTGTGCGCGGGACTTGACCAGGCTGACAATAGCATCACGGGTCCTGCATAGTCGGACGACGTGGATACTTTCCATAGGGTGCTCTGGCAGCCTCTGAAACCAGCTTCCTAGCTCCGGAAACCTTCGGCGAAGGGGGCTCCGAATGTGAGACCTACAACAAAATGAAGATCAAGTGCCAATTTGACCTGGAGACCGAATTACCAAGTGATTCAGTATACAAAACGAAGGATAGAAGTCTATTATGTAGATTAACAGATGGTTCATAAGTGAGCTAACAAGGTGATAGCAATTTGTTATGTAGATTAATGGATGATTCACAGGAGAATCAACAAGGCTTACTATAATTACAGCGTGGCCGACGGAGGGCTTCCAGTGCAAACCTACGAAGGTGTACTAATCTAATGCGGAAAGTAAAGAAAATAAAGGTACGGTTCAAACTAGGGTTTGAATAGTTGATCTGTGTTGGGGGGTCCTATGAACCGGCCTCACCCCTGTATTTATAGTGGCTAGTCTTCTTATCTCTAACTCTAATCTAATAAGATTAATCCTAATAAAGATTAGAGATAAAATAATCAGACTTTGTATCATACTCCTTATGTGAAGCCTGCCCGAAGTAGGCCTTTAGCAGGCCCGCCGAAGCGTGCTCCTCGGTCCGAAGCTTCAGTGAAGTATGCCACCGAAGGGCCTTCGGGCCATAGCCAGCCTATGAAGCAGGCCGCTAAAATGGCCCTCGTGGCCCCATGCAGGTGGGCCTCTAGCACTTTCAGGGCTTCGGCCTGTACCAGGAGTTGTATGTTTTCGGCCCAAACTACCAAATCGATATTTTCACAATCTTGGCCAATAATGCCATTTTTTGCTATCAACACATGCCCCCCTTCCTTTTAGCAAATTAAGTTAGCTAAAAGCAACACGAGCTAAGGATGATACCCTCCATATCGGTCTTTTGACACTTTAAGCGCTTTGCCACACACTTGGGAAGTATTTTTTCAAATACCTGCCATTTAAAGCTCTTCAAAATTGCTCTCCTTGTAGAGACTCTAACAAGTATGTATTACCTGAAGCGATTTCAGCCACCTTAAAAGGACCTTCCCAACTAGGCGACCATTTACAAAATTTGGGGCTCTTAGTGCCTAAGGGCAAAATTGTCTTCCAAACCAAGTCACCAACTTGAAACGATTTTGGTTTGACTCTTTTGTTGTAGGCTCTAGCTACTCTCCTTTTATCTTTCTCTATAGCTTCTAGAGCCCTCAACCTCTTGTCGGTCACTTCTTCTAAATTATCCTTCAAAAGAGTTTCATATTCATCAACCGATAAGCCATTTTGCTTAAGAAATCTTAAAGAGCCAAGATCCACCTCCACTGGTAGAACGACTTCTTGTCGATACACTAAATCATATGGACTAACTTTGGTAGCACCGTGCTTTGCAACTCTACAAGCCCATAATGCCTCAGAAAACACTTCATGCCACCTTTTAGGAAACTATTCAATTTTCTTCTCAATGAGTTTAATTGCAATTTTATTACTATACTCGTCCTGACCCTTGGCCTGAGCATAGTATGGTGAAGAGTTTATCAACTTAATACCATAAAATTCAGCAAAGTCTCTTACTTCTTTAGCAATTAATTTAGTACCTTGATCTGTAGTGAGAGTTTGGGGAATATCGAATCTATGTATAATGTGCTTCAAGATGAAATCAGTTACCTCATTGTGAGTCATGTTATTGAGAGGAACGGTCTTAGTTCATTTGGTGAAGTAATCCATTGCCATCAATATGAATTGATGCCCTTTTGAAGAGGGAGAATGAATTTGGCCAATGAAGTCTAAATCCTAACCTCGGAATGGCCATGGTTTGATAATAGGGTTAAGTAGCGACGCAGGAGCCAATTGAATATTACCAAACTTTTGACATGCTTCACACTCTCTATAATACTTAAAAAATCCTCAGTCATAGTCGGCCAATAAAACCCGCTCTTTTGAGCATCCAACTCATTTTCTAGGCCGACTGATGAGTGCCACAAAGTCCCTCATGAACTTCTCCTATAGCCACTCTAGATTGATCGGCATCTAAACACTTTAGAAGTTCTCCATCAATAGTTCGGCGATATAACACATCATCAAGAAAGACAAATTTAAATGCTTGTCGCTGAACTTTGCGATCAACCCTTTGACTGGGATCTTTTAAAGATTTGACGATTGGAATTCTCCAATCATCCTTATGGATTTCTGGAGGGTTTACCAACTCTTTTTCTGAAGTGGCGTCTAATTTGTCAATTTCAAAGTGCCCCCTGGGCCATTCCTGTTCCTACCGAGGGTCAGTCAGATCGGCTATGTCGAGCCAATCGGACCGAGGCCCTTCGACGTAGGGGTCTGGCGCACGAAGGCCTCTAATGCTCGACAGGCTTCAATGTGAGGAGCCCGGTGTGCAGAGTCCTTCAGTGGATGAAGGGCTCCGGCACGAGGGCTCCAGCACGAGGGCTCCTGCGCGCAACTCCCTTCGGTGGGCGAAGGGGTCCGGTATGGAGGGTCCGATGGGCCTCGTGTCCGCCCGAAGCCTCTGGCTTCATCAGGGAGTTCAAGCATCGGCCTTCCCCATACAGAAAATTTTCCTTTCCTGACTTGATAGCCAGTTGCTTGCTGACCCAAATCATTTTCAATTGAATTGGCTTCTCTGGACACGTGGAAAATTTTGAAGGCATCAAAGGTAGCAATTATGTCTAAACATTTATCCAAGTAGCTATTTAGCAAACCATTAAAACATTGAGCAACTTTAGCTACTTGTTGTACCACTAACAGAGAATCACCATACGCATAAACATGTTTAACACCCATGGAACCTAGCAATTCATGTCCTAGCAATAAAGCTTCATATTCTGCATGATTGTTAGTACAAGGAAGTTCTAAACAGGCCGAGGTCTCAAAGAGCATACCACTAGGTGATATGAGACCTACTCCAATACCTTGGCCATTTTTGCAAGTCGAATCATCAAAATAAAGTTTCCATGGAGCTACTTCAACTAGAGAAACATTGCTACCCCAATTGATGTCTACGTGGTGATCAACTATAAAGTTAGCGATGATTTGGACTTTCATAGCTCTTAGAGATTCATAAGCCAAATCATACTCCATCAAAGCATAAGCCCACTTCCCAATTCTACCACTTAGAATTGACTTTTGCAACATGTATTTTACGATATCGGTTTGACAAGCAACAATACATGTGCTAGGGAGTTACCTCCTTCCAAACGACGAGCCCGCACGCCCGAATCCCTCGCTGGCGATCAACCGACAGCTGGCGGAGGAGAGCCCAGCAACCGGTGGAGGTGGCGCGATTGGGGGAAATAATCGTTTGGAACAATTTGAAATGGAATGGAGACCATAATTCAAAGAATATACGCTGCCCTGCTGGTCATACAGAAGATGGAGCCAAACGAATACGCGATGGCGAGAGCAAGCTTTTGTCATGATGTTCTTTGTCCACTCGCCGATCATTACTGATTCTTCGCATCCCCTAGTTACTGTTAAGATGTTCAGGCTCGAGTCGATTCCAAGGCAAGAGAATATCTTCCTTTCAGTATAGAGTCTGGACAGTACGATGTGAGTACTCAATTGCTGATCTATAGATGTAAAAAAGAAGCATGTATGACGCAGAACAGCTTGATCTGAACAAAGAAGCCAGATGGTGCCTGCACTTTACGAGGTGGAGATTTCAGATATCTCAACTCTGAACTGAACTTGTGCAGCAAAAGCAGCAGAAATGCCACCACGAGCAGAAAAGCATCGGAACTAATCCAGACAGTTTTTCCAAATGCAGCCATCAATGGCGGGACGGACAAATGTAGTCGAAAGGCCTCCGTCGTGCATGCGCGCGGGTGTTCTTTGCCTTTTGGTTCTTTGCCTTTGGTTTTTTCTAGGCCAGAGAGATGGCTTTTGAAGCAAGAACAACCCGTTTTGGGGAGGGAGGAAGATTCTAGACAGAGGGATGAGCTAGGGTTTGCATTACCTCCTGCGCTTATGCACCCTAGCGGTGGAGCTCTCTTTGTGGATTCCTTGCATTTTTCTCTCTCACATTTTTCTACAAAGTTCGCTCATCTTCGCTCGCATATTAATGTTGATTGGGAAGAGGAGTGGCCGAGACTTGGTGTAGGGGGGAGGTGCACAAGATTCACCCTACGGGCTTGCGAAGTTTCTCTCATGTTCTTGCTTTCTCTGAGGTGGCGGATTGGGGGAACAGATCGTGGAAGCCTCGTCCACCTCATC
The DNA here is from genome assembly GCA_019279435.1 of Zizania palustris. NCBI lineage: Eukaryota > Viridiplantae > Streptophyta > Magnoliopsida > Poales > Poaceae > Zizania > Zizania palustris. The sequence goes on along the minus strand of JAAALK010000085.1, from coordinate 17,213,282 downwards.
GCGCCTCAAACACTTGGAGGGCAGGGGGTGGAACAGGGGCTAATCAGGGGAGTTCCCATCCCGTGAAAGCGTCAGATCCGGTTGTTGATACTAGTAAGCAGGTTGATGCTGGGAAAACAATGGTGAATCCCCAAGGTGATGTTTCTAAATCTCTCTCTGCCTAGGAAAAAGATGGGGGTATTAGTGTGGAGGTTGATCCTTTTGGGGCAAAAGGAAACATGATTGCGGAACAATCTTTGTCAAATGAGTCTGGTGGTGTGGAGGATAGTAAACCTGATGGAATGGGAAAATTGTTCAGCACTAAATGTAAAACTGGTGGTCATGTGAACAAAGATTGCAAAACAGTTGTGTATTGTGTGATTTGTGGAAAGTATTCCCATAAGACATCAGATTGTTTTCTGGAAAAACAACCAAAACCTATATCTAAGTTTGTTGGTTGTGCTGCTGATGGGTTGGGCTGCATTTTAATTCAAAATGCTAGGGATGTTTCTAGCAAAGATCATGTTAATCCTTTGGCCATAGTGTCTGTTGAGGAGGGCAAAAAATATGGGGAACAAAACTTTCCAAGTTAGGTTTCCCAATAAGATGAGGTTGGAGGAAATATCTAACTTTGAAGAATTTACTCTTAAGGGTACCAATGTGAGAATTATAGTGAGACCTTGGACTCAGGAAGCTCTTGTAGCAGGAAAATTACATGTGGTGTGGCTTAGAGTGAAAGGTTTGCCTAATTCTATGAAGAATTATCATGCTTATGTGAAGTTGGCTCTACTTTGGGAGTGGTTTTAGAGATAGATATGGAGGCAGTCAGATCCAAAGATATTATTAGAATCAAGCTAGGAATGATGAATACTTTTGTCTTGCCAATATCTTTAATGGTGACTACACCTAACATGTTGTTGTATGAAGTAATCTTTGAGATGGATGAAATGGTGGAAGTGAGATGGTTTCAAGGAAAAGATAAAGGAAAAAGAACCTTTGAGAATGAGGATGTTCACAATAGAGATTTTCAAGAAACTGTGTATGCCAAGAAAAGGAACCTAGGGAAAATGGTTTCTCGAAAAGGAGGAATAAGAGTTGATCCTGTTCTGGAAGCTTTGCCCTCTGAAAGATCTGGATTACAATTGAAAGTTAAGGAAGGGAAAACAAAAAAAGGATACTGATAGTGAACTGGCTAAAAAGTTACAGATAGAAGAGATAGAGCAATGTGAAACAAAACAAACAAAGAGACCTGAATCTGAAGGTTATCTTGTTGTTGATGAAAGTTTAAAAGAGGATATGGAAAAACATGGTGTTGAGGTTGATAATGCTACTTTGCTGGATATGAACTCTAGAGAGGACGTGGGAATGATCTAAATCACTGATAGTGAAGAATATATTGATTCTCATGAGTCTGTTGATTTTTTCTACCATAGTGGGAATTATTGTACAGAAAAAGAGAAAGATATAGAAGAGGAAAATAGAAGAAGATGCACAAGACTAAAGATGAAAGAAGATAAATCTATGATGGAACTAGCCACTTCTAGGAAAGAGGCACAAAATGCTTTCATGGTCAAAGGTAAGGTTATTCCATCATTTATTCATGATAGTAATATTTCTTTGCATCAGATGGCAAGTGTGTTGGGGGTTTCTCTGGGTTGGTCTATTTGATAGATTGATCAAAATCTTGATCTAATTAAAAGTATGGAACATGCTAGAATTGCATTATTTTTAACAGAGTGTGAGAATTCTAAAACCAATGGGGTGTAAAAGAGAATGGACGGGTTGTTGAGGTGGATTCTGATGAGACATCATCTGATTTGGAAAGGACATAATCTGTTTTGTCCCAAATCCAAAAAATGCACTGTGTAAAAAAGTCAGAAAAGGAAACCTTAGTATTACTAAGGTCAATCCAAAAAAGAGAAACATCAGAAAGAATGTAAAAAGGAAAGAATGAAAGGGATCATATGGAACATAAGAGGAATGGGAAATGATAGTAAGATTAAACATTTACTGTATGTGGGTAAAAAGTTTAAAGTGGATTTTGTTGGGATACAAGAAACTATGAGAAAGGATTTTTCCCCGAGGTTACTTCAATCTTTAAGTTTTGGTATAAATTTTAGTTGGATCTAGACTCCTGCTCAAGGGAGATCTAGGAGTATCTTGGTTGGGGTTAATATTGATAACTTGAACATTCTAGATCATGATAAAGGGACTTATCATATAAAAGTTAAACTTGCTAATAAGTTGGATAAGAAAGTATGGAATCTGGTGATCCTATATGGAGCAGCTCAACATGATCATAAGGAAGAGTTTCTAGTTGAATTATGTCAGATGTGTAATAAATGTTTTGGCCCAACTTTATTTGGAGGTGATTTTAACATATTGAGGAAAGACAAAGATAAAAAAAGAGGAGGTTGTAACAAATGGAGCTTTCTTTTTAATGTTGTAATTGAACATAATAATTTGAAATAATTAGAGATGGGGGTGGCTTGTATAAATGGAGCAATGGTCATGTGGACCCAACTCTTGAGAAATTGGACAGATGCTTATTAATAGTTGATTGGGATATGATGTTTCCCATGGCCAGAGTCACTATTTTGGAAAGAGTCCTATTTGATCACTCTCCTCTTCTCTTGGACACTTGTATGAGCATGGGTAAATCTCCTTTGTTTTATTTTGAAAACAGCTGGCTAATGAGGTCAGATTTGAGAGAGTTGGTGACCATAGTTTGGCAAAAACATTATAAGGGAAATTCTAATATGGATATATGGCAAAAAAAGATGGTTTCTTTGAGAAAACATTTGATGGGTTGGAACATGATGGGAAGGGGTGTACATAAGGTCCAAAGAGCAAACTTTAAGAAAACTTGGGGATTTAGATAGGAAATGTGAAATTGATGGTATGAATCTGGAGGGAAGAATTACAAGGAAAAATTTGGAAATACATTTGGAAAATTTGATGAGAGAAGATCATTTGAAGTGGGTTCAGAGAAGCAAGGAAAAAAGTTCTGTTAGAAGGAAATGGAAATACCAAATACTTTCATTCTAAAGCTAATGGTAGGAGAAAAAAGAATGTTATATCTCATTTAAAAGATTGAAATGAGGTTATTAATGATCTGTCTCAAATGATGAGGCATGTCACTGATTTTTATAAAAACTTGTTTGGAGAAAGTGACAGGATTAATATTAAGATTGATGATCCTGACATGCCCCAGTTAAAGGATGGTGATAGAATTGATCTTATTAAACCTTTTACTTAGCTTGAGGTTAAAGAAGTTGTTTTTAGTATGGAGAGTAACAAGCCACCTAGACCTCATGGTTTCCCAGTTGAATTTTACAAAGTTTTCTGGGATGTGATTAAACATGATTTGATGGCTATTGTTGAGGATTTTTACAATGGCCAAAATGATATTAATAGATTCAATTGTGGTGTGGTTACTTTAGTTCCAAAATGTGAGAATGCACATCAAATACAAAATTTCAGACCTATTTGTCTTTTGAATGTAAGTTTCAAAATTATAACAAAAATTCTGATGCATAGATTGGAGAAAGTGATTGGTTATTTAGTTTCTAAAAATCAGACTGCTTTTATTTAAAAAAGATTTATTCTGGATGGGGTGATAATTCTTCATGAGATTCTGAATACATTACATGTTAAAAAAGAGTTGGGGTCCTGCTGAAAATAGATTTTGAAAAGGCATATGATAAAATAAAATGGCCCTTTGTATTTCAGATGTTGGAGGCCAAGGGTTTTCACAGTAAATAGAATGATTGGATAATGAGAACTATCATGGGAGCGACCTTTGTATTAAGGATAATGATCATGTAGGGCCTTATTTTAAAAGGCAAAGAGGTTTAAGACAAGGGGACCCTTTGTCTCCCCTCCTATTTGATTTGGCTGCTGATGCTCTCTCATACTTTGTTGAGAAAGTTATGCAGGGAGGTTTCATTACTACCCTGAGGAATGATATTTTGGATGGAGGTATCTCAATATTACAATATGCTGATGACACAATTTTTTTAATTCAAGATGATTTAGTCGGTGGAAAAAATCTAAAATTTATTTTGTGTCTATTTAAGCAAATGTCTGGACTGAAAATCAATTTCCATAAGAGTGAAGTTTTTTGTATAGGTTTGAATGAGGAAAAGAAAAAAGAATTTTGTCAAATATTCACTTGTCAAAAGGGTGCTCTCCCCCTTAAATACCTAGGTCTGCCTATTAAAGAAAGAAAAATTATTGGCAGTGTCTGGAAAACTTGTGAGGAAAAAATGGAAAAGAAGTTAGGATGTTTGAAAGGTAAATTGCTTGATATAGGTGGGAGTCTGATCCTGTTAAATGCATGTCTGAGTATTGTATCTCTTTATATGCTTTCTTTTTATCTCATCCCTAAGGGTGTCAGGAAAAAATAGATTTTTTTTAGAGCCAGACTAATGTGGCAAGAGGATAAGGGATGAAAAAAATATCATTTAATTGGATGGCCTGTGATTTGCATGCATAAAGAAGCAAGAAGCATGAGGTATGGGTGTTTTAGGCCTTGAAAAAATGTATATTGCTTTATTAGGAAAGTGGATATGGAATCTAGAGAATGAAGAGGGTTTGTGGCAAAGGATATTGAGAAAAAATATCTTAAAGATAAACCTTTGTCTCAATGCAAACCCAGGAATGGTGATTCACAGTTTTGGAAGGATATTAATAAAATAAAAACTTTGTTCATGCAATTTTGTATCAAGAAAGTGGGTAATGGGAATAGAACTCTATTTTTGGAGGATAAATGGCTTGGTGATTTTTCTTTGGCAGATAAATTCCCTGATTTGTATAATATCACTCTATAAAGGAATATTTTTGTTGTTGTAGCCCTAAATAATAAGTTGGAGAATTTGTTTTTTCAGAGAAATCTAAGAGGTGACAGATTACTCATCTAGAAAAGATTGAAAACAACTTGTGAAAAAATTAAGTTGACTGATAAAGAGGATGTTCTCCATGGGACATTGGTTAAGAATGGAACTTTTAGTGTTAAATCCTTTAACACTTCCTTGAAGTTGCAAGCAGTGAGTAAATGTAGTGATGACGTATGGAATGTTAGAGTCCCTATGAAAATAAAAATTTTCTTATGGCTGTTAAAAAGAAATAAAATCTTGACTAAGGATAACCTGAAAAAAAGTGGTTGGAAAGGGGACTCCATACATTGCCATTTCTGTGGAAAAATTGAGACTATTCAACACATGTTCTTTAATTGTGTGGTTGCTCATTTTATGTGGTGATTGATCTAGGTTTGCTTTGATGTTGGTCCTTTTAGAAACTTGAATCATGTGTGGCATTTGTGGTTTAAAAATTTAGGAAAAGACGACAAGTTGATGGCTGGAGTTGGGCTTGCTGCTATGTTCTGGATTTTATGGAAACTCAGGAATGATGCTTGTTTTAGGGGTAAAACTATTGATGATCCAATTGAATTAGTGACATTGATATGTTTTTGGATCTAGACTTGGTATATTTTATAGAAATCGGAGGAAAAAGCAAGAAGGCCAACAGCGGGGGTGTGTCTTCTAAATCGGGTGGTGGCTAAAGTCTTTGCAAGAAGTCATGGATGGGTCTTGAGGAGGAAAATGTTGGAGGATGAAGAAAAAGTTAGTTGCTGCTGTTTTGCTTTAAACTAGGCATTTTGGAATGGATGTTGTGTCGGTTTATCTCGATCTGGTTCTTGGTACTTGTAATAATTGGTAGTGTTTGGTTCTCTTTCGTGGCAAAAACTTGTTCTCAGTGTTGGTTTTACGTTTTGTTAGATGTGGGATGATGTTGCCTTAACTCTGTTTCCTTTCTCTAGAACTTAATCATTTCTCTACTAGAAATGGGGGAGATCCGGTTGGATTTCTCTTTCTCAAAAAAATACATGTGCTAGGGACATGATAGTGACGTAATTTGGTACATGCATAATAAAGTGATAAACACAAACGCTCCACAAACACGTACCGTGTCTCGGCATCCAGTAAGAGGTGGCTCAAGAATGTGATGATGTACTATTTTCCCTCCACCTCTTGAGTTAGCACGGCTCCTATCACGCTATCTTCTACAACAATGTACAGTCGAAACAGAATCCTAGCTTTTGGCACTCTTACCACAGGCGAAGATAACAAGCATTCTTTAATCTTCTCGAAGGCACCTTGCTGACTTGACCTCCAAATGAACTCGACTTCATTCTTTAGCCGGAGTATGGGGACAAAATCATCGATCTTGCCAGACAAGTTAGATACAAAGCGACACAAATAATTCGTCTTGCCTATCAACTTTTACACATCTCTCTTGCATGTCGATGTCTCAAAGTTCCTAATCTTTTCAATCCTCTTAGGATCAATCTCAATACATCTTTCATGAATCATGAATCCTAAGAACTTGCCCGCCAACACGCTGAACGCACACTTGAGTGGGTTCATTTTCAATCCATACTGACGCATTCTATCAAAAGCAACTCTCAAATCGGCTAGATGGGTTTCCATAGCATCCGATTTGACTACAACATCATCTATGTACATCTCTCGCATAACTCCTAGCAAGTCATGAAAGATCAAATTTATAGCACGTTTAAATGTAGCACCAGCATTCTTTAAACCCAAAGTTATAATGACCCACTCAAACAAGCCGACATAATCAGGGCATCGAAAGGCTGTCTTGTCGACGTCCTCTTCGGCCATAAAGATTTGATAATAACCAATGTTGCCATCAAGAAAACATAGTACCTTGTGTCCTAAAGCATCGTTGATCAACATGTTGGCTATCGACATGGGATACTCGTCCTTTAGAGTGGCCTTGTTTAGATCCCTGGAATCAATACAAACTCGTATTTTGCCCCTCCCCTTCTTCTCTACAGGCATGATGTTAGCAACCCATTCAACGTACATACATGGCCTAATAAATTCAGCCTTGAGCAATCATTCTTTCTCCTCTTTCACCCGGTCATACACGGCCGGATTAAAGCGACAAGGGGGCTATTTATTAGTCCCAAACCCCAGTTTGATAGGTAGCTGATGTTCTACGACCTCGCGGCTTAGTCTGGGCATCTCACTATATTCCCATGCAAAACAATCAACATATGACCAAAGCAACATTATTACTTCGGCCTTTTCGATGGCTTGTAGGTTTTTGTTTAGAAAAGTCGGCCTTGGAGTGGTACTATTGCCTATATCGACCCCTTCTAAAGGATCAGCCGATGCGAAACCTTGATTTAACTTTTCTACCTCACTAGAATCTTCAATGTCTTCAGCAATACCGTCTTTAGAAGACCGATATTGCTCCACATGAGACTTTAGCCAATCAAGATTGCTCTTACTAGAAATAACTACTAGTTTAGAAATAGCCATGCTACACTAGCTAGCTTCATATACACGGGTACAAAACATCCCCCATACACGCTAACGAAGTAGTAATCTGAGAGGTCTCTGCCTGATAAACACTCTACTTTATCATGAATGGCATCGATAGACACATCGGCCAACCCTAGTTGGGCCGAAGTATCTGCTGGCACAACCTCCACATCATCACCATCCCACTGCATTAGGCATTGGGGCAAAGTAGACGGAATACAACAATTTGCATGAATCCAATCATGCCCAAGTAGCACACTGTAGTTACCTTGCACATCGACGATGAAGAATGCTGTCGGCAACATCTTGTTGCCCACCGTCAACTCCAGGGAGAGTATACCCTTTGCTTCTGAGCTCTCGCCTTTGAAGCCGTTGAGCATTAGGTTGGTTTTCTTTAGGTCCTCCTCACCCCTGCCGAGTTTCTTAAAAAGAGAGTATGGCATTAAATTGACAGTGGTGCCACCGTCAACAAGCATCCTAGAGATCGGCTTCCCATCAATGTTCCCCATGATGTAGAGAGGCTTCAAGTGAAGAGCCATATCCTCAGGCTTCTCAAAAATAGCATCTCACGGGCCGAGGTTCAGATGAGTGACCTCGTCCTCATTTCGTGGTAGTGCAAACTCTACGGGAAGCATGACGACGTGTAGTAGTCATCAAGCATGTCGTCATCATCGCTCGGAACGGGTGCCGGGTTATTCGTCTCAACCAGCTTGGGCTTCCATACTTGGTATCTCGCTGATCCTCAGCCTTCTTCTCGCGCATCTCCTATGACCACAGACGTTGTAGGTGTCTCTTCTGTGATTTGTACATGCTCGGATGTGCCCAAGATGGTTGTGGCTTAGTACTAGGCGCCACCAACTTGTTCTTATGATTTTTGGCCGAGCGGGAATTGTCCGGGTCAGCCTCGTAATCTTTGCGCTTGGTGAGAACCTCTTTGTGCACCTTGTCGGTCAGACCAGCCTCGTTAGGCAGATCGGACTGGGCTTCGGTGATGGCCTCGGACAGACTAGGGGACTTACCTCCGTTGTGCTTCGGTGAGGGGGCCTTCGAGATTGGGACCTCCTGAGACCCTACCTTGACTGCGATAGCTTCAGACTGCCTCTCCCTCGCCTCTTCGTTCCCATCCTCCTTGGCTTCATCTTGTGTGAGTTGATTCAGAGGTACCACAGACAGCCTATGGAAAACTTTCCCCTTTGCCATGTCCACTTTTCCCTGCCAATCATAACACTTCGAAAGAAAACAGGGGGCAATATTATACTGCAAAGGGTGCCCCAACGACAAGGTGTAGTTCGGAGCCCACGAGCATCCTTCCTAGTAGTATGGCGAAGGAATCAGCGGTTCTAGTGGCTTCGCCCAATGTGAGCCGAACCCATTGCCTAGAGGGGGGTTCGGCCACGTCGAAGGTACTTCAAACCATATCAGCGAAAGGTCCCACCAGGCTAGAGGTATGTTTGGCCATTGCAGGTCGAGCTCTCCCATCGGGAAACAAGCCCAAAGCGGAGGTGGGTTTGGCCACTGGGGTGCGAACTCACCCAATGGAGGGTTCGGCCATAGGGGTCCTAACTCACTATGTGGAGGGTTCAGCCATTGGGGTCCGAACTCGCTATGCGGAGGGTTCGGCCATTGGGGTGTGAACTGCCTATGCGGAGGGTTTGGCCATTGGGGTCAGAACTCACCCTTTGGGGGGTTCAGCTATTGGGGTCCGAACTGCTTCTCCGAAGGGTTTGGCTGTCTTAGAATCTTTGGCCGGGGGCCTGCTTTCTCGACATTCTTCTTGTGTTTCTCCAACAGCATCTAGTACGTTACCTTCAGCTTCTTGTGAGCCTTAGCTGAAGAAAACGAATTGATATTCTTTTGCCACACTCCCACTTCAGGGTTCTTTGGTACGAGTGTGCGTGTGCATGATTCTCCAATAATGACCGCTTTCCCTTTAAATGACTCGGCATGTTCCGGTTGAATCAGCACCTTCTTCTCGTTGAGGTCAACGGTGTTCACTGGAAAGGGGTCTTTTTCCAACTTCATCTTTGGACTAGAATCTATTTTCAATCGTCCTTCTTCTATGGCTGATTGAACTTGCAAACAGAAAACATTGCAATCGTTAGCATAATCAGCATGGGAATTGCGCCACTTACATTAGGGGTGCTTCTTTAGTTCGTCGGTGGTCGGGATGACCTGGACCTTGGGCAACCTGAGGAGCTGGCTTTTCAAGAGTAAATCAAATATTTTTTCACATTTAGTCACATCAAAAGAGTATTTAACCTCACTAGGCTAACTCTTAGTGGGAGATGGTCATAGCTTAGAACAAATGACAGGCTTGCTCTTATTGTTCCAAGCCCATTCGGTCGCATACATGTCGGCCGAATCATCCTCTTCCTCCGACTATTCCTTGTCGGAGTTTTCCATGATGTGAACTTCAGCCCTAGGTTTGTTGAACGTTTTAATGAATTTTTTTATCCTTGGCTCGACCTTCTTGGAATAGAGCCTGTTGTAGGACTTGACTGACCTCTAAAAAGTTTTGGTTATCTAGCCTTTCTTTAATCTCAGAACGTAGCCCGTTAAAAGCCAGATCTGCCAAATCCCTTTCTGAAATATTTATAGTGAAACATCGATTTCTAGTATCTCTAAAGCACTTGACGTACTCAGAGACACTCTCGCTAGAGTTCTATTTGACCGATGTCAAGTGTGAAAGCCTAAGTTATGTCTCGCCTGAATAAAAATAGTCGTGAAACTTCGGTTCTAATTGAGCCCATGTTTAGACAGAGTTCTGCGGAAGTGCCAAAAATGAAGTGAAAGCGGTGCTGGATAGTGAAAGAGAAAACAGTCTATGTTTTATTACGTCCAACCCACTCCACACTGTGCTAAGAATTGGCTGACATGCTCTAGTGTGGTCTTGTTACCCTCGCCGTCGAATTTGGTTAATTCAGGGACTCTATAGCCGCGAGGGTAGGGTATTGTATCGAAGTGACTAGGGTACGCCTTTCGGTAAACCCTAACCTGATATCGAGGTGCGAAGCCGGTACACTCCCTAAACAACATGTGGATCCGCTCCTCAATGTCGTCCTAGCATCCTGCCTATGTGTGTCTCTCATATAGGGGCGCAACACGTGGTGGTATGTCGACATGTTGGCCATTGAGCTCATCCTCTCGTGCTGGCTCATGCATGGTGTATGACATGCTCGGGTCTATGTGGGTGCGTAGGAGCGTGTGGTGCAGGCAGCGTGGGAAAGGCTGGCGCATGTGTAGGTGGGGGCGGCGCATAATAAGTAGGGTTAGCTTGGCCGTAAGTCTAGTGACTTGTCTCAGTCGTAGATGTTGAGGCTAGAGACGTGATAGCTTTATCGATACTACCGTCAGTTCTGCTATAAATGTGATTTACCGGGGGTATGCTAGCGATTAGAGTTGGAGGAACGGCCTCAGTAAAGCCGAACGTTCTAAATGTTGCCTCTACCTGAGAGCTAACTGTCGAATCTAGACGGTTGGCTAGCGAAGCGCTAATAGCTTGATCCATAGAGATGCGGCTATTTTTTGCTCAATCTCTAAAGAAGATAAAGGAGGTGACACTGGTGTTACCTGAGCCCGGGTGAGGTTGGGGATGTTGACGTCATGCTTGATAAGCCTGCACGTGTCTTGCCATAGCTCCCGAGCATGAGATCTTGGAGTTCCTTCATCTTTGCCTCGATCTCTGCTCGACCCTCTTCGGGGATATCTGCCAGGGTGGTCGTCATGATGTTGTGGTTGTCGATCTCTGCGCCCCCCATGGGATCCATAGGCGTTGTAGACGTAGTAGTCGTTGTAGAGCTACTTGTAGCCGATGTAGACGTACTCGTCATGTTGGTGTAGTCTTCCCTAGCAGAGTGGCCAAAAAGTGTGTTGACACGAAAACGTGCCACCACACTTGGGTCAGTTCGGCGATCCAAAAATGTGTGGACACTTTGGGATGAGCCTAAGCGTAACACAACACTAAAGTCACGTTCCAACTACCCTTAACAGTGGCAAGGGGGTGGAGTTGCTAGGTATTCAGATCACAAATGAAATAATCCAATTAGCCGAAATATATATAAGATAAATCAATCAGCCGAACGAAGCCTAATTGGTTCGGAGAGTACCATGTGAAGGGTCACCGAAGGGGGTCCTTCGACGTCTGACGCGTTGGGTGCGCCAAAGGTAGCCTTCAGCGTTTGTATCGATCTGGTCGAAGACAGGCTCCAAGCAGATTGTGACGTGAAATCGCCTCCGAAAAACAGGGTTCGGTGTGAAGCCTTTAACACGACAAAATCCAACGCAGAGCACTGGTGCAACGAAATCTGGTACAGAGCGCTAGTGCGATGAAGTCCGATGCAGAGTGCTGGCGCGATGAAGTCCGATGCGAAGCGGGCTCTAGTATGACTCTGACGCGAAGCAACCTCGAATGTGAAGTAGCTCCTATGCGCGGTACATGACCAGACCGACAACAACATGACAGGTCCGGCACGGTCGAATGGCATGGAGACTTGCCGAAGGGTGCTCTAGCAGCCTCCTAAACCAAATTCCTAGCTCTGGAAACTTTAGGTGAAGGGGTCTCCAAATGTGATACCTATAGAAAAACAAAGGTCAAGTGCCAATTCGGCCTGGAGACTGAATTACCAAGTGTTGCAGTATACAAAACGAACGGTAGCAATTTGTTACGTAGATTAATGGATGATTCACAAGCGAACCAACAAGGCTTACCACAATTACAGCGTAGTCGACGGAGGGCTTCCTGTAGGACCGAAAGTAGCGACCAGAGGGTGGGTGAATGGGTGCCTAAAAATTTATCGCTAAAAGATATCCTAATCCCTACACCCAAAACAACTTAACCAAACAAATAATATTAGCAAAAAGAAATTACTAGAACTCAAGTTGTCTAGCCTAGAAATAACCGATGTCCTAATTAAAATCATATCTAAAGATAAACTAAATAAAAATATTGCAGTAAATAAAATCACCAAGATATATCACAAAATATTTATATTGCAGTCTAGAAATAAAATACTAATCGAATGAATAAGATATGGATCATTAAAAATTAATTCAGTAATAACTCGAAAATATTGCACGTAGAAACTAGAATAAAAATATTACTCCAACTAATAGATTTTTTCGGTTTATTTTTATATGAGCAGATTAAAACCACTTAAATAAATAATACGTGATAAGTAATAAAAATTTAACAAATTAAAATTAACTACGAGATTTAATTTGTTTTATGTTGTTTAAAAAAACTAAATAACTATTGATTTAATTAACTAATCTGAAAAATAGGAGATTGAAACTTACCTGCGTCTTCCCGTTATCTGTTTCGCAGTTCTTCCGCAGACGTTCCTGCCGAAGCTGATGTCAACGAAGATTTTTCGCCCCGCACACGTGAAGAAAAATCCAGCGCCTCGTGGCCCTGTGCCCAAGCCTGCAGCCGAGCTGCATCTTTTCCTGCCGCGCAGCATGCCTCGTCTCCCGTGCGAAGTCAGGCTATAGCGCTGCAGGCTGGCAGCCGTCGTGGGGCCCGCCATGGAAAGGAGGGATGACCGCTGAAGCTATTGACCTGCGCTGACGTGACATCGGCGGAGAGAGAAACAAGGAGCTGGCGCTACTTTTGCTGCCGTGCGTGATGCAGCTGACCCTTGCCAGCGGAGAAAACAGAAGCTCCGGAGAAAACCTCGGGAAACGTAGATGAGAAAAATCTGGAGAAAAAACAGATGATTCCATGGCAATGTTTGAACTGTGGATTAATTATTGAAAAACAGTCATCTATCCCTAGATAGGGGCCTATTTATAGGCGACTCCTAATACATGAATAGACTAATTTCCCCTAGGGTAAATTAAACTGACTCTAAAATAAATTCTTAAAATTACTAAAATATTCTTAGAGAAATCACCTAACTCAAATAAAATTATCCTGTACTTAAAAACTAAATATTAATACCGTAAAAACAAAATAATCATAGGTTGTTAGTTTTGCACTGAAACTGACAAAGCGTCCACCGTCTTCGCACCGGGTACCCAGATTGGGCCGATCCGACCCCGCAGCTTCCTCAGCCCGGCAATCGCTCGCCGCCCGTATACCTGAGTCAAACCTAGTCAACAGACCAGTGGATCCTCTGCCGCTCCTAGACCATGTACCCGGATTAGGCCAGCCCAACTCCGTGGCTCCTCTGCTCCGTCGCTCGCTGCCCGTGTACCTGAGTCACACGTACCTCAGACTCGGCATGTCTTCATTTCTTTTCTTCTTCTTTGTCTTCCGTTGACAATCACTCATCACATCTGGAGTATCAAACCTATGTTCTTCAACATGGTTTCTCAATCTCCCCCTTGATGAGTGCATTGTCAACACCCTTTTCAGCACATCTTCAGAACCTGCAAAACATGTGGAAACAGGAAAACAAAGACAAAAAATAGAAGAAAGAAAATAAAAGTTTAACCCTAATGACCAAAAGCCAAACAGAAGCAAGAAAATGGTCATTATGGTTAACCAAAAATAAAGACTCAAAAGCAAGTGCAAATCTCAGAATTACCAACAAGGAACTCCCTCTGAAATAAATCGCAGAGAAAGCTGAAATAAATCGCAGAGAAAGCTAAAAATGTTTCCTAAACTCCAAAATTTCTCCCCTTTGTTGACAATTGGACTCATCAAGTGAGACTAAATGCACTCTAAAGAGACATATACACAAACTCCCCTTGAAATGCAGCTCCCCTCAAAATATGCCATGAATGCAGGTGGAGTGTGAAAAGCATGCTTCTTAGATATGATTAACTGCAATTACAACATCTAACAGGTATAGCAAAAGATATACTATCTAAGATACATGACATGATCAGTGGAATAGATGATATCTAAAGAGAGTCATTAGCACGCATTTTTCGTTTTTTGCAAACAAAAACATCACCACATTTTCTAGTTGACAAGCAAAGTAAAGAATGAGATGCAAAAGCTAACTGATATCTACCAAGATAAGCATTGTCCAAAACAAAGTGCTTCAGCAAACTTGTCATTTTTAAAAAAAATTCAGACTTTTTCTTTTTCCTTTTTATTTTTCATTTCTGCCAGGGGTTATTTGCATGTCAAAACTTATGCTAACCGACCAAGTCAAGCCTAGGCCAGAACTGGACCATCAGAATCTTAAGACATTGGTCTTGGCATACATTACACCATCTAAGTTCATACCAAAGTGCTATGGTAAGCAGTCCAGAACAATGCAATGCGACAAAGCAAACCCACCTAGATCTTTTCTGATAATCATAAAAATGCATAAATTTTTCATTTTTCTGAATTTTTATCATTTTTATAGCACATTTTTCGTATTTAAAGCATATAAATGTCCAAGTTGCATATCTGCATCTAAGTAAGGATCTAGCTACAAGGTATGTAAAAGATAGCGAAAGCATTCAACCTACACATGCTAGTTACCAGAAGCAATTGTGATCATTTTTAAATTTTAAAGCATAAAAGCCATGCATATGACAAATATCAGATATATCATGTGAACTGAAACAAAACATGATCATCGACAAGTAATCAAAAACATATACCACCTAGAGAAAGTAAAGCAGATTAATCATATAACAGAAGCAAGCTCAAAATGTGATTGATGATTATGCATAGTATGAACGCACACAAAAAGACTCAATAAAAAATAAAGAAGAAAAGAAAAACTGACTCAAAGTATCCTAAAAAGGATACACAACTCCCAAATCCCCTCGTAAACGCTCAAAAGTAGACTGATCTAGGGGTTTAGTAAAAATATCAGCCAACTACTAATGGGTATCAACATGAATAAGATCTATGACTCCTTTCTCATATTGATCCCTTAGAAAGTGAAAACGCACATCAATATGTTTGGTTTTAGAATGAAGACAAGAGTTTTTCCCTACACTAATAGCACTGGTGCTATCACAAAACAAAGGAACTCTTGAAGGGAAGAACAACCCAAAATCCCACAAAGTAGAAATCATCCAAACCAGCTGAGAACAGCAGCTAGCAACAGCTACATACTCAGCCTCAGTAGTAGAAAGTGCAACTCCAGATTGTTTTCGAGAAGACCATGAAATAAGTGAAGAACCAAGAAGCTGGCAAGTACCGGAAGTAGACTTGCGATCTAGCCAGCACCCACCAAAATCAGCGTCCGAAAAACCAGCTAAATCAAGAGACGATGATGCATAATAATAAAGACCTAAATCAGGAGAATAAGTAAGATACCTGAAAATACGCTTCATAGCCTGCCAGTGAGATGCGCGTGGCGAATACTAAAAACGTGTGCACACACCTACGGCAAACTGAATGTCCGGTCTCGTCGCAGTCAAGTATAGCAGCGATCCGATCATCCCTTGATACTCTCTCTCGTTTACCTTGACGCAGTTCTTGTCCTTGTCCAGACCTCCAGATGTACCCATTGGGGTCATCTGTGGCTTTAGCTCTCCACCAAAATCAAATTTCTTTAGCATGTCCCGTGTATACTTACCCTGGTGGATGAAAATGTCGTTCTTGGTCTGCTTGATCTGGAGCCCTAAAAAGTACTTGAGTTCTCCCATGAGACTCATCTCAAACTCGCTATGCATCTGCTCAGAAAACTTGGATACAAGTTCATTAGTAGAACCACCAAAAATAAT
Source organism: Zizania palustris (assembly GCA_019279435.1). Lineage (NCBI taxonomy): Eukaryota > Viridiplantae > Streptophyta > Magnoliopsida > Poales > Poaceae > Zizania > Zizania palustris. The sequence continues at coordinate 17,197,329 of JAAALK010000085.1, read as the reverse complement.
ATCGTCCACATAAATCTGAGCAACCAACAAGTCTGCGCCATCTCTAAGCAAGTAAAGAGTCTTGTCCACAGAACCCATCACAAAACCTTTCTGCAACAAGAACTGCTTCAGGCGATCATACCAAACCCTGGGGGCCTGCTTCAGACCGTATAAAGCCTTCTGCAACTTGTAAACATGTCGTGGAAATTTAGGGGGTTTCTTAACATAGACCTCCTCTTCTATATACCCGTTTAGAAAAGCACTCTTGACATCCATTTGATGAAGCTTAAAACCTTTAGAAGCAGCAAAGGCCAAAAGAATACGAATGGACTCAAGGCGAGTAACAGGGGCGAAGGTCTGTTCAAAATCAATACCTTCTTTTTGACAAAACCTTGTGCCACTAATCGAGCGATGTTACGCACCACAACACCATCTTCTCCTTGTTTGTTCTTAAACACCCACTTGGTGCCTATGGTGTTGCATCCAGGTGGAAGCTGAACTAGTGTCCAAACCCGATTGCGAACACAATTTTCAAGCTCTTATTGCATGGCGTTTATCCAATTTGAATCAGAAAGAGCATGAGAAACATCTTGGGGATCAAAAGTAGCAACAAAAGCAGACTCAGCAAACATAGCAAGTGAACCAGCTGAGGAACGTAAGGATCTCTCAGTAAGGTCACCTATGATGAGCTCTGAAGGGTGATCACGCAAAACTGCTCGAGATCCTAGGTGATCTGATGTCACCTCACCAAAGTCAGCAACTGGCTCCTTCGGACTTGGCTGAGAAGTCATCTCACTGGAGTCAGCACCTGGCACCTCTAGACTCGGTTGAGAAGGCTCGATCGAAGTAGAAGGAGTAATTAGAGGTCCATCCTCATCCTTAGTCGAAGTCTCAAAAGGTGTAGGGTACGCAGGCGGTGCAGAGGGCCCACCCTCATCATCAGTAGGAGGGTCATCATCTTCCTCGAAGATGGACTCTCCAATCTCATCATCTCCAGAAAGTTCAAAAGAAGGAGTCGGCGAAGGCAAAGACTCATCAGAAGAAACCTCACAAGTCTCGACAAGTATCTGAGAGTCTAGGTTCCAAACACGAAAGCCTCGTGAATGCAAAGCATAACCAAGAAAGACTCCATCCCAGCAACGAGACTCAAACTTGTCCAAATGTCCTCCCTTCTTGAGCACAAGGCACTTGCATCCAAAAGCTGCAAGTGACTCACCTTGGGCTGTATACCAAACCGCAACTCATATGACGTCTTACCTAAGTAAGCTCTAAGAAAAATACGATTGACAAGATAGCAAGTTGTGTTCATTGCTTTAGCCCAAAAACGCCTAGGTGTCCTATGATCATCAAGCATCATCATGGCCATCTCGACAAGCGTGCGGTTCTTTCGTTCCACAACGCCGTTCTGTGGGGGAGTATAAGGAACAGAGAATTGATGATCAAGACCCTGATCACTACAAAAACTGACGAACTGAGAGTTCTTAAACTCAGATCCATTGTCCGAATGAATTGCTCGCATCAGACCATTATTCTCGTTCGTCAGCTTCAAAATCTGGTCATGAACATACTGAAAAGTCTCATCCTTAGACTCTAGAAAGTAAACCCACAAATATCGAGAAAAATCGTCAACTATTATAAGGGCATACCACTTCCCACCGACTGAGCGTACTCGAGCTGGACCTACTGTATCCATGTGCAATAGCTCTCCCGGGTACGAAGTCATCACATGAGTCACAGGTGCGTGAGAAGTGGCAACCATTTTCCCATGACGACAAGGGTGACAAACTAGATCCTTCTCCATCTTAAGCTTAGGCAATCCTCGGATAAGATCCATAGAACTCAATCTGACAAGTAGATCAAAGCTCAAATGGCCTAACCTTCTATGCCACTTCCATAGCTCAGAGGAGGATCCGGCCATCAGACAGCGAGAAGGGCCAGAAGAACTAGAGAAATCAATATGAAAAACCTTACCAAAAGGTAAGATCTGGCAAACTAAAGATCCTCTAGAATCAACAACAGAAGCCATGCCCTTCTTAAAGCGCACTTCTAAATCATCCTCAAGCAGTTGCGAAACAGAAATTAGATTAAAGTTTAGATTTCAACTAAAGCAACATTATTCAAAGATAAATAATCAGAAAAACGAATCGACCCAATACCTTGTACCTTCCCTTAACCACTGTTCTCGAAAGTGATGTATTCATTGGATCTCGGGGGAGTGAGGCTAGAGAACCATCTGCGTTGTCCCGTCATATGGCGAGAACATCCTAAATCCATGATCCATACGTCCTCCAGTCCTCGATCCTACAAGATCAATGGTCATGAGTGGGAGCAAATGGTCGATCGCCAGGTCTAGCAAAAGTACTAAACCAGTGTCGAGCCATCTGCTCGTAAGTAGGAAAGCAGAAGGAATCATATGAGTCTGGACCAAAACGCGGCTCAAAGCGTGGTCCTCTATTCTGCCTAAAATCACGGTCACGAGGTCCAAAACTGTATCCATAATGATCTAAAACTCTGCCGGAACGAAAACCACCCTCCGGAGTACGGTCATGAAAACCGTCTCCTCTACCACCACCTACATGATGTGGCCTGGCCTCTAGCCTCTCTCTACATCGAGGAACTCTCTGTCTACCACCCTGCTGGTAGAACTGCTCCTGCCCAACTCGAGCTTTCTCTGCTCGCTGAACCCGCTTCCTCCTGAAGCAAAACTCCTCAAGATGCTCGTCTCTCTGACAAAACTCACAGTGATAGGTAGGCTTCTTGGGATGTTGTTGTGGCTTAGGGTTCTTAGGCTTGGTGGTGTTGGGTGTAGCATCTTTGGTGTGAGAGAGTCCAGGTAAAGAGTCAAGAGAAGTGTGGAGAGTTTTAGGCTTTGGAACCCAGATCTGCTTCTTAGGTGGAGCTTTAGGTTGTTCTTGGAACACTCCATCCTTGGGCAGACTATCCTTAAAGGACTCTGTGGAGTGAGTCTTGGGATATCTCTGTTCGGGAGTCATCTTACTCCACTCCACTGCACGGCTAATAGCACTCTCAAAATCAGCCTTGGTATAGGTGTAACCTACCCCAAATCCATCCTGTCTCTTGAACTACTGGATCATCATGCAAAATTGTAGCTCTCTAGCACTAATCCAACTCAGGATCTGGCGAAGGTAAAAGTTCTTGTTCTGAACATCAGTTAACTCCTCTCTCAAAGAAGCTAACACCTCCACCTGAGTCAAGCAGATCTCACACTCTTTATCAACTTCGACAGACTTCTTAGCTTTATCTTAATTAACTCCATTCTTATGGACAAGCAGTTCTCACAAACAGTGGGTGGAACTGACAAAGTCTCAAGCTCTAGCTTAGTCTGCTCCAACTCACCTCTCACTCTAGCTAACTCACTCAACTGCTCATCACTCTTGGCTCTCAGCTCAGCTATACTAGCTAAATGGGATGGGCAGTCTACACAAGGTACGACGACAGTGGCATGAGCATTTTTCAGCTCCTGCTGAGCGCTCTCAAGCTCAGTGGCCAATGCGTCTCTCTCATCTATTCTGTCTGTGTACCTGGACTTAAGAGTCGTTAGGTCACACAACAACACCTCACAGTTAGGGCACTCACCACTATCACCCAAGCAAGGGGAAGAAGACAAACTCTCAATCTTGCCATTCGTCGTGGCAAGCTCACTCTCAAGCTCATCTATCCTCTTCTTAGACCCTCTAAGCAGTTTCTCATCGTCGTCGCTTCGGAGTCATCGGAGGAGTCCTTTTCTTTCTTCTCCCCAAGATCCATTAAGCAGAAGCTCTTGTGGGGTCTTCGGATATCACTTGAGCGTCTCTTCGGCTTGTCCCCGAAGGCCATGAAACAAAGGCCCGCCGGATCGTCCCTGTCCTTCCCCTTCCTGATCACGAACTCTTCATCACTTGAACTCGAAGATGAGGAGGAAGATGAGGATCTCTTGGAGTAGCTTTTCTCCATCTCGGCGAAGAAAGCCTTGTCTCGCTTCTTGTTCTCACGCCTGTAGTCCTTCAAAGCCTTTCGAAAGAATCTCATCTTGGGCTTGCCCTTCATTGAGTTGTCGTACTTGTCGGAGTCATAGGAGTTGCCGCGGTTCCCTTCTTGTAATTCTTCCGCTTGGGGCAATCGGCAATGAAATGACATGTATCACCACACTCAAAGCATCCGGATTTTGTGCCGTGTCTCTTAAACATTCTCTTATCATAGACATGTCGCACCCGGTTGTTAAACAAGCACAAATCATCATCTCCTAGAGTATCAAGTTGTTCCTCGGAGATAGACATCAAGGAAAAGGCAGTACAACTCATGGCATTAGGATCAGCCGATGGTGTCGCAAGCGCCAGAGTCTTTGAGCCAGAACCAGTGAGATTTTATCTCAACTGGATATCGACCTCTGAGGCCTTGAGCTTACTAAAAAGCTCTGCGACGGTCAAGGTATCATAAGATGCGCTCTCAAAAATAGAAGAAACCTTGATCTCCCAGATCTTAGGGTCCAAGGTATGGAGTACCTTAAGCGCCTGTTCATGATCCGAGACCAGCTAATCACGCTCGGCCTTGTTGATGCGAAGCTTGTTAATGATCGATTGAAAACGACCAAACAAAGCCACAACAGTCTCACCCGACTTCTATGAGAAATTTTCATACTCACGCTGGTAGGTCTGGTAGACCCTAGCCTTGACCTGAGCTGTCCCCTCATGGTATGCCTAGAAGGTAGCCCAGATCTCTCGAGTAGTGGTGAGATGGCTAACACGCTCAAACTCACTAGGACCTAGACTAGAAAATAAAATGTTCACTGCTTTACTATTGTTTTGATGTTGTGTAACTACATCTGCAGCAGTATCCGCAGCAATAGTCACTATGGTGAATGTAGGATGAACACAAATCTCCCATATGTCCGAGCTCTGGCTCATAAGGTATGCTCGCATACGAGTCTTCCAATAAGTGTAGCCAAAAGCTTCTAGGGACGAGATTTTACCAGAAGACGTTATGGTCACTACCTAGGTTTAGAATCGGTTAAGACATGAGAAAACCCTAACCTCGCTCTGATACCACTTGTAGGACCGAAAGTAGCAACCAGAGGGGGGTGAATGGGCGCCTAAAAATTTATCGCTAAATGATATCCTAATCCCTACAGCCAAAACAACTTAACCAAACAAATAATATTAGCAAAAACAAATTACTGGAACTTAAGTTGTCTAACCTAGAAATAATCGATGTCCGAATTACAATGATATCTAAAGATAAACTAAATAAAAATACTGCAGTAAATAAAATCACCTAGATATATCACAAAATATTTATATTGCAGTCTAGAAATAAAAACTAATCGAATGAATAAGATATGGATCATTAAAAATTAATTCAGTAATAACTCGAAAATATTGCACGTAGAAACTGGAATAAAAATATTACTGTGACTAATAGATTTTTTGGTTTATTTGTATATGTGCAGAATAAAACCACTTAAATAAATAATATGTGATAAGTAATAAAAATTTAACAGATTAAAATTAACTATGAGATTTAATTTGTTTTATGCTGTTTAAAAAAACTAGATAACTATTGATTTAATTAACTAATCTGAAAAATAGGAGATTGAAACTTACCTGCGTCTTCCTGTTCATGTGTTCGTAGTTCTTCCGCAGACAATCCTGCCGAAGATGACGTCGCCGAAGATTTTTCACCGCGTGCACGTGAAGAAAAATCCAGCACATCGTGGCCCTGTGCGCAAGCCTGCAGCTGAGCTGCATCTTTTCCTGCCGTGCAGCGTGCCTCGTCTCCCGTGCGAAGTCAGGCTATAGCGCTGCAGGCTAGCAGCCGCCGTGGGGCCCGCCGTGGAAAGGAGGGCTGACCGCTGAAGCTGTTGACCTGCGCCGATGTGACGCCGGTGGAGAGAGAAACAAGGAGCTGACGCTGCTTTTGCAGCCGTGCATGATGCAACTGACCCTAGCTGGCGGCGAAAACAGAAGCTCCGGAGAAAAACCTCGGGAAACGTAGATGAGAAAAATCTGGAGAAAAAACAGATGATCCCACAACAATGTTTGGACTGTGGATTAATTATTGAAAAATAGTCATCTATCCCTAGGGGGATAGGGGCCTATTTATTGGCGACTCCTAATACATGAATAGACTAATTTACCCCTAGGGTAAATTAAACTGACTCTAAAATAAATTCCGAAAATTACTAAAATATTCTTAGAAAAATCACCTGACTCAAATAAAATTATCCTGAACTTAAAAACTAAATATTAATACCCTAAAAACAAAATAATCATAGGTTGTCAGTTTTGTGCCGAAACTAACAAAGCGTCCACCGTCTTCGCACTGGGTACCCAGATTGGGCCGACCCGACCACGCAGCTTCCTCAGCCCGACAATCGCTCGCCGCCCGTATACTTGAGTCAAACCCAGTCAACAGAACAGTGGATCCTCTGCCGCTCCTAGCCCATGCACCCGGATTGGGCCAGTCCAACTCCGCGGCTCCTCTGCCCGGCCATCGCTCGCTGCCCGTGTACCTAAGTCACACGCGCCTCAGACTCAGCACGTCTTCATTTCTCTTCTTCTTTGACTTCCGTTGACAATCACTCATCACATCTGGAACCCATGTTCTTCAACATGGTTTCTCACTTCCAGCGCAAAACCATGAAGGTGTACTAACCTAATGCGAAAAGTAAAGAAAATAAAGGTACGATTCAAACTAGTGTTTGAAGAGTTGATCTATGTTGGGGGTCCTACGAACCGGCATCACCCATGTATTTACAGGGGCTAGTCTTCTTATCTCTAACTCTAATCTGATAAGATTCAACCTAATCAAGATTAGAGATAAAACAATCAGAATCTGTATCAAACTCCTTATCTGAAGCCTATCCGAAGTGGGCCTTCGGCAGGCCTGCCGAAACTTGCTCCTCGGGCCGAAGCTTCGGCAAAGCAAGCCGCCGAAGGGCCTTCGGGTCGAAGCCAGCCTATGAAGCAAGCCGCTAAAAGGCCCCCGAGGCTCCATTCAGGTTGGCCTCCAGCACTTTCAGGGCTTCGGCCTGTACCAGGAGTTGTATGTTTTCGACCCAAACTACCAAAATTTATATTCTGACAATCTTGGCCATTAATGTCATTTTTTGCTATCAATAATTCGTTGCAAACAATTTCTCTTATTCAAGAATAGATCGCAAATTAAAAATTGAAGTGCTCTTAACAGTAGTAGTTGGTGCAATGTTCTACAAAAGATTAAATGCAAGATTCCACACTTTAAAATGATTATTTTCTATAGAATAAAAGATGTTCCACTGTTAAAAAACAGTCACTTTCCCTCTAATGACTAATAGTGACGCAAGATCCATATTCATTCTAACCCCTAGTGATCTTTGGCATCACTGCTAGAATCTAGGTGTAGGATCGAGAGTAGCGACCAGAGAGGGGGTGAATGGGCGCTTAAAAAATTCTTTCGAATCGATGGCCTTCTACCAACACCCAACGCATCTCAAGAAATAACCAAAATCTTAGACCAAAAACACGGATTAAAATAGCGCTATCACTCTCCTATCAAATATAATGTGATGCGACAGTCTGAGAAATCATAAGCACTAAAAATAATCTAGCCTAAAAATGACCGGTGTCCTAATCGAAAAGACACCTCCAAAGTGATTAGCAAGTTCAGTGTACAGTAATAATCCGGCCAACCACTAAAACAAAAGCGTAGGCATGCTCTTCGAGGAAGAGCAAATCTCAGTAATCAACCAGTACTAGCCGTAGGTAATACAAAATCCATGCGGATCTTCAGAGAGAAAAAAACATGAATAGAAATCAAGACTGCTACCAAACAGAAAATAAACAAATGCTCATGAATCCAGAAAGAAGATAATGAACTTCTGATTAACCCGTGTGTGCTTGAAAAACCTTGGGACTCATGGTGATGGAATGATTCGGATCTAGCTCTGCTGTGTAGTCCCACGTGGAGACGCTACCTGCTATGTACCGTCTTCCTTGCGCTGGGCGCCTCATAGTGCTCTCCGCCTAGCAGCCACAAGAAATCCCTGGCCAGCGTCCTGCGTCCTGCATCCATCGCTTCCAGCGCTTCCTCGCGCTCTGCAACAATTTGTCAAACACCGTGCGTGCCCTGACCTCCAAAGGAAAACCGGCAGAGCCAGCTTCCTCTAAAAAACCGCCTGGACCGGATAAGCCTGATCCCCGAGAAAAACAGCAGTGAGAAAACATTGTGTGCCATAGAGACGAATGGCGGCGGAGCCAGAGATGCTACAGTCCGGTGGATGCCATGAACATGGAAACAGAGGGCATTCTTTTGTGATTTGGTAAAAAGTGAACTCAAATTTTCAGAATTGATGACTTAGGAAACCCTAGGGGATACAAGGCCTTTATAAAAGCAGTCCAAAAAGTGGAAAAGACACATTTACCCCTAGGGTAAATTACACACAGACACAAAAATAAAACTGCGGTACCAATGGGAAAAATAGTAAAATCCTATCTACAGATAGCTTGTCCTGACGCGGAGCTTTCGTAAAAGCTACATGTTGGACCGGAAACGGCGACCAGAGGGGGGGTGAATGGGAGCTTTTAAAAAAAACTTGGATTAAAAACAGCCTTCGGTTTTAAATCTGTCTACTGCGGAACAGGCTTCGAACACCAACATTCGAAGGTCTGGTTCGGATGTATATGACAGCTCCGAACACAGGCTTCGCAAGGAGTAAAAAGTCCGAAGCCAAGCAGACTTCGCTCCACCAACAACCCCGAAAACAACTCTGCTAAGTCAGTGCAGGCTCCGCACACAGGGTGCTTCGAGCAGGCTTCACACTTCACCCTTCGCAAGAGGAGCTCAACAGTAAATGCTCAAAATGTTAAATGTTACCTACCGAGCCCCCATATTTATAGCCCACAGTTCACCCAAGTGAATTGACTACTTTACCCCTAGGGTTTACACCAGTTTTGTCTCTACAGAACTGAGGGGTACAAAAGGTAGTCAACTTTATTCTGGAGGCTTCTCTGTCAGCTTTGCAGAGGGGACAGCGTCAGCTTTTTGCAGATCAGACAATGTCAGCCTTTGCAGTCTTTGACCTTATGGATCCTCCCTTCGCACGCGAGGGGTGCGGTAGCTTCGGTGAGAAGCCTTGAGCCTGACGGCCTTCGCTTCACCAAAGATAGCCTCCGATACAGTGACGGTTTTGAGCCGAAGCCGTCAAAGCCCTTGGGCCTTCGCACCACCACCTCCGGAGTGGACCACCACGGCTTCACAGCTACTCCCAGCTCGAACTCCGTCAGTCCATGTACCGAAGCCATGCATGGCCGAAGTACCACAAGTCATCCTTCACTCCGGAGCTAACCTCGCTCTGAAGCCTTCCTCACTCCGATGCCCCACCTTCGGAGTACCACCCTTCGAAGTCCCTCCTTCGTCCAAGGCCTCCGCACAAAGCATTCCATGAGCCCTTCGTCGCAGTGTCTCTCCCTGAGCACACTCCTCGACGAGCCTCACCCGGACCATGCCTTCGATGCACCTCGACTTCTGAGACCTTCGTCGGGTACCTTCGAATGTCTCCCTCCGGAGCACACTTCAAACGCCTTGCCTCCGCAGAGGACTTGTTCCACCAAACTCCGAAGTCACTCCTTCCGGAGTACCTTCGAAGTGCCTCGCCTCCGAGGACTTTGTCTCGGAGTATCTTCACCGGGAGCCACGCTCCGCACTTACTGCTTTCACCTGGCGCACCTCGACCCGAGGTCCGACCTGGACCCCTTCGCAGCCACCGTGATGGAGCTCCCCGCTCCCCTAGCATCAAGCCTCCCGCTTGACCCAGGTTCACCTGCTACAAATCATCCGTCGCCACCGAAGTCCCATGCGCACCACAGACAAGCAGACAAGTGTTTCCAGTACTCCGGAGACCTCTCCGGGTTAGCAACCTTAGGTACACACTCCGGTGTACCACCCAAAGTATCGAGACCTTCGGTACGAACCCAATCATCGTGTACTGTCGGACCCCTCCGACAGGCACACTCCGCTGCAACAGCTGCAACAACCAAAGCAACCTCCGAACACCTTTGGAGAAAACAGCCTCCGAACCCCCTTCGGAGGTACCCCTTCGAACCAGAGGGTAAAAGCCTGTCAATCACTCATCACAAACACCGAAACCAACCCTTGGTTTCTCACTACAGCTTCACTTCAGCACCATCGGATCTCAAATGGGCAGTCTGGATAGATGCATCGGTTTTATGCCGAAACCGACAAAGCATCCGCTATCTTTGCACCGGGTATCTGGATTGGGCCGGCCCGATTCTACGGCTCCCTCAGCTTGGTAATCGCTCGCCGCCCGTTTACCTAGGTCAAATACGGTCAATAGACCAGCGGATCCCCTCTCGTTCCTAGCCCATGTACCCAGATTGAGCCGGCCCGACTCCGCGGTCCCTCTTCCTGGCAGTCGCTCGCTGCCCGTGTACTTGATTCACATGCAGCCCAAGAACTAACATGTCTCGACTCCCCTTCATCTCATCTCTCTCTTCTCATTGACTTTCGTTGAAAATCACTCATCACATCTGGAGCCATGAGGCTCATGATCTTCAACATGACTCCTCAATCTCCCCCTTTTTAAGTGCATTGTCAACACCTTCTTCATCACCGCTTCAGAACCTTTAAAACATGTGGAAACATGAAAAGGAAAACACAAGAGAATAGAAAGAAGTATATAAAATAAAAGGTTTAACCTTAATGACCAAAATCCAAATAAAAACCAAAAAATAGTCATTATGGTTAAACAGAAAAGTAAAAATTCAAACGAGTGCAATCTCTGAATTATCAACAAGGATATCCAAAGAGTAAGGGCAAAAGAGACTAAAACTCCCCCTGAAACAAATCCCAGAGAAAGTCAAAACTCCCCTAAACTCTTTTAAAAGATCAAGTAACCCAAAATTTCTCCCCCTATTGACAACTAGACTCATCAAGTGAAACTAAATGCACTCAAATGAGACAGACTCAATCTCGCCCTGAAATGCAGCTCTCCCTCAAAATATGAAATAAATGCAAATAGGGTGCAAGTGGAGTGTAAAAAGTATGCTTCTCAAATATTATTGACTGCAATTACAACATCTACCAAGTATAGCACAAAATATTGTCTAAGACACATGGCATGATCAGTGCAATAGATGATATCCAAAGAGAGTCATTAGCAAGCATTTTCTATTTTTTGTAAATAAAAGGTTCACCAAATTTTCTGGGTAACAGGCAATGTAAAGCATGAAGTGCAAAATCTAGCTAATATCTACCAAGATAAGAATGATCCAAAACTAAGAGCTTCAGCAAATTTTTTATCCTTTTAATTTTTAGGCTTTTTCTTTCCTTTTTCTTTTGTGCCATGGGTTATTTGCATGTCAACCTTATGCTAACCGACCAAGTCAATTCTAGGCCAAAACAGGACCATCAGAAGCTTAAGACATTGGTCTTGGCATACATTACAATGTCCTAGTTCATACTAAAGTACTATGGTAAGCAGTCAAGAACAATGCAATGCGACACAACAAACCCACTTGGATCTTTTCATTTAAGCATAAAAGGCATGAATTTTTCATTTTTATGATGTTTATCATTTTATAGCATATTTTCCATGTTAAAGCATATAGATGTCTAATTGCATATCTGCATCTAAGTAAGGAACTAGCTATCAGGCATGTAAAAGATAGCAAAATCATTCATCCTACACATGCTAGTTACCAGAAGCAATGGTGATCATTTTTCAATTTATAACGCATAAAAGTCATGCATATGATAAATATCATGTGAACTGAAACAAAGCATGATTATCGACAGGTATTCAAAAGCATATACTAGCTAGAATGAGTAAAGCAGTTCAATCATATAACAGAAGCAAGCTCAAAGTGTGATATATGAATATTCATGATATGAACTCACACGAAAAGACTCAATAAAAGAGTAAAGAAGAAACAAAAGACACAAAATATCCTAAAAAGGATACACAACTCCCAAATCCCCTCGCAAACGCTCAAACGTAGACTGATCTAGCGGTTTGGTCAGAATATCAGTCAACTGATGATGGATATCAACATGAACAAGGTCAATGACCCCTTTCTCATATTGATCCCTTAGAAAATGAAAGCGCACATCGATATGTTTGGTTTTTGAATGAAGACATGGGTTTTTCACTACACTAATCACGCTAGTGCTATTACAAAACAAGGGCACTCTGGTAGGAAAGGACAACCCAAAATCTTTCAAAGTGGAAATCATCTGAACCAACTGTGAGCAGCAGCTAGCAGCAGCTACGTACTCAGCCTCTATGGTAGAAAGTGTAACTCCAAATTGCTTATGCGAAGACCAAGAAACAAGCGAAGAATCGAGAAACTGGCAAGTACTGGAAGTCGACTTGCGATCTAGTCGGCACCCATCAAAATCATCGTCGAAAAAGCCAGATAACTCAAGAGATGATGATGCTGAATAATAAAAACTGAAGTCGAACATCTTCAGCATGTCTCGCATGTACTTGATCTGGTGGATGAAGATGACATCCTTGGTCTGCTTGATCTAGAGCCCTAAGAAGTACTCGATCTCACCCATGAGGATATTGACACAAAAATATGACCCCGTACTTCGGTAAGTTCGATGATCCAAAAGTGTGTGGATACTTAGGGACAAGCCTAAGTGTAACACAAAACTGACATCGCATTCCGACTATCCTTAACCGTGGTAAGGGGGGTGGACTCGCCAAGTAATCAGATCACACAGAAATAATCCAATTAGCAAAAAAGAAATATAATAAACATAATAAATCAGTAAACCGAACGAAGCCTTGACTGATCCGAAGTGTATAGTGCGAAGGGTATCGCCGAAGGGTACCTTCGGCATCTTATGCGAAGGGTCCCGTAGAAGGGTGCCTTCGGTGTTCGGACTGATCTAGCAGAAGATGGACTCCGAACAGATCTTGATGCGACAATCACCTCCGAACAGCGGGGTTCAGCGCGAAGTCTCTGACACGATAAAATAACTCGAACGCAACGGGCTGGCATGACCTGTTCTAACATGGGGTACGAACATGGTGAACCCTGTAGTGACGAAGCATGTTGCGAAGCGTGTTGGCGTGTGGGACTCAGTCAAACCGACAATAGCGTGACGGTCCGACAAGGGTAGTCGAAGCAGTATTTTCGCTTAGGGGTGTTCTGGCAACCTCCGAAACTAATCTCTTGGCTTCGGACACCTCCGGTGAAGTGGCTCCGAACGTGTGAACCTACAACAGAACAGATATCAAGTACCAATTCGGCCCGAGGACCGAATTCTACTAAGTGTTGCACTAGGGGCGAAGGTAACAATATGTTACACATTTTAGCGGATACTTCACAGGCGAAGTAACAAGGCGATAGCAATCTATTACATAGATTAACAGATACTTCACAAGCAAAGTAACAAGGATTACCATTGTTCCGAAGTGACCGTTGGAGGGCTTCCAGGCAAACCCACGAAGATTGCAGAAAAGTAAAGGTAAAAGTAAAGGTACGGTTCAAAGATAGGCCTTTGTGTTGATTTGTGTTGGGGGGTTAATGAAATGGCCTCACCCCTATATTTATAGGGGCTAGACTTCTAATCTCTAAGCCTAATCTGGTAGGATTCGACTTAATCACACGTAGGGATAAAACTTAGTTAGAATTGGACTCAACTCTATCTTCGATTTCCTGCCCGAAGTGGGCCTTCGGCCAAGCCCGCTGAAGCCTAATCCTCGGGCCGAAACTTCGGTGAGGTGGGCCTCCGAAGGCCTTCGGGCCAAAGGTAGCAAGCTGATGGAAACTTCCGAAGCCCATAGCTCGATGGGCCTTCGGCCCTGTAGGGCTTCGGCCCAGTCCAGGACATGTGTATTTTTGGCCCAAATTACCAAAATTGATATTTTGACAATCTTAACCACTAATACCATTTTTTGCTATCAATATAGGCTCATCTCGAACTCGCTGTGCATCTGATCAGAAAACTTGGACACAAGCTCATTAGTAGAACCACCAAAAATAATGGCATCCACATAAATCTGAGAAATCAAGAAATCAGAGCCAACTCGGAGCAATAAAATAGTTTTATCCACAGAACCATTCCCAACAAAAACTGCTTTAAACGATCATACCAAGACCTAGGAGCTTGCTTTAGACCATATAAAGCTTTCTACAACTTGAAAACATGTTGAGGAAACTTAGGGTTTTAAAAACCGAGGGGCTGCCTAACATAGACCTCCTCCTCTATATACCTATTCAGAAAAGCACTCTTGTCATCCATTTGAAAAAGCTTAAAACCTTTCGATGCAGCGAATGCCAAAAGAATGTGAATAGACTCGAGATGGGGAACAGGGGCAAAAGTATCCTCATAATCAATACCCTCGTTCTGGCAAAAACCTTGGCCAACTAATCGAGCTTTGTTGTGCACCACACCCCCATTTTCACCTTGCTTGTTCTTAAACACCCACTTGGTGCCTATGGGGTTGCAACTTGGTGGCTGCTCAACTAGTGTCCAAACCCGATTACGGACAAAATTTTCAAGCTCTTATTGCATGGCGTTTATCCAATTTGCATCAGATAAAGCGTGAGCAACATCTCTAAGCTGAAAGGTGGCAACAAAAGTAGACTCAGCAAAAACATCAAGAGAACCAGCCTGAGAACACAAAGATCTCATAGTGAGATCACCGATGATGAGCTCTAAGGGATGACCACGCTAAATTGCTCGGGATGCTAGGTGATCAGATGTCACCTCACCGGAGTCAGCAGCTTCCACCTCTACACTCGACTGAGGGGGCTCGATCGAAGTGGAAGTAGTGATCAGAGGTCCGTCCTCATCCTCAGTTGAAGTCTCAGAAAGTGTGGGGTCTACAGGCTACGCAGAAGGCCCACCCTCATCAACACCAGGAGTGTCATCCTCATCCTCGAAGATGGACTCTCCAAGCTCACAATCACTAGAAAGCTCAAAATAAGGAGTAAGTGAAGGCATGGACTCATCAAAAGAAACCTCACACGTCTCGACAAGCTGTTGGCAGTCGAGGTTCCAAACACGGAAGCCTCAAGAATGCAAAGAATAACCAAGAAAGACTCCATCCTAGCAAGGAGACTCTAACTTGTCCAAATGACATCCCTTCTTGAGCACAAAGCACTTGTAGCCAAACGCTCGCAAGTGGCTTACCTTGGGTTGTCTGCCAAACTGCAATTCATATGAAGTCTTACCGAGGTAAGCTCTAAGAAAAATGTGGTTGAACAGATAGCAAGTTGTGTTCAGAGCTTCAGCCCAAAAGAGCCTATGAGTCATATGCTCATCTAGCATCATCCTGGCCATCTCGACTAGCGTGTGGTTCTTTCATTTTGCAACGCCGTTCTGTAGGGGAGTGTAAGGTGCAAAAAACTATTGATCAAAACCTTGGTCACTACAGAAGTTGACAAACTGAGAGTTCTTAAATTCAGATCCATTGTCAGAGCGAATGGCTCGCATCCGACCATTGTTGTCATGCTTCAACTTCAAGACCAAGTCATGAAAAAACTGGAAAGCCTCATCCTTAGACTCTAGAAAGAAAAACCATGAGAATCGAGAAAAGTCGTCAACAATCACAAGCGCGTACCACATCCCACCGACTGAACGTACTCGATCTGGACCAATAGTATCCATGTGTAACAGCTCTCCCGGGTATGAAGTCATAACCTAAGTCATAGGTGCGTGAGAAGTGACAACCATCTTCCCATGATGACAGGGATGGCAAACTAGATCCTTCTCCATCTTAAGCTTGGGCAATCCTCGGATGAGGTCAATAGAACTCAATCTAACCAACAGATCTTAAGCTTTAATGGTGGCCGACGGAAGTTAAGGGAATAGATATCCCCAACCGTGCATGCGCGTACAGGAAACCTAATCCTTGTACACGCGCGCGCCCTGGCCCACTCCGATCCTTCTGCTGCCGCCGCCCGCCGGTGCCTCACCGGCCCCGAGTGGCCGCCCGCTGCCGCCCGCCCCTACCGCCCGCCCCCGCCGCCACTGGCCCCCGCCCGCTGCCACAGGCCGCCGCCCACCGGTGCCCCGCCGCCGCCATGCCCCCGGCCACCGGCCACCGCCCACGCCTCCGGCTGCCGCCAGCCGCCCAAGCCGGTGACCACCACCGTCCATCCTAGCACCCCGCCGCCGCCGCCACCATTCGCCCGTCATCTGCCGACCGTAGCCGTCGCCGTCGTCGTCTCTTTTTTGTGGTTGAATTGGATCAATTTTGTAAATTGTGATTGAATTGAATTGTTATTTTTTAGTGAAATGTGAATTGTGAATTGATTTATGAATTTAGACTTAGCTTGTAATGAATTTTTTAATATGTTGTCATGTTGTAATGCATTGATTTGTAAATTTTGACTTGTAAAGAAACTATGCGATTTTCATACGTAATATATGGTGTCATGCATAGTTGTTATGGTGTCACCATATCGTCGCCATAGTGTCGCCATATCATCGTGGCAGAAATCTGCAATTTGCCCAAGTGTCTGTGGTTGGCGCCACAGGTGTGTGGCGCCACTTTGGCATGGCGTGGCGCCCATGGCAGATGTGGCGCCTTCCATATGAAGGCGTGATGAGGGCGTGGCAATGGCACGGCGAGGGCTTGACAGGGCATGGCGAGGGCACGGCGGGGCCACGGCGAGGGCATGGCGAGGGTGTGGCGGGTCGCGGCGAGGACGTGGTGAGGTCAGATATGGCCACCCAGTGCACTAGTGTAGAAAATGGGGAAGAGAAAAGGAGGGAGAGGAGGAAAAGTGTAGCGGCTGGAGAGGGGGTTGAGAGAGAGAGGGGTAGTGGGGAGAAGTTAGGGTTTCAAAAAGGGCTTTAAATGAGCTGAAATTTAAATGGATTGTGTGGTAAAATTTAAATATATATGTGCTATTAATTATATTCTTGTATTGATTTGTAGTTTGTTGGTGATTTCATTGGGTGATTAGTATTATATATATATTCTTATATATATTCTTTTCGTATGCAATTATTTATTTGACACCAACGTAAATAGTGTAGCGAAACCTTTGCGTCAACCGTTTCGGACAAACATGTCTCACACGTGTCATGCGTGTGAGATCTGTAGGTCCGGAATTGTCCCTTTTTGGACAGCCTCGGAGTGGGCGACAGAGTGTGGTCTTTATGATGAGTCATGAGTCCGAACGAGATTTCAGTGACATAACCTTGTTGTTCTCCATTGCACCACTATCAGGCATGCAATTGGAGAACAGCGGGGTTATGCTGCTGAAATTTCATTCGGACTCATGGCTCATCATAAATACCATGTTCTGTCGGTCACTCTTGGGTGGGTTTAGGACCTGTCTTTTCCTTTAGACATAGGGACATGGTATGTAGAAAACGTCTAGTACTTATGATGCATTCTCGATTGAATGAATGTTTTGTCTATAGAATGGCTGAAGACGACCGACTGTGGATGTATAGTGGTTGGATGAAAAGTGGAGCTCACACGAGGGAGTGGGTAATCAACGCTGAGAAATTTGTTGATCGTGCATTCGCTTTGACAACAAACACTCGCGCGAGGTGCCCATGCATGAAGTGCAGAAATTCTCGTTGGCAAGACAAGAGGACATTGTCATTGCATATTTGCAAATACGGTTTCGTGCCAGGTTATGAAGTTTGGACTTTTCACGGTGAGACAGGCCGTGAAAAAACGGTATTAGTAGTGGAACAAGAAGATGATAGCATTGCTGATGATAGGATGGACGATATGACTGGAGTTTGAATCAAACCCTGAGGATCCTCCAACACCGAAGGTTCAAAAGTTTTTCGACATCCTTCGAGCTTCAGAAGAGCCATTGCATGAGCACACCACCGTAAGCGTTCTCGCTTTCGTGACCCGTCTTATGGCCATTAAGTCAAAGTTTGCATTTTCCAACAATTGTTATAAGGAGCTCTTGAATCTGATCAGTGATATCCTTCCTAAGAACCATAAGGTGCCGAAAGACATGTACCAGTCAAAGAAAATGATTTCTGCTCTCAGTATGGAGTATGAGAAGATTGATGTGTGCTGAGATAATTGTATGCTTTTCTGGAAAGAACATAGTAATGAGGTGAAATGCATAAAATGTGGTAAACCGAGATTCGTAGAGGTCGTAAACGAAGACGGAGAGAAGGTGATGACAGAGGTTGCTCATAAGCAACTTTGTTACATGCCTCTTACACCTTGGGTGAAATGATTGTTTCTCTCAAAGAAAACCGCTAGACATATGCGATGGCATAAAGAAGGTGCACGTGAGAATAATCAAGTAATGATGCACCCATCTGATGGTGAGGCATGGAAGGCTCTAGATGATTTTGATGCAGACTTTGCTAGTGATGCAAGGAATGTTCGCATCGGGTTGGCAACAGATGGATTCACGCCTTTCAATGTAACCGCATCATCGTACTGTTGTTGGCATGTGTTTGCTATTCCATACAACCTTCCACCTTTGTTTTGTATGAAATATGAATTTATGTTCCTATGTCTCATTATACCCGGTCCAGAGCATCCTAGAACACGGCTAAATGTGATGCTGAAGCCCTTAATTGAAGAGTTGAAACAATTGTGGAAAGGAGTTGAAGCATATGACTATGACCAGAAGAAAAAATTCAATCTTCGAGTTGCGTATCTTGGTCGGTCCATGATTTTCTGGCATACGGTATTTTTTCTGGTTGGAGTTGTCATGGAAGGTTGACATGTCCGATATGTGTGAAGGACACAGATTGTTTCTGTCTGAACTTCGGGGGAAAGATTTGTTACTTTGATTGTCATAGATGTTTTTTGCCCTTGAATCACCCATTTAGGTTACAGAGGAACAATCTCAAGAAGGACAATATTGTTGTAAAGGGACCACCAAGGCGTTTAAATGGTAGAGAAATCGCTGATATGCTGAATGAGTTGGTCCTTAATGAAAATGAGGATGGATTTGTACGATTCGGAACCAAACATAATTGGACCCACATATGTGGCTTATGGGAACTACCGTATGTCAAATCACTAATTCTGATGCACAACATTGACGTTATGCATCAGGAACGTAATGTTGGTGAAAGCATTATAAGTACATGTATGGATTTTACTGACAGGACAAAAGATAATGCAAAGGCAAGAAGAGATTTAGCTAAGATTTGTAATCGACCAACCCTTGAGTTGACGAATAGTGGTGGCAAGCCACATGCCCCATTTTCTTTAAAACCTAAAGAAAAAAACAAGTCATGAGGTGGTTGAAAAATTTGAAATTCTTAGATGGTTACGCCGTGGGATTTAGAAGAGCTGTGAATTTGAAGACAAGGAAATTAAATGGATTGAAAAGTCACGATTACCACATAATAATAGAAAGACTCCTTCCTGTAATGTTTCGCGGGTACCTGAATGATAATGTGTGGAAGGCATTAGCTGAGCTGAGCCATTTTTATAGACATCTTTGTGCAAAAGAAATTAAGAAAGATATGATGGAGATGCTATAGAAAGAGATCCCAGTGCTTTTATGTAAATTGGAAAAAATATTCCCTCCAGGGTTCTTCAATCCAATGCAACATTTACTGGTTCATCTGCCATATGAAGCTAAGGTAGGTGGTCCTGTGCAATATAGGTGGATGTATCATATTGAAAGGTCCCTAAAGAAGCTTCGAGGGATGGTTGGTAATAAGGCCAGAGTTGAAGGTTGCATCGCAGAAGAATTTAAATTGAAAGAGATAGCATATTTCACTAGTGTATACTTCACTGAGCATCACAATGTCAACACACCTACTACACGGTACCATATGGATGAAGACCATCCTTGTAGTGATCTCCAAATTTTTGGATGGAAGGGCATAACTGTTGGTGTCTCCACGACATATTATGTAACTCAGGAAGAACGAACATATGCCTTTCTCTACATGTACTCAAATATGGAAGAGATGGAACAATATTTCACGTAAGTAAATTCTTTCTAGTTTTATATTTTACCTCCAAATTTTATACACGTTTGTTTACCTATTAATTACAATGACAGTATGTTTGATTCGAAATACTTGACGTCTGATCGTCAACCAACAGAGAAGCAATTAGATAAATTGCGTCGAGAAGGAGTAAATGGCGGGCCCAGTTTCCTCACTTGGTTCAGAGAACATGTAAATCCTTACCTTTTGTGACACGTATTATTTTACTCTATTAGGTTAATTATCTTATAATCTCGTATGATTTGCAGTGTGTGCTCGCTGAGAATATACATATAGACTTGCGACAGCTCTCTTACGGAAGTATTAGTGCCAAAAGTTACGGTCGCTATGATGTTAATGGTTTCCGCTTCCGTTCAACTATTTTTGAAGCATATCGACCTCTAGCAGCAACAACTAATACTGGAGTTGTTACAAGGGTCATTGATTCACAAGGACACGAAACTATGTATTATGGAATCATCAAAAATATAATTGAGTACAATTTTGCTGGGAATAAGGAGATTAAAGTAGTCTTCTTCGATTGTGATTGGTTTGACCCTAAACATGGTACTCGTGAAAACCAATTTGGGATGGTTGAAGTCAAACACGTGAAACGATTATGTGGTTGCGATAATTTTGTCCTTGCTCACCAAGTCGAGCAGGTGTATTATATGTCGTACCCATATGAAAAACTAAGTGCTTGGTGGGTAGTCTACAAAGTGAATCCTCGGGAACATCTACACACTTCTACTGATGGCGCTTATCAATTGGAGGTTGAAGAGGTCGATGAGGTTTACCAAGATGATGAATTGCCGACTTCGTTTAATGTAGAGTCAGAATCGCCAGCAGATTCTTTTCTCGACGATTCTAATGATGTAGCAGTTCCCGAGAAAAGGAAACACCGACATAAGAAGAAAAAAGTAACATGGTGTGCTTTGGGGAGAAAAGGACAAATTGATCCTGATTTTGATGATAATTGACAAGTAATTGTTTTCATACATGCATATGTAATATACTTCATATTACATGTCTTTTCATATGTTCAAACCTTCTTTACTAATAAATGATCGTTTGTGCTTGTTTTGAACAGGATGTCGAAAAAGGTGAAGAGTGTCACGAGGAAGCTCTTCCACTTGGGGAGTACATCAGCGAGTACTCCGGTGAGTACACAGACAAATCAGGAGGACACCCTATTCCAGGGTAGTTCCTCTTCTTCAAACATACGTCGTCAAGAGCAGCTCCTAAGATGCATAGATCCGACATTAATTGGTCGGTCTATTGCATTTCAACTGGATGATGAGGTAACTTTCAAATTGATTTTTATGCCAGTTATAAACTATTACTAATTGTTTCAATACTATTTTGTAGTAGGAAGAACACTTGGAGAGTGCGGGTCATGAGGATGATCTGGTGGGTGGGGGGCAGGAGGGGGATGACCCGGAGGGTGCAGGGTAGGGTGATGACCCAGAGGGTGCGGGGCAGTGGGATGACCCGGTGGGTGCGGGTCAGGAGGAGGGTGCTGAGGCTTCTGGGTCCTCAGCAACTTTCAGGACAAGCCACCTGGTCACCCCACTAGTAGTCTCTTCCGGTGGAGCCAAGATCGAGATTACGCCTGTAGGTGACGGGTAAGTCTAATACTCTTCTGTTGCTTTGCTTTTTTTCAAAAAATTTCTTTCCGTAAACTGACTTTATTTATTTTGTATTTCTAAATCTTGGATTGACTCTCGGTTTGATGGCACTTCGTGGGTCAGACAGGTTAACCAGATATTGGGTAACCTTTGTCATCTGCACTACCCAGGGGTGCTGACAATGCCGACCGGTGAGCGGGTTCTATGCTAGAGATGGGACTAGTACAGGTTTGCTCCTGACGGGCGTCACGGAACTGCTCAGGGGGCGATGTCTCATGACTTCTAGGTATGTGTTTTTTCAATCTTCTTTTAGTTTTAACACAAAGCTTTTCAAGTTACAACACTTTACTAATCATGACTTTTGCAGTTACGCTTTTGTTTGCCAGAAGTCGGCAATCACAATAATCATGCCCTTCAAGTCTTTAATAACAATGCACACAAGGTGGTGAAGGACGCTATTTCGTATGCCCACATTCAAGCGAACAATGCTTACTACAAGGAGAAGCTAGGGCAACGAATGAGCAAGGCGACGGGTGCATCCACAATATACTTGACTGAAGAACAATACCGTTCGGTAAACATTTCTAACTTTTTAAATCTTCGATTGTTGAGATTTGTTGTCATATAATACAAATAGCAGCTCTGTTCAGGTGAGGATTCCGTGATTTGCAAAACGCGAGGATGCATATTTCGAATTCTGCAAGATTTGGTCTTCAACTGCATTCAAGAAGACTTCCGCGCAGAAAAGACAATGCCGTGGGACGCATCCGAAGCACAGATATGGTGCCGACGGATATATTCGCCACGCTAAACGCATGGTAAGACCTCCTTCTATCACTCTATCTATAGATACGTTGTAATGCGACTAACTCATTTCTACTGTACAGGAAGCTAAATCTGGTAACGTGCCAAGTGACATCGAGGTGTATGCTTCTGGTCACAAAGGAAGCGATCCTACATAGCTAGATGTCTTGTGTAGCCAGTCAGCCACGGACCATTTGGTGAGATGTTAGAAATGTTAAGAGTTTGCGTAATTTAATTTTTCGCCGTCTAATCGGACATGTTGTTTTTTGCAAGCGCAGTATGGTGAACATATGGTTTGACTCCATGGAGAGGACTACGATTGGTGGAGAGAACCTATCGACCAAATGGCCGTGTACTCTAGCGGAGGTGGAAAAGGCCATGGATGGTTGTACAGTGTTTTTATTAATGTTTTGTGTATGATATTGTAATGGTAACTAACTCATTCAATGTTGCAGGTACTCCATGTTCAATGGAGTTATTGACTCGAGAGCGGTGAGAGCTCAGAAGTCAGCTCAGTCATCGGAGAGCTCCGTCGGAGTTGGCTCCAGCCGTCGTCGCTCAGAAGCAAACCCGGAGGTGGTTCAGCTGAGGGAGGAAATGAGGCGGCACGATGAGCACAGCAGGCAACAACAAGAGTACTATAGTGCCTGATTAGCACAATAGTAGGCGATAATCCAAGTAAGTGTAGTTTGCAGTGTTGCAGTTAAAAAGTATTCAGCAATAGGTTTAGAACTAACTTATTGCATTACAACACGTGTAGCAACTAGCCCAGCAACATGGTGGATTTGACATGTCCTTGTTCCAACCACTACCTCCCCCGCCACCACCACTACAAGAAAATAGGAAATTTCCGTTGGCCAAAGCCGGCGGAAGTTAGCTTGATACCGACGGAAGAAGCTAACTTCCGTCGGCAAAATGCTAACTTCCGTCGGCATTTGGCTGACGGGAGTGTTTCGACGGAAGTTAGCTAACTTCCGTCAGCCATGCCTAGCCGACGGAAGTTATCGGGACATTCTGCCACGTCGAGAAAAAAACATAACTTCCGTCAGCCAAACATTAGCCGACGGAAGTTACAGGCCAATAACTTCCATCGGCTAATGTTTGGCCGACGGAAGTTATAGTTTTTTTTGCTTTTTTCTATACTGTAAATTCTATCAGATTACATCCTCAAATTTTTGTTATATTTCCAAATACATGTTCAAGTACACTTCAGCATAACAGATTTCACATCAAAATATCAATCAATTATTTATGTATTATTATTATTATAAATCAAACTGCTGTCAAATAAAGAGATTGGATAGTAATACATTCCGATGACATGTTCAAGTACATTCCAGCATAACAGATTTCACATCCAAATATCAAACTACAGAAAGAGAAGTAAATGAATCTAGTCACTACAGAAAACAAATGAACTTTCAGCTAATTTCCTAACCCCTATGTCATCTCCTCTTAAGTCTTTCAGCTCCTTCTCCCTCAGTTCTCTGAGCCCAGGAGACGTTTCAGATAGTAAATATGGCTGCATCAGACCATATAGACATTATGAGGAATTTGGTACAAACTTCAAATAAATGAGATTCTACTGTAATTACATATTTACATATCTCAAAAGCACCAATGACCATATAAATGAGATTCTACTGCCTTAGTTCAAATAGTAAAAGTACTAGGTAAATTTTTATCTACTCATTTTCTGTTCAATTGAGAACAAGTAGATGAGTACTCACCACAAGAAATGAGCACCAACATTGGTATCTTAAATCCCCTAGAAAAGAACATTGAGACTAATGGAATCACATATTTAGTCAGATTTCTACAAAACCTTATGTGCACTTTTTTTCAAGCATAGAGTTATACAATTCAATCGGTATACAACAACCAGGTGCTATTAAACCTTCCCATAGAAATGCAACAAAATTAAAGATGGTTGCGTGAATAATTGGTAGACTAATACCACTACAAAAGTCTGCACTATACCTCTTTGTTGACAAGGCTCAGGAACTCCTTACGCTCCTTGCTAACAGACTGCAATAAAGAGAAGATATATAGTGTAAAATAAATCATGAATTCAATTGAATCATGAACTCAAAGAGAAGAAGGAAATAGCCACTTTTACATGCTTTCGTTGTTTTATGACTTTTATCCAACAAAACTAACTAGTGAACAGAATCACATGCATGTAGAAAAGTAAAGAAAATGACCTGTACATATTCCATCCTTGAGCTCAAGCTTGAAATGACTCCACATCGCCGCCACAGATTAAGATCAAGCATGCAGGAGATGATTGAGATTGCAAGAGACCGAAGAGAGAAAGCTTACGTTGGTGTAGAGGGAGTAGAGCGCCACCCCTCTGACGCTAGCCAACGCCTCCGTCGTGGAGTGCGACGATGGCTAGGGTTGAAGCGACTGGGAGAGAACTCAGAGAAGAGCCTGTATGCGCTGGCGGTGGGGAGGCGTGAGAGGTGCGGAGGTAGGGAGGCGGGCGAGGCGACAGACCACGGAGGCAGGCGAGAGGCGGGGAGGTGGGCGAGGCGGCAGACCACGGAGGCGGGCGAGAGGCGGGTGGTGGGTGGGAGGGCAAGGCGGGGAGGCGTGAGAGGTGCGGAGGCGGGGAGGTGGGCGAGGCGGCGGATCGTGGAGACGGGCGAGAGGCGGGGAGGCAGGTGGTCGGCGGGAGGGCGAGGATGGGGAGACGCGCGGCGGCGAGGCACGGAGTGAGTCTGGAAAAACCTAGACGCACCGGGGGGAAATAGGACGCGCCGCTGATTTGGGGAAAAATATCTTCCGTCGGCTGAGGAGTGGGCCGACAGAAGTTAAGGTTTTCTTTCGTCGGCCCCCGTAAAGCCAACGGAAGTTAAGGTTAACTTTTGTCGGCTCGATCTAGCCATTGGAAATTCATTTTCTTTCATCGGCTTTACCAAAAGCCGATGGAAGTTAATTTAGCCGACGAAAATATTTTGTTTTCTTGTAGTGCACCACTTCCATTTGTTCCTCCTACATCACCTGAGGTACCTCCTGACATATCGTTACTTGAGATACTTAAGTTAGCGTTTAGAAGGTTAGTTGAGTTCGTTCACTAATTTTGTCTATTTCTTCAGTGTCTCCATATGCCTGCTCGGGATGGAGCCTCCGGGGCAAATGTGGATGAAGCGGGAGGCAGCGGCGGCGCCCACGACCCAAATTTGGGCGATCAGTGAGTATGGACAAATGTGACTTTGTATGTGAATCTCGATGTGTTATGCGACTTTGTATGTAAATTTGAATGGTATATGTGAATTCAGATGTGTACTGTGACTTTGGATGTGAATTCAGTTATGTGATGTGATTTTAGATGTGATGTGTGAAGTTTGGGTGTGAATTTGGATGTGAGATTGACTTTGGATGTTATATGTGAAGTTTGAATGTGATTTTGGATGTTATATGTGAATGTGTTTGAAATTGTGGTTGGATGTGAGTGTGAGTAGGGGAACTAGGAAAAACAAAAAACAAAAAATACCAGCTAACTTCCGTCGGCTTTGACCATAGCCGACGGAAGTTAGTTTCTTTCGGCCATGCGGGCAGAAAGGCTAACTTCCGTCGGCTAGGGCCAAAGCCGACGGAAGTTAGGGCCCCTCTGCTGATGTGGCTCCTTTCGGTGCTAACTTCCGTCGGCCACGTGAAGCCGACAGAAGTTAGCTAACTTCCGTCTACCCGCTTCTGTTGGCCAAAAGCCGACAGAAGTTAGCCTTTTGCGACAGAAGTTAGCTTCTTCCGTTGGGAAAGGGCTAACTTCCGTCGGCTTTGGCCGACGAAAGTTTCCTGGATTGTTGTAGTGACTCTAAAGAGACACAGATTCAAACTCCGCCTGAAATGCAGCTCCCCCTCAAAATATGCAATGAATGCAACTAGGGTGCAAGTGGAGTGTAAAAAGCATGCTTCTCAGATATGATTGACTGCAATTACATCATCTAGCAATTATAGCAAAATTAATACTGTCTAAGACACATGGCATGATTAGTGCAACAGACGATATCCAAAGAAAGTTATTAGCACGCATTTTCGATTTTTGCAAACAAAAGCATCACCACATTTTATAGATGACAAGCAGGGTAAAACATGAGATGCAAAAGCTAACTGATATCTACCAAGATAAGCATTGTCCAGAACAAAGTGCTTCAGCAAACTTGTTATCTTTTTAATTTTCAAGCTTTTTCTTTTCCGTTTTCATTTTCTGCCAGGGGTTATTTGCATGTCAACCTTATGCTAACCGACCAAATCAAACCTAGGCCAGAACTGGACCATCAGAAGCTTAAGACATTGGTCTTGGCATACATTACAATGTCCTAGTTCATACCAAAGTGTTATGGTCAGCAGTCCAGAACAATGTAATGCAACAAAGCAAACTCACCTGGATCTTTTCAATTAAGCATAAAAGGCATGGATTTTTTCATTTTTCTGATTTTTTATCATTTTTATAGCACATTTTTCATGTTAAAGCATATAGATGTCCAAGTTGCATATCTGCATCTAAGTAAGAATCTAGCTATCAGGCATGTAAAAGATAGCAAAAGCATTCAGCCTACACATGCTAGTTACCAGAAGCAATGGTGATCATTTTTCAATTTTAAAGCATAAAGCCATGCATATGACAGATATCAGATATATCATGTGAACTGAAGCAAAGCATGATCATTGACAGGTATTCAAAAACATATACTAGCTAGAACAAGTAAAGCAGATTAATCATATAACAGAAGCAAGCTCAAAGTGTTATATGTGAATATGCATGATATGAACTCACACAAAAAAACTCAAGAAAAGAGTAAAGAAGAACGAAAAAACTGACTCAAAACTATCCTAAAAAGGATACACAACTCCCAAATCCCATCGCAAACGCTCAAAAGTAGACTGATCTAGGGGTTTGGTAAAAATGTCAATCAATTGATGATGAGTATCAACATGAACAAGATCAATGATGCCTTTCTCATATTGATCCCTCAGAAAGTGAAAGCGCACATCAATATGTTTGGTTTTTGAATGCAAACATGGGTTTTTCCCTACACTAATCACGTTGGTACTATCACAAAACAAAGAAACTCTGGCAGGGAAGAACAAACCAAAATCTCACAAAGTGGAAATCATCCAAAACAACTGTGAGCAGCAGCTAGCAGCAGCTACATACTCAGCCTCAGTAGTAGAAAGCGCAACTCTAAATTATTTTCGAGAAGACCAAGATACAAGTGAAGAACTAAGAAACTGGCAAGTACAGGAAGTCGACTTGCGATCCAGCCAACACCCACCAAAATTAGCGTCGGAAAAAGCTACATAAATCAAGAGACGATGATGCTGAATAGTAAAGACCTAGATCAGGTGCATAGGTTAGGTACCTGAAAATACGCTTGACAGCCTGCCGATGACATGCGCGTGGTGAAGACTGAAAGCGCGCGCACAATCCCACGGTGAACTGTATGTCCGGTCTGGTCGCCGTCAAGTACAGCAGTGATCCAATCATCCCTCGATACTCTCTCTCATTAACCGTGACGCCGCTCTTGTCCTTGTCCAAGCCCCCAGATGTACCCTTTGGGTCATCTGAGGCTTCAGCTCTCCACCGAAGTTGAACTTCTTCAAAATGTCCCGCGTGTACTTGCTTTGGTGGATGAAGATGTCATCCTTGGTCTGCTTGATCTAGAGCCATAAGAAGTACTTGAGCTCACCCATGAGGCTCATCTCAAACTCGCTGCGAATCTGCTCAGAAAACTTGGACACAAGCTCATTTGTAGAACCACCAAAAATAATATCATCCACGTAAATCTAAGAAATCAATAAGTCTGAGCCAACTCTAAGCAAGAAAAGAGTTTTGTCCACAAAACCCGTCACAAAGTCGTTCCCCAACAAAAACTGCTTTAGGCGATCATACCAAGCCCTGGGGGCTTTCTTCAGACCATATAAAGCTTTCTACAACTTGAAAACATGTCGAGGAAACTTAGGGTTCTTAAAACCGGGGGGCTGCCTAACATAGAATCTCCTCCTCTATATACCCATTCAGAAAAGCACTCTTGACATCCATTTGAAAAGGCTTAAAACCTTTAGAAGCAGCAAAAGCCAAAAGAATGTGAATGGACTCAAGACGGGCAACAGGGGCGAAAGTGTAGGACCGAAAGTAGCGAGCAGAGGGGGGGTGAATGGGCGCCTAAAAATTCTTTCGAATCAATGGCCTGCTCCCAATACCCAACGCACCTCTAAAGACTAAACAGCACAGAAAGAACAGATCGCCTAGGTCTAAAGGTATCTAGCCTATAAGCAACTGTTGATAAACATAGAAATGCCAATGCAGTGCTAATAGACAAATAAACAGTATACGAAAGAGAAGGCAAGATAAACTTCTCAGTATAAATGCACAAGGAGTGAAATGAGAAGTTACCGTTCGAAATCTGTCTCCTGTTCGAAACTTGGCGAAGCCTGCTTCGCTGGTCGAAGCCTGCTTCGCAGTGTCGAAGCCTACTTCGCTGGGTCGAAGCCTGCTTCGGAGGTTGAGGTCTGCTTCGAATGACGAAGTCTGCCGAGGAGGTTTGGTCTAACCTAGTTCGAGGTGGCAAAAGACCGAAGATGCTTCGAAGCTAAGTACGGAAGTATCGAAGCTAGCTTCGAACCGAGTGCTTCGAAGCCTATCCTTCGAACAGAATGCTTCGAACACAACGCACAAACAAACAACCTTCAAAAAGAGAAGCGAAGGCTGACACGCGACAGAGAACCAAAATCGAAGCCTACGTTCTACCTTCGAACAAACACATCAAGACCTTCGAAAATGACAAGCTTCGAAACCAACTTCGAAACATGTCGAAGTATGAACTTCGACGAACTCAAGTCAGAGTACCTTCGCACAGACGTTCGAAGTATGATATGCTGACAGTTCAAAAAGTACTTCGAAGCTAGCAACTTAGGACACAAAATGAAGTTCGAAGTTCAAACGAACTCCTCGAGGATATCAGATCGAAGCCTGCCTCACGGAGCGGAGGGGCTTCAAACAGAGAAGGGCCTTCGCCCGAGAACAGCCAGAAAAGGGACTTTAGTCCTGTCAACTCGATCAAAAAGTTGTTCAGTAAAAGCAAGGCTAGAGTACTAGTGTACTGTTGCTACAGTGGAGTAGTACTACTTGCAACCGGTATGAACTAGTACTCCTCACGTGAAGAATAGAAGCATTCAGAGAAGAACGTTCGGTCTGGAATAAAACAGCAACACACAAAACGAAACTACAGTGATGTAGATTAAATGTTGCACATCAAAACAGCAGGAACAAACATTCTTCTAGAGCAGTGAGAATCAAAATAAACTCACACGAACAGGAACAGATTTCCTGGCGGCGCACACAGGAGAGAGAGAAGCAAAACGCAAGAACAAAATAATGACCCAAAGGAGTATGTATTGATTTCAGGCAAAAGGGTAGTCCAACCCTAGGGATTGAGGCCCTATTTATAGGCTGCCCAATGGCCTAGAATATTCCACCGGCCCCTTAGGGTTTTTACAGACGCAGGAATAAAGGAAAAGACTCTACTGCCCTTAGGAATTTTTACAGACACGACTGACTGACTGCGGGCCTAGAGATACAGATGACTTATCCG
Source organism: Zizania palustris (assembly GCA_019279435.1). Taxonomy (NCBI): domain Eukaryota; kingdom Viridiplantae; phylum Streptophyta; class Magnoliopsida; order Poales; family Poaceae; genus Zizania; species Zizania palustris. The sequence continues at coordinate 17,167,415 of JAAALK010000085.1, read as the reverse complement.
GAAGCTAAGCTTTCGTAGCGACTACGGCTTCTCTTCTGGACAGTCGGATACAGAATCAACGGTTGTCAGTTTTGCGCCGAAACTGACAAAGCCTCCACCGACTTTGCACCAGGTACTCGGATTGGGCCGGCCCAATTCCGCAGCTCCCTCAGCCCGGCAATCACTCACCGCCCGTGTACCTGAGTCAACCCTGGTCAACAGCCCAGTGGGTCTTCTGCTGCTCCTGGCCCATGTACCCGGATTGGACCAGCCCGACTTCGCAGCTCTCTCAGCTCGACTGTCGCTCGCTGCCCGTGTACCTGAGTCACACGCGGCCCATGAAACAGCAGATCTCTTCTTCTTCTGTCCTCTTTGACTATCATTGACAATGACTCATCACTTCTAGAGCCATGAGGCCCACGCTATTCAGCATGGCTCCTCAGAAAGTCTCCTCAAAATCAATACCCTCCTTCTTGCAAAAACCCTATGCAACTAGTCGAGCTTTCTTGCGCACCACAACCCCATCTTTACCTTGCTTGTTCTTAAACACCCACTTGGTGCCTATGGGGTTGCATCCAAGTGGCAGCTTAACCAGTGTCCAAACCCGATTGCGAACAAAATTCTCACGCTCCTCTTGCATGCCGTTTATCCAATTTGAATCAGAAAGAGCATAAGAAATGTCTCTGGGCTCAAAAGTGGCAACAAACGCAGACTCAGCAAACACAGCAAGAGAACCAATAGAAGAACACAAGGATCTTGAAGTGAGATCACCGATGATGAGCTCTGAGGGGTCATCATGCTGAACTGCTTGGGATACTAGGTGATCTGAAGTCACCTCACCAGAGTCAGCAACTGCCTCCGGACTCGACTGAGGGGGCTCGATCGAAGTAGAAAGAGTGATCATAGGGCCACCCTCATCCTCAGTCGAATTCTTAGAAGGTGTGGGGTCTACAGGCTGTGTAGAAGGGCCCCCTCATCAACAGCAGGAGCATCATCATCTTCCTCGAAGATGGACTCTCCAAGCTCATCATCTCCAGAAATCTCAAAAGGAGTCAGTGAAGGCATGGACTCATCAAAAGAAACCTCACAAATCTCGACAAGCTGCTGAGAGTCAAGGTTCCAAACATGAAAGCCTTGATAATGCAAAGCATAACCAAGAAAGACTCCATCCCAGCAACGAGACTCAAACTTGTCCAAATGCCCTCCCTTCTTGAGAAAAAGCACTTGCAGCCAAACGCTCACAAGTGAGTCACCTTGGGCTATCTGCCAAACAACAACTCATATGATGTCTTACCTAAGTAAGCTCTAAGAAAAATGTTGTTGGCCAGATAACAAGCCGTGTTCATGGCTTCAGCCCAAAAGCGCCTAGGAGTCCTATGCTCATCGAGCATCGTCCTAGCCATCTCGACCAGTGTAGGGTTCTTTCGTTCCACAATGTCGTTCTGTGGTGGAGTGTAAGGGGCAGAAAACTGATGATCAAGACCCTGATCACTACAGAAGTTGACGAACTGAGAGTTCTTGAACTCAGAGCCGTTGTCACAGCGAATTGCTCGCATCCGACCATTGTTCTCGTTCTTCAGCTTCAAAATCATGTCATGAACAAACTGAAAAGCCTCATCCTTAGACTCCAAAAAGAAAACCCATGAGAATCGAGAAAAATCGTCAACTATCACAAGCGCGTACCACTTCCCACGGACTGAGCATACTCGAGCTAGACCAACAGTATCCATGTGTAACAGCTCTCCCGGGTATGAAGTCATCACCTGAGTCACAGGTGCGTGAGAAGCGACAACCATTTTCCCTTAACGACAGGGATGGCAAACTAGATCCTTCTCCATCTTAAGCTTGGGTAATCCTCGGATAAGGTCCATAGAGCTCAATCTAACTAGCAGATCAAAGCTCAATTGACCTAACCTCCTATGCCACTTCTAGAGCCCAAAGGAGGATCCATCAATCAAATAGCGAGAAGGGCCAGAAGAACTAGAGAAATCAATACGAAAAACCTTAACGAAGGGTAAGATCTGGCAAACCAAAGATCCTCTAGAATCTACAACATAAGACATGCCCTTCTTAAAGAAAACATCTAAACCATCCTCAAGAAGTTGCGAAACAGAAATCAAATTAAAATTCAAGTTTCCAACCAAAGCAACATTCTTCAAAGAGAAATTATCAGAGATGCGAATCGACCCAATACCTTATATCTTCCCTTGACCACTGTTCCCGAAAGTGATGTACTCCTTGGAGCTTAGGGGAGTGAGGCTGGACAACCATCTACGATGTCCCATAATGTGGCGAGAGAATCCTGAATCCATGATCCACACGTCCTCTAGTCCTCGATCCTGCAAGGTCAATGGTCATGAGTGGGAGCAAACAGTCCGACACTAGGTTTAGCAAAGGAGCTAAACCAGTGTCGAGCCATCTGCTCGAAAGTAGGAAAGCAGAAGTAATCATACGAGTCTAGACCAAAACACGGCTCAAAGCGCGGTCCTCTTTTCTGCCTAAAGTCATGGCCATGAGGTCCAAAGCCGTATTCAGAACGACCTGGAGCTCTGCTAGAGCGAAAACCACCCTCTAGAGCACGGTCATGAAAGCCATCTCCTCTACAACCACCTACATGATGCGGCCTGGCCTCTAGCCTCTCTCCACGTCGAGGGACTCTCTGCCCACCTCGAGCTCTCTCTGCTCTCTCAACCCGCTTCCTCATAAAGCAAAACTCCTCAAGATCCCTGTCTCTTTGATAAAACTCACAGTGATAGGTAGGCTTCTTGGGATGTGGTTGAGGCTTGGGGCTCTTAGGCTTGGTGGTGTTGGGTGTAGACTCTTTGGTGTGAGAGGGTCCAGGTAGAGAGTTAAGAGAAGTGTGGAGAGGTTTAGGCTTTGGGACCCAGATAGGCTTCTAGGGTGGAGCTTTAGGTTGTTCTTGGAACACTCCATCCTTGGGCTGACTAACCTGAAATGACACAATGGAGTGAGTCTTGGGATATCTCTACTCTGGAGTCATCTTGCTCCACTCCACTTCATGGCTAATGGCACTCTCAACGTTAGCTTTGGTGTACGTGTAACCTACCCCAAACCCATCCTGCCTCTTGAACTGCTTGATCATCATGCCAAGCTGTGGCTCTCTAGCACTAACCCAACTCAGTATCTGACGGAGGTAAAAGTTCTCGTTCTGAGCATCAACTAGCTCCTCTCTCAAGGAAGCTAGAACCTCCACCTAAGACAAGCAGATCTCACACTCTCTATCAACTTCGACAGACTTCTCAGCTTTTAGCTTGATCAGTTCCAATCTCAGGGACAAGTAGTTCTCACAAACAGTTGGTGGAACTAATAAAGTCTCAAGCCCTAGCTTAGTCTGCTCTAGCTTAGCTCTCACTTTAGCTAACTCGCCCAACTGCTCATCACTCTTGGCTCTCAGCTCAGCTAAACTAGCTAAATGGGATGGACAGTCTACACAAGGCACGACGACAGTAGCATGAGCATCTTTCAACTCTAGCTAAGTGCTTTCAAGCTCCGTGGCCAAAGCGTCTCTCTCATCTACCCTCTCTGTGTACCTGGACTTTAGAGTCGTCAGGTCACACAATAACACATCATAGTTAGGGCACTCACTGCTACCACCCAAGCAAGGGGAAGAAGACAGACTTTCAATCTTTCCATTTGCCATGGCAAGCTGACTCTCAAGCTCATCTATCCTCTTTTTAGCCCCTCTAAGCAGTTTCTCCCAATACTTTAACTCCTAACGGTTCTCTTCTAGCAAATTAACGACTTCTTGTTCATAGGAAGATACCTTTTCATCATCTTCATCGTCGGAGTTGTCGGAGGAGCCCTTTTCTTCCTTATCCCAAGAGCCATTGAATAGAATCTCTTGCGGGATCTTCGGCTGTGACACAAGTGACTCTTCGGCTTGTCCCCAAGGGCCATGAAGCAGAGGCCCACCGGATCATCCCTGTCCTTCCCCTTCTTGATCATGATCTCTTCATCACTTGAACATGAAGACGAGGAAGAAGACGATGACCTCTTGGAGTAGCTTTTCTCCATCTCGATGAAGAAGGCCATGTCTCGTTTCTTATTCTCACGCCGGTAGTCCTTCAGGGCCTTTCGAAAAAACATCGTCTTGGGCTTGCCCTTTTTGAAGGTGGAGTTGTCGTGCTTGCTAGAGTCCTAGGAGCTACCACCGATTCCCTTCTTGTAACTCTTCCGCTTGGGGCAGTCGGCGATGAAATGACCTGGATCACCACACTCAAAGCATCCGGATTTTGTGCCGTGTCTTTTAAACATTCGTTTACCATAGACATGACGCACTCGGTTGTTAAACAAACACAGATCATGATCTCCTAGCAGGTCAAGCTGATCCTCAGAGATAGACATCAAAGAAAATGCAGCACAACTCAAAGCAGTAGGATCAGCAGAAGGTGTCACAAGGGCCAAGGTTTTTGAGCCAGAACCAGTGAGATTTGATCTCAACTGGATATCAACATCTGAGGCCTTGAGCTTACTGAAAAGCTCTGTGATAGTCAAGGTATCATAGGAAGTGCTCTCAACAATAGAAGACACCTTGATCTCCTGTGTCTTTTAATTCAAGTGCACGAAAAACGAGGTGAAATTAATTACTGTTCTGAGTTTTGTCTCCTGTGTGCATTTTGTCAAACAACTTCCACGCAAAGAAACCGTCGTGCAATCAATGCTCTGAACACCAAAAAATTGCGCCTCTTCTGCTGCTCGTGAGTTGTTCTGTTGGCGACTTGCATTTAGCAAAAATAGCACCCAATGCAAACGCCCGGCTGACAGCCCTAGGCCCAAAAAGCTGCCGCGTGCGCAGGCGTTCACGTGCTGCTCTCAACGCCTAGCCATCCACGCAAAGAACAAAATGAAGCTGCCTGCCACCTGTGCTTCCTCGACTGTCGTGCTTTGCACGCGCTTTGTCTGCCGTGCAGGCGTGTTGCAAAGCTGCTCTCCAGTCGCAGCCAATGCACGCAGGCAGGCGACACCACGCACGCAAGCCAACGCAAGCAAGCGATGTCGTGCACACAAGCAGATGCTAGCAGACGACGCCTCATACGCAAATAGCCTAGGCGGTGTTGGCGCTATCCGAGGAGAGATGAAGCGCCATCTTATGGCTATCATTATGCTGCCTACACGTATTGATCCGCGCGCTCAGAAGGAGAAATAACGCCGGCGATGAGGAATAGAGGAAAAAGATGATTGCGGCGGCGGCAAAAAAAACCTGAACTTGAATTTTAATTCAATGAGTTAACCCTAAACCTAGGGGGTTGGGGCCTATTTATAGGCAGCCCAACAAAAGGGAAAAAAAGACTAATTTACCCCTAGGGTAAATTACACAGACGCTGAAAATAAAATTGGAAATGACCAAAATGCCCATAGGGTTTTTTACTGACTCGAATAACACACAATGTGGGCCTAAAGGCAAAATAATAAAATCCTAAATAAAGATAATCATCGGTTGTCAGTTTTGCGCTGAAACTGACAAAGCGTCCACCGTCTTCGCACCGGGCACCCGGATTGGGCCGACCCGATTCCGTAGCTCCCTTTGCCCGGCAATTGCTCACTGCCCATGTACCTGAGTCAATCTCGGTCAACAGACCATTGGATCCTCTGCCGCGCCTAGCCCATGTACTCGGATTGGGCCAGCCCGACTCTACGACCCCTCTTCCCGACAGTCACTCGCTACCCGTGTACCTGAGTCACACGCAGCCCAGACACGGCAGGTCTCATCTTCTCTTCACGTCTCCTCTTTGACTTCCGTTGACAATCACTCATCACATCTAGAGTCAGAAGGCCCATGCTCTTCAACATGGTTCCTCATCCTCCGAATGCAAAACTCCGCAAGATGCCCCGCTCTCTAATAGAATTCACAATGATAGATAGGCTTCTTGGGATGTGGTTGAGGCTTGGGTTTCTTGGGCTTAGTGGTGTTGGGTGTTGGCTCTTTGGTACGAGAGGGTCTAGGTAGAGAGTCAAGAGAAGTGTGAAGGCTCTTGGGTTTCAAGATCCAGATAGGCTTCTTGGGTGGAGCTTTAGGTTGTTATTGGAACACTCCATCCTTGGGCTAACTGGCATGAAAAGACTCAGTGGAGTGAGTCTTGGGATATCTCTCTCTGGAGTCATGTAGCGCCCCGATTTAACAAATCGAGACATTATTGAATTTCCATAGAAAAACAATAATACAAGAGGTTCATCATGCGACAATCGTGCATACGACAGTATTCATGGTACGCAGACCATATTTATTACATCAAAGTTTTAGTGGAAACAGTAGTAAAAATAATTAAAAAGCTGCATGACGAACATCTCCTTCAGGATCTTTCTTCTCGACTGAGTCGCTACTCCAGACCGTCTTCGTAGTAAGCATCCTCTGTGGGGTCCAACGGGTATGAGTACAAAAAGTACTCTACAAGCCACCGCAAATGCAAGTAATAATGCAGGATAATAAACAAGGAAGGGTAATGGCTAACATTGCGGAAAAGTACAATTTCAGTTATTGCATTTAGTGTAATCACATTTTAGTCATGCGGAGAAGTAAACATGAATATCAATAACATCAACTAACTCGAGGAGTACGTTTTACCTCCTCGCACAACGGTCCTTACATGTCAATCCATCATGCACATACATATTCAAAGTAAACTAACTGGGGGATGTCACGCAACCCGCCCTTGACCGTGGGCTCGGCTTTTCGAAAAGATTTAAGACTCTGATCAGAGATGTACTACTGTACCCACAAGGCACGCACTCATCTCAAACGAGATGACCCATTTCACGGGAACTCGTGCCAAAACCTCAATATGAGATGTTCCAAGCGATAACCACCCGCTCTAGGTTTCGCTGGCGCGCCGGGCCGCATCCCGGCTAACGTCGCACCCCCTTTTGCGCCACATTGGTACAAGTCACCCGCAGGTGCAACTTGACCCATCTCCAAATGGTGGCCTCGGTTTGGAACAACCCATACCTTAGTTAGGACTTACCCACTAGACTTGTGGTTAGTACGTAAGTGTATTGCAACGGATCCCTCAGACCGGTCCTTATAGTGCCCCGGGTGCTACCGACCAATGCCCTAGCTTGCACCCGGAACCCACCATGCATACACTCACAACCATAACTCATCACCAACAGAATTTCCAAGGATAAGAAGTAACGGGGGACATATAATAGAACCATTTTGCTACGACTCATTTTTATCCTATAGCGATCATGTCAATACATTGGACACTAGCTAATATCATTGATCATATGGTGACAAGGAGGTTAGACGAGATAGCATGGCTTGGGTTGCACATCAAGGTCGGGGGATCCTAAATAAATATAATGTAAGGGTTCATTTGACTAATGCACATATAACCTATATGTTTTAGCGATAGTTTAATCAAACATGGGTTCAATATGCTCAAAGATTGGTTTGTTTACTTGCCTTGTTCAGCGAAAGGCGAGGAAGTGACTTCCGGGAAGTATTCCGGCTCCTCGGCGACGTCGTAGTATTTTTGATATAGTAAAGTAAAATAAAATGAACACAATATTCAATCAAACAATATAACATTACATGATAAGCACATAGGTCAAAGTTGGTTTGATTAAAAAATAAAATAAATTCAATTGTTAAGGTTCTGTGATTTATTTCATAAATAAATTTTAAAGGAATTAAAAAGTTGTCCTTTTTAGAAAGGGGGTTTAAATGTGATTATTGTCATATTAAGCTCTCAAATAACTTTGAAATGAAAAGTTCATGTTAATTTAATAGTTTTCAGTACATGGACAGAAGGGAAATAAATATAAATTTTTCTAAAGTTTAAATATTTGAATTTATATTTTAACCCTTAAGGCATTTGAATATTCATTTGAATAAACATGAAATGTCCAAAGTAAACCTACTGTTTTTATTGCATAAACATGTAGAGAATAATATTATGAATTTTCTGAAATTGGAATGGTAATTTTTAGAGTTCAAATGCGCCAGATATGAATTTTACAAGTTTTAAACCTTTTCTGGAATTTATTTTCAAATTTTAAACCCCTCGGGTCGACGGTGAGCCAGGCTCACGGTGAACCCGCGCACTGTGCGCGTGCGCCGGGTCGATCTGGACCGTCGGATCCAGATCCGACGCGTGAGGGCGAGGCGGGACGCGTAAGTCGACGTGGACGGCCAGGATTAAAACATCGAACCGGTACGCGATGAACGATCCAGATCAACCACGGGTTTTAAAAACTAACGGACGCATGAGATTAAAACATACCCCTTCGCCGAGATCTAACGGTGCGGATTAGATCGCGCACGTGGGCTTGGGTGCGTCGTCCGATCGCGATCGCACGGTCGGGATCAGATCCGACACGGCACGGGTACTCGACCCGTGCCGGTCGTCTTCTCCGACGACGGCGAGCGGGCCAGCGGCCACGGCGAGCGACGGCGGCCCTAGCTAAGCCTAAAAATGGAAAGAGGGCACTACGGCGGTCGCGATGGTACCTTAGGTGAGGTGAGGGGTCGACGGAGCGCGGTCGGCGGCGAGGGTAGACGGCGGAGTGGTTCGGGCTCCTCGTCGGCGATGGTGTTCCGGCGATCTCCTTGACCAACAGAGGCGTGGCCGAGGTAGGGGTCGTCCTTGCGGTCACGTTTGTGGCGGAGGCACGGGCGGAGGTGGTCCGAGGCGACGGCGAACGGTGGCCGGAGACGAAACAGGGGGAGGGCGCTAACAGGCGACGTGTGTGCGCTCTGCTTGGTCTGAGTGCGAATGGGTGCGTGAACTGAATGCAGTGCAGGGCGACGGTTTAAATAGGGGTGCCGACGGGGACAGGGAGGGCGCCATCGGGGGAGGGCAGTGAGTTAACACCGGTGAGCGGTTTCTCTGCATGCGGGCGACAGCGGGGGGGGGGGGATTACGCGTGGGATTAAAGGGGAAACGGGCGACGTGATCCGGGGGTTTTAATGCTGGCGAATAATGAAGGGGAGGGGACCGGCGACGAGCGGATCCGAGGGAGTAAAGGCGGCCGGCGAAGTTTGGGGGCGATGGCGCGAGGTTGACGACGGCTCTGACAAGCGGGGTCCACCGACCAGCGGGCGCGAGCGAGCGAACGGGAAGGCTGACGGGTGGGGCCGCGATGTCGGGTTTGCGCGCGAGGGGAGGAATTTGGCGCCGACAGGTGGGGTCCGGTCATCAGTCTAAGGCGCGCGATGGAATGGGCTGGGCCGGCCGGGAGAGAGAGAAAGGAGGGAGGGGAGCCCATTACTGTTTTCCCAGGTTTTCTGATTAAAATAATTGCAGAAAATAGTTTAAACCTTTTGGGGCATTTCCAAAGTGGGTAAAAATTTGTAAAAATTCTCAAAAACATTTCTTGGCCTTGGGAGTCTATACAAAAATTTTCAGCTCTTGGTTTGGCCATCTACTCTATGTTGTAGTTCAAAAGGGTATAAAAGAGTATTAAAAGTATTTTCAGAAATAAATATTCCAAGAAATTGAATTTAATAATATTTTTATTGTTTTGAAAATTTGGGGTGTTACAAACCTATCCCCCTTACAAGAATCTCGTCCTCGAGATTGGAACGTTACTCGAATAACTCGGGTTATTGGGCTTTCAGTTCGTCTGTTTTCACAAAATCTTCCGAGATGAAGGAGTGGGTTGCTCCAGAGTCAAATAATATTACGGCCGGTACGAAATTCACAGTGAACGTACCGAGCACGACTTCAGGAGCCTCCTGAGCTTCTTCCGCGTTGATGTGGTTGATGCGGGCACGAACCGCCTGGTTGGGTGCTGCGCCTTGGGTCTGCTTGGGGTGAGGACACTGGTGCGAATAGTGCCCTTCCTTGCGGCAGTTGAAGCAAACTACCGGCCTCCCTTGGCGATCCTTTAAGACCGGGGCCATGGCGGCTGGTGTCGGCTGAGCGGCCGGAGCTGGTGGAGCGGGGCGAGGATGCCCGACGTTGGATCCACCGGCGGCGTGAGGTGGCCTGTAGGCGGGCCGAGGATGGTAGGCGGGCGCTGGTGGCGGAGGGACGAAGCGGGGCCTCTGCGAGTTCGCCTGCTGATGCCTGAAGGCGATCATCTTCCTCTTCTTGAGGTCCAGTTTGTTCTGCTCAGTCTCTTGAATGAGCGCTTTGTTGACTAGCCATTGGAAGTCGGCGTAGTCGGTGGCGACGAGCTGGATGGACAGCTCATCCTTAAGTCCCCGGAGGAACTTGGCTTGGCGGAGGGCGTCGGTGCGCACTTCCTCCGGTGAGTAGCGGGCGAGGCGGTTGAACTCATGGAGGTACTCCACGATGGCTCTGACAAGCGGGGTCCACCGACCAGCGGGCGCGAGCGAGCGAACGGGAAGGCTGACGGGTGGGGCCGCGATGTCGGGTTCGCGCGCAAGGGAGGAATTTGGCGCCGACAGGTGGGGTCCGGTCGTCAGTCTAAGGCGCGCGATGGAACGGGCTGGGCCGGCCGGGAGAGAGAGAAAGGAGGGAGGGGAGCCCATTACTGTTTTCCAAGGTTTTCTGATTAAAATAATTGCAGAAAATAGTTTAAACCTTTTGGGGCATTTCCAAAGTGGGTAAAAATTTGTAAAAATTCTCAAAAACATTTCTTGGCCTTGGGAGTCTATACAAAAATTTTCAGCTCTTGGTTTGGCCATCTACTCTATGTTGTAGTTCAAAAGGGTATAAAAGAGTATTAAAAGTATTTTCAGAAATAAATATTCCAAGAAATTGAATTTAATAATATTTTTATTGTTTTGAAAATTTGGGGTGTTACAAGTCATCTTACTCCACTCCACTACACAGCTCAAGGCACTCTCAAAGTCATCCTTGGTGTAGGTGTAACCTACTCCAAACCCATCCTGCCTCTTGAACTACTGGATCATCATGCCGAGTTGAGGCTCTTTGGCACTCACCCAACTCAGGATCTGACGGAGGTAAGAGTTCTCATTGTGAGCATCAGCTAACTCCTCTCTTAAGAAAGCTAGGACCTCCACCTGAGACAAGTAGATCTCACGCTCTCCATCAACCTGAATAGACTTTTCAGCTTTCATCTTGATCAGCTCCATCCTCTGAGACAAGCAGTTCTCACAGATAGTGGTTGGAACTAATAATGTCTCAAGATCATGCTTAGTCTATTCTAACTCAGCACAAACTCTCTCTAGCTCTCCTGACTGCTCATCACCCTTCGCTCTCATCTTATTTAGGTTAGCTAAATGGGATGGACGGTCTCTACAGGGCATGAAGCAGTGGCATGAGAATCTTTTAGCTCTAGCTGAGCGCTTTCAAGCTAAGTGGAAAAAGCGTCTCTCTCATCAACCCTCTCGGTGTACCTAGACTTCATAGTAGTCAGGTCACACAACAACACATTGTAGTTAGGGAACTCACTACTCTCACCCAAGCAAGGGAAAGAAGATAGACTCTCAATCTCGCTATTGGTCATAGCAAGCTCACTCTCAAGCTCATCTACCCTCTTCTTAACCCTTCTAAGTTGTTTCTCCCGATATTTAAACTCCTGACAGTTCTCTCCAAGTAATTCAACAACTTCATGCTCATAAGAGGATACATTCTCATCGTAGTTGTCGGAGTTGTCCGAGGAGCCCTTGTCTTATCCCCAAGAGCCACTGAGTAGTAGCTCTTGAGGGACCTTCGGTTGCGGTGCGAGCGAGTCTTCGGCTTGTCCTTCCCCTTCTTGATCACGATCTCCTCATCACTTGAGCTTGATGAAGTGGAAGAAGAGGATGATCACTTGGAGTAGTTTCTCTCCATCTCGGTGAAGAAGGCCTTGTCTCGTTTCTTGTTCTAACGCCGGTAGTCCTACATGGCCTTTCGAAAGAACTTTTCTTGGGCTTGCCCTTGGTGAAGGTGGAGCTATCGTGCTTGTTTGATTTGTAGGATCCACCGCCGATGCTCTTCTTGTGTGTGTTTTGGTTAGGGCAGAAGGCAATGAAATGACCTAGATCACCACACTCAAAGCATCCATATTTTGTGCCATGTCATTTGAACATTCTCTTATCATAGACATGATGAACCCGACTATTGAATAAACACAGGTCATCATCTCCTAGCAGATCCAACTGGTCCTCAGTGATAGACATCAAAGAGGACAAAGCAAAACTCACAGATGCATGATCAGTAGAAGGTGTCGCAAGGGTCAGGGTTTTTGAGCCAGAACCATTTAACTTTGATTTCAACTGGATATCAATCTCTAAAGCCTTGAGCTTACTAAAAAGCTCTACGACAGTCAAGGTATCATAAGAAGCACTCTCAACAAAGGATGATGTCTTGATCTAGAACATTGAGCGCCTGATCATGATCTGAGGCCAGCTGATCTCTATCGGCCTTATTAGCCTAAAGCTTGTTAATGATCAACTAAAAGTGACCAAACAAAGCCTCAATAGTCTCAGTCGGCTTCCATGAGAAATTTTCATATTCTCTCCTGTAGGTATGATAGAGCCTAGCCTTGACATGAGTTGTCCCCTCATGATGTGCCTAGAGGGTAGTATGGATCTCTTGAGCAGTGTCGAGATGGCTAACGTACTCAAACTCACTGGGACCTAAAATAGAAAACAAAATGTTCAGTGCCTTTTTGTTCAGGTTATGCTGAGCGACTATCTCAAGGATAGTACGCTCAGCAGCTGGAAGCACAGTTAAAGTAGCATGAATACACATGTCCCATATTTCTTGAGCTCCAGCTCAATAGATAGGCTCGCATGCGAGTCTTCCGGTAGTTATAGCCAATAACCTCAAGAGACAGGACCTTTTCGGTAGAAGTCATGATCACTACTTTGGGTTAGAACCAGTTAAGGTATGGAAAAACCATAACCTCGCTCTGATACCACTTGTAGGCCCGAGAGTAGCGACTAGAGGGGGGTGAATGGGCGCCTAAAAATTCTTTCGAATCAATGGCCTACACCCAACGCACCTCAACAGATAACCAAAAATTTAGACCAAAAACACAGATGAAAATAGTGCTATCATTCTCCTGTCAAATAAGATGTGATGCGTAAGTATGAGAAATCATGAGTACTAAAAATAATCTAGACTAAAAATGACTGGTGTCCTAATCGAATTACAGAGTGAAGACACATTTCATCAAACTCATAATAATCACAGGTCACAGGAAACTATTCAAACTCCTGATATGCACTAGAGCACATAGATGATATATTGATGATGTATACTGAAAATCAAGTGCTTGAAGGCAATAAAACAAACACATATAGTGCACGTAGACAAATGAGATTTATAACATCAAAAATAGTGTAGAAAATTATTTCTGAGATGAACCTTCAGTACTGTGCTTGCCGTGCTCGAGCTAGGGCATTCCTGTGTGTCCCATCCCACGCGCTCTGTTCTACACCACGTGTGCGTTGCCACACCACACACAACGGCTGCTTCTCACATGAAGGACGCATGGCCTGATGGGACCGAGCAGCTACAACAGCGCCCAATCAATCCTACTGCCTGATTATGCGTGGCACCAGGCAGATTCAGCCTCGAATGCTGCTCCCCTTGTGCTAAGTGGCTTCATACCTCGTGCGCGTCCCATGCCACACAACAACACCCAGACAGGTGTCACGCATCTAAGATGATCCAGCAAAGCCCACACATGCGTAGTACCGAGCGAAAACAAGCGGGCCTGGCACACCTCTGGAAATGCTGGTCGTGCTGTGCTTGGGAAGCCTTCCTGTGCCTTGCACCGCCTGCTCCGTTATGCGCCAAGAGAAAAACCAGCTTGTAAGGTGAGGAGCCATGCTGAAGAGTATGGGCCTCATGGCTCCAGATGTGATGAGTCATTGTCAACGGAAGTCAAAGAGGACCGAGGAGAAGAGAAGACCTGCTGTGTCTAGGCTGCTTGTGACACAGGTACACAGGCAACGAGCGACTATCGGGCAGAGGGGCCACAAAGTCAGGCTGGCCCAATCCGGGTACATGGGCTAGGAGCAGCAGAGGATCCACTAGGCTATTGACCAGGATTGACTCAGGTACACGGGCAGCGAGTCACTGTCAGGCAGAGGGGTCGTGAAGTTGGGCTGGCCCAATCCGGGTACCTGGTGCAAAATCGGTGGACGCTTTGTCAGTTTTGGCGCAAAACTAACGACCGCTGATCTCGGATTGGACCGTTCTGAGGCAAATCCATAGTCACTACGAAAGCTCCGCTTCAGGATAAGTCATCTGTAATTAGGAGTTTACTATTTTGTCTTTAGGCCCACAGTCAGTCAGTCGAGTCTGTAAAAATATCCTAATGGCAATTTGGTCTTTTCCATTTTATTTCAGTGTCTGTAAAAAACCCTAAGGGTGTTTTGGTATTTTTCCTAGGCTATGGGCTGCCTATAAATAGGGCCCCAATCCCTAGGGTTAGGGTTACCCCTTCTGAAATCACTTTACTAATACAAAACATTGGGTCACTTTTGGTTTTCCCTGTTGGTCCTCGGTTGAGCGCCGCCGCCATGTTTCTTCTCTCCAACCATTGTTGTTCATCGTGAGATCATCTGATCTATTTTTCTGGTACTCCAAGAAATCACCGAGTTATTTATGATTATTCTTCTCTGAAGCATCGATCGTCACGCTGTGGAACTTTTTATTAGCTTGCCGTGTGGTTGCGTGTTCTGTTCGTCCTTCGAATCTGAGTTTACCTCCAGGAGTTGTTTATTTCTCCCACGTAGCTTTCATACTCATCATCCTGAGCATACTGTGTTGTTTATCTTCAAGTTGTTTATTCCTGGTGGTTTATTTTACTCATTTGCTGTCATTATTTGGCCACAACCTATCAAGCAGGCTAGGTAATGGTTTTTAATTTTGTTCTGAGTTCTCTGCTTGTAGCCATCAGCCTACTCTGACATCTGTAGCAAATAGCTGTCTTGCAATCTATTGCCTAGCCAGGCGTTTTGCTCGAAGGAAAGTTTTTATGCTATGTATTGTTTGCTGTTTATAGCTAGGCTGCAGGTCCTAGTCTGCTGTCAATTTTTGCATGGGAAGCTGTGTATCACAAGCGAAGTAACTAGTGTATTTGCCACAAGTTTTGTTTTCTCTCTATTGTATCTGTTGGCGCATTAATTCGGCCGAAGCAGGCCTCGCAACCTCTATACTTTTCTGCTGGTGATTTGATCGAAGTCCAACATGGGAAGTCGTTGTTTTTGTCGCTAGGCAGCTGAGAAAATTTTTCGTCGGAGGTCTCGATTGCCTTTTTGTTTTGGTATCTGTGAACCGCAGGCAGAGTTTATAGGGCTTCAGAGTTCACTGAGCGTTCAGAGTAATCAGTTTCGAAGCCTCAGCGAGTTGTGTCTTCTTCTGATTTTTTCCTACGGACTTCGGTTCGGAGCTTGAGTTTCCTTTTGGCTTCACTGCCGTAACAGCCTTTGCTATCGAAGCTCTCTTCGGACAGGCTTCATTGTCCACATCAAACACCTTCGCAACGATGAATTCGAAGCATACTTCGGCTCGGCAACAACAAGCTTCGGTACTGCATACTTCGAATAGGCATCGACAAATATTTAACAGGAGACAGCCTTGAACAGTAAAACGCCTCGTTTTACGTGCACTCAAATTAAACTTATGTGATGATCTATATTCGTGAAGCTTGATTTGTCCATGTTTTAAATGCTTTATTAATCTGCCTATAAGCACTGTTTTGGTGTCCTTATTTCTAGGTCACTGGTTGTTTCTAGGCTAGATTATTTTTAGACCTATGGACTGTTCTTGTTTCTGTTAGTTGTCTATTGAGGTGAATTGGGTGTTGGGAGCAGGCCATTGATTCGAAAGAATTTTTTAGATGCCCATTCACCCCCTCTGGTCGCTACTTTCGGTCCTACAAGTGGTATCAGAGTCTGGTTAGGGTTTTTCCATAGCTTAACCGGTTCTAAACCCAGGTAGTGATCATGACTTCTCCTGGAAAGGTCCCGTCCTTGGAAGCTTATGGCTATAATTATTGGAAGACTCACATGCGAGCCTATCTCATGAGCCAAAGCTCAGACATTTGGGACATTTGTTTTCACGCTACTTTCACAGTATTGTCTGTTGCTGAGCATAATTCTCCTGATATTATCGCCCAACATTAGAACAACAACAAAGCGGTGAACATTTTGTTTGCTGACTTAGGTCCCACTAAATTTGAGCGTGTGAGCCATCTCACCATTGCTAGAGAGATCTGGGCTACCCTCCAGGCACACCATGAGGGAACAGCCCAGGTCAAGGATCCAGTATATCAGACCTACCGGCGTGAATATGAAAATTTCACACAGAAGCCGGGGTGAATCTGTTGAAGCTTTGTTTGGTCGTTTTCAATCGATCATCAACAAGCTTCGGGCCAACAAGGTCGAGTGAGTTCAGTTAGTCTCATTTCATGAGCAGGCGCTCAAGGTTCTCCATACCTTGGACCCTAAGATCTGGGAGATCAAGGTATCCTCTATCATTGAGAGCACTTCTTATGATACCTTGACAATTTCTGAGTTGTTTAGCAAGCTGAAGGCCATTGAGGTTGATACCCAGTTGAGATCAAATCTCACTGGTTCTGGATCAAAAACCCTGGCCCTTGCTACACCTTCTGTTGAACCCTCTTCTGTGAGCTATGCTGGGTTCTCCTTGATGTCTATCAGTAAGGACCAGCTCGAGTCGTTAGGAGATGATGACTTGTGTCTGTTTAACAATTGGGTGTGTCGTGTCTATGATAATAGAATGTTCAAAAGACACGACACAAAATTCGGATGCTTTGAATGTGGTGATCTAGGTCACTTCATCACCGACTGCCCCAAGCGCAATGGTCACAAGAAGGGTATCAGTGGTGGCTTCTATGACTCCGGCAAGCACGACAGCTCCTCCTTCACAAAGGGCAAGCCAGAGACCAGATTCTTTAGAAAGGACCTGAAGGACTACCGGCGTGAGAACAAGAAGCGAGACAAGGCCTTCTTCGTCGAGATGGAGAAAAGCTACTCCAAGCGGTCCACGTCTTCTTCCTCTTCATCAAGCTCAAGCGATGAGGAGATCGTGATAAGAAAGGGGAAGGACAAGGATGATCTGGCGGGCCTCTGCTTCATGGCCTTCGGGGACAGGACGAAGAGCCGCTCACATCAACGCCGAAGATCCCGTAAGAGCTTCTACTCAATGGCTCTTAGGGATAAGGAAGAAAAGGGTTGATGAGAGGGACGCTTTGGCCACTGAGCTTGAGAGCGCTCAGCTGGAGCTGAAAGATGCTCATGCCACTGTCGTCGTGCCCTGTGTTGAATGGCCATCCCATCTAGCTAGTTTAGCTGAGCAGAAAGTCAAGGGTGATGAGCAGTTGGGCGAGTTGGAGAGAGTCATAGCTGAGCTGGAGCAGACTAGACTAGAGCTTGAGACACTGTCAGTTCCACCCACTGTCTGTGAGAACTGCTTGTCTCTTAGATTGGAATTGATCAAGCTGAAAGCTGAGAAGTCTGTCCAAGTTGATAGCGAGTGTGAGACCTACTTGTCTCAGGTGGAGGTTCTAGCTTCCTTGAGAGATGAGCTAGCTGATGTTTAGAATGAGAACTTTTACCTCCATCAAATACTGAGTTGGGTGAGTGCCAGAGAGCCACAGCTCGGCATGATGATCCAGCGGTTTAAGAGGCAGGATGGGTTTGGGGTAGGCTACACCTACACCAAGGCTGATTTTGAGAGTGCTATTAGCCGGGCAGTGCTATCAGCCCAAGGATGGAGTGTTCCAAGAACAGCCCAAAGCTCCACCCATGAAGCCCATCTGGGTTCAAAAGCCCAAACACCTCCGCACTTCTCTTGACTCTCTACCTGGACCCTCTCACACCAAGGAGTCTACACCCAACACCACCAAGCCCAAGAACCCCAAGCCTCAACCACATCCCAAGAAGCCCACTTACCACTGTGAGTTTTGTCAAAAAGACGGGCATCTTGTAGAGTTTTTCTTCAGGAGGAAGCAGGCTGAGAGAGCAGAGAAATCTCATGGTGGCCAGGAGCAGTTCTACCAGTAGGGTGGTAGACTGAGAGTTCCTCGACGCGGGGAGAGGCTAGAGGCCAAGCCGCGTCGTGTAGGTGGTGGTAGAGGAGACGGCCTTCATGCCTGTGCTCCGGAGGGTGGTGTTCACTCCGGCAGAGCTCCAGATCATTTTGGATATGGCCTTGGACCTCATGGCTGAGACTTTAGGCAGAACCGTGGACCGCGCTTTGAGTCACATTTTTGTCTAGACTCTTATGATGATTTCTGCTTTCCGTCTTTTGAGCAGATGGCTCGACACTGGTTTAGTTCTTTTGCTAAACCTAGTGCCGGACCATTTGCTCCCCTTTACGACCACTGATTGTGCAGGATCGGGGACTGGAGGATGTATGGATCATGGACTCAGGATGCTCTCGCCACATGATGGGACATCGTAGATGGTTCTCCAGTCTCTCTCCCCCGAGCTCCAAGGAATACATCACCTTCGGGAACAGTGGTCAAGGGAAGGTACACGACATTGGCTCGATTTGCATCTCAGACCATTTCTCTTTGAAGAACATTGCTTTGGTTGGAAATTTGAACTTCAATTTGATTTCTGTTTCGCAACTTCTTGAGGATGGTTTGGAGGTTCGTTTTAAGAAGGGAAGTTCTTTTGTTGTTGATTCTAGAGGGTGTTTGATTTGTCAGATCTTACCCTTCGGTAAGGTTTTTTGGATTGACTTCTCTAGTTCTTTTGGCCCTTCTCGATGTTTGATTGCTGGATCCTCCTCTAAGCTCTGGAAGTGGCATAGGAGGTTGGGCCTTTTGAGTTTTGATCGGCTAGTCAGATTGAGCTCTATGGACTTCATCCGAGGATTGCCTAACCTTAAGATGGAGAAGGATCTAGTTTGCCATCCCTGTCGTCATGGGAAAATGGTTGCCGCTTCTCACTCACATGTGACTCAGATGATGACTTCGTACCCTAGAGAGTTGTTACACATGGACACTATCGGTCCAGCTCAGGTACGCTCAGTCGGTGGGAAGTGGTACGCGCTTGTGATCGTTGACGATTTTTCTCGATTCTCGTGGGTTTTCTTTTTGGAGTCTAAGGATGAGACTTTTCATTTTGTTCATGACCTGATTTTGAAGATGAAGAATGAGAACAATGGTCGGATGCGAGCAATTCACTCTGACAACGGCTCTGAGTTCAAGAACTCTCAGTTCGTCAGCTTCTGTAGTGATCAGGGTCTTGATCATCAGTTTTCTGCTCCTTACACTCCCCCACAGAACGGCATTGTGGAACAAAAGAACCGCACGCTAGTCGAGATGGCTAGGACGATGCTCGATGAGCATAGGACTCCTAGGCGATTTTGGGCTGAAACCATGAACACGGCTTGCTATCTAGCCAACCGCATTTTTCTTAGAGCTTACCTAGGTAACACTTCATATGAGTTGCGGTTTGGCAGACAACCCAAGGTGAGCCACTTGCGAGCGTTTGGCTGCAAGTGCTTTGTGCTCAAGAAGGGAGGGAATTTGGACAAGTTTGAGTCTCGTTGCTGGGATGGAGTCTTTCTTGGTTATGCTTTGCATTCTCGAGGCTTCCGTGTTTGGAACCTTGACTCCCAACAGCTTGTCGAGACTTGCGAGGTTTCTTTTGATGAGTCCTTGCCTTCTTTGACTCCTTCTTTTGAGCTTTCTAGAGATGGTGAGCTCGGAGAGTCCATCTTCGAGGAAGATGATGACACTCCAGCTGTTGATGAGGGTGGGCCTTCTGCACAGCCTGCAGAACCCACACCTTCTGAGACTTTGACTGAGGACGAGGGCGGAGCTCTAATCACTTCTTCCACTTCGATCGAGCCCCCTCAGTCGAGTCCAGATGTTCCAGCTGCTGACTTTGGTGAGGTGACATCAGATCACCAGGGATCCCGAGCAGTTCAGCGTGATCACCCCTCAGAGCTCATCATCGGTGATCTTTTTGAGAGAACTTTGTGCTCTTCTGTTGACTCTCTTGTTGTGTTTGCTGAATCTGCTTTTGTTGCAACTTTTGAGCTCAGAGACATTTCTCATGCTCTTTCTAATTCGAACAGGATTAATGCCATGCAAGAAGAGCTTGAGAATTTTGTCCGCAATCGGGTTTGGACACTGGTTGGGCTGCCACCCGGATGCACCCCATAGGCACCAAGTGGGTGTTCAAAAACAAGCAAGGTGAAGATGGGGTTGTGGTGCGCAACAAAGCTCGACTGGTTGCCCAAGGTTTTTGCCAGAAAGAGGGTATTGACTTTGAAGAGACTTTCGCCCCTGTTGCCCGTCTTGAGTCCATTCGGATTCTCTTAGCTTTTGCCGCTTCAAAGGGTTTTAAGCTTTTTCAAATGGATGTCAAGAGTGCTTTTTTGAATGGGTACATAGAGGAGGAGGTTTATGTTAGGCAGCCTCCCCGGTTTTGAGAACTCTATGTTTCCTCGACATGTTTTAAGCTGCAAAAATCTTTATACGGTCTGAAGCAAGCCCCCAGGGCTTGGTATGACCGGTTGAAGCAGTTTTTATTGGGGAAGGGCTTTGTGATGGGTTTTGTGGATAAAACCCTTTTCTTCCTTAGAGATGCCTCAGATTTCTTGGTTGCTTAGATATACGTGGACGATATCATTTTTGGTTGTACTACTGATGCTCTTGTGTCCAAGTTTTCTGAGCAAATGCACGTGAATTTGAGATGAGCCTCATGGGTGAGCTCAAGTATTTCCTAGGGCTCCAGATCAAGCAGACCAAGGATGACACCTTCATCCACCAGAGTAAGTATACGCGGGACATGTTGAAGAAGTTCGACTTTGGTGGAGAGTTGAAGCCTCAGATGACCCCAATGGGTACATCTCGGGGCCTGGACAAGGACGAGAGCGGCGTCAAGGTCAACGAGAGAGAGTTTTGAGGGATGATCGGTTTGCTGCTGTACTTGACGGTGATGAGGCCAGACATACAGTTTGTTGTGGGACTATGCGTGCGCTTCCAGTATTCACCAAGCGCGTCTCATCGGCAGGCTTTCAAACGCATTTTTAGGTATCTTACCTATGAGCCCGATCTAGGTCTTTATTATTCAGCATCATCATCTCTTGATTTATCTGGCTTTTTGGATGCTGACTTTGGTGGGTGCCGGTTGGATCGCAAGTCGACTTCCGGTACTTGCCAGTTTCTTGGTTCTTCTCTTGTCTCTTGGTCTTCTCGAAAGCAATCTAGAGTTGCACTTTCGACCACTGAGGCTGAGTATGTAGCTGCTGCTAGCTGCTGCTCACAGTTGGTTTGGATGATTTCTACTTTGCAAGATTTTGGGTTGTTCTTTCCGACCAGAGTTCCTCTGTTTTGTGACAGGACCAGTGCGATTAGTGTAGGGAAAAACCCTTGTCTCCATTCAAAAACCAAACACATTGATGTGCGCTTTCACTTTCTGAGGGATCAATATGAGAAAGGTGTCATTGACCTTGTTCATGTTGATACCTGTTGTAGCAATTGTGTTAGCTACAGCACAGGTTTTGTATGTGTGTATATGGTGTGTAAAATGAACCTCGAAGGGTTCTCATAGAGAGAGAAAGGATTTATGCTGGTTCGGACCTCTCCTAGGGGATAATAGCCCTACGTCCAGTTTGTGGTGCATTTGGCATAATATGCCTTGATGGAGTCTAATGAATCTCGGGGTTCTCATGGCCCCCTGGAGAAGCTATCCTGTTACAAGGGCTTGGCCCTGCTTTTATAGGCATGCGGGCCAAAGGAAAAGACCAAAATGCCCTCTATAAGTCCTAGGCTCATAGGGCAGAAAGGGAAAAAAGAGCTAGCTACTGTACAAAAGTGCTTTACAGCTTTACAGACGTGTCAGACAACGTCACATCTTGACCAGCTAAATGACATACTAGGGGCGGAGGGGCCCCCGGTATGGCTTCTACACTGTAGCGAGGTATAGATATTTCCTGGGTTCGGAGTTTGGGACCGAAGCTTTTCTAGCGGAGGCTGCGAAGGAGGCTTCGAAGTACACTCCGAAGGGGGCTTTGAAGTATACTCCAAACTGGGCTCCGAACTGGACTCCGAACTGGGGTCTCGGAGACTTGGTTTTGAATTGACTAGAGAGGGTCCGGAGACTAGCTTTGAGGATCTCCGAAGGGAGCTCGAAGGCTAACTCCGAACAGAGCCCGAAGGTTAACCCTGAACAAGGCTCGAAGGCTAACTCCGAACAAGGCCCAGAGGCTAGCTTCGAAGTTAGCCTGAGACTTAGCTTCTGGCAATCTTTAAGGAATCTTGAGGGCTTCGCTCCGGAGGGCTCCGAAGGGCTTTGCTCCAAAGGGCTTCGAGGGTGTTCGGAGGCTTCGCTCCAGTAGGCTCCGAAGTGCACCCTAGGACTTGGAAACAACTTCTTCGGGAAGGAACAGGCTTCAACAGTGTTGGGCTCCGGGCCGAAGGCTGTCAGAGGCTGTCGTCATTTGGCCCCTGTTCAAGGGAAAACTTATTCCCCCAACAGTAGCCCCTCGCGTGCAGGCCTTCGGGATGAAGGGGTGTGCGCGCTCTTGGGACGAATGACCAAAAATTATAACTTCAGAGAAAACAGGCCTTCGGAGCTTGGACCGAAGGTGGCTTCGAAATGCGTAGGTAACAACTGCCTGCGTCAGCTTTCAGAATGACCTTGGGGAGATCAACTGACTCCACAACGGCTATAAAAATGACTGTTACTGCGCGGCGGGCCGCTTCGCCTTCGCTGGAGGCCCACCTGGCAGTGGGTTCGGCCCACGAACCATCGGGATTTTTACTGCCTATAAATAGGGGTTTACCGCACACGGCTTTGGCATGCTTCTCATTTGCTTTCTTCTCAGCGCCTTGCATCCTTCGCTCTCTTCTCCCCCTTAGCTTCGCGCGAAGCACCCCTCGCTAGCTTTAGCCCCTCGCGCCGAAGTTCCACAAAATGCCGAAGAAGGCAGCTTCGAAGGCCTTGGCTTTGGGTCCGAGCTTGAGCTCCGCCCAACTGTAGGCAGCGGCAGCTGCGGCAGCGAAGCCTGCACCGAGGCGGCTAGGGCCGAGGGACCTTCGGACACCATCCGACAAGTTCGAGCAAACACTGGAGATGAGGGCCTCGATCTCCATAGAGGAATCTGTCCGGAGGGCCTGCGAAGGGAGGATTGTGGCGAAGATCCAACTTAGAGTTCCGGAGAAGTCGGAGGCCATACCGAGGCCTCGGGCTGACGAAGTGGTGTTGTTCGAAGCCTTCTTCAAAGCCGGCCTCAGGCTGCCAGAAGTGGGGATGAGCGAAGTCCTGAGGGCTTACAACCTCGAACTTCCTCAACTTTCACCCAACGCCGTGGCGAGACTTCCTCCGTCGGCATGAACTCTCCCCTTCAGAGTACCAATGCACTTATTTCTTACCGACACGAAGGGGTGGTGAAGACGAGCCCCGACACCCTTCGCTCTAGGAT
The DNA here is from genome assembly GCA_019279435.1 of Zizania palustris. NCBI lineage: Eukaryota > Viridiplantae > Streptophyta > Magnoliopsida > Poales > Poaceae > Zizania > Zizania palustris. Next base: position 17,144,133 of record JAAALK010000085.1, on the reverse strand, counting down.
CTCGCTCCTTCGGAGGGTTGCCGTGAAGATGAGCATGAGGGACCTCGCAGAGGAGTTCATCACCCTCCGACTCAACCCCCTTGCGCGCTCTTGGCCGGAGGGGCTCTTCCAAGCTTCGGGCCGAGGGGGCCTAAACGAGGTGGCATTTGAACGCCTCGATAAGACTTCGAAGCCTTTCCATCTTCATACTTCGCTGGGAACTTTATTCTGACTTAGATATTTATGAAGCCCATCTTGAAGTGAGGACTCCGGAGCAGGCCATCGCGGCGGCGGAGCGTGTTGTTGGGGCTCCGACACCGGAGGAGCAAGCCCAGCGGCTTGCTTCGGTGGGGTCTTGGGAGCACTAGAACAGGGTGTGGACCCTGCTCGGCTACGAAGAGGTCCCGGCCCTGCCGAACTTCTCCCACCTCACAGCCTCAACAACCGGCGCCAAGAGGAAGAGAGGGGATGACGACGAGCCCGGGACTTCGAGGGCTCGTACGGAGGTCCCCGCGACCGAAGCCTCTACTCCAGAGGAGGCAGCGGCCGCGGACCCTAAAACGGAAGCGGAGCCCACAAATGCTCCGGCTACCAAGGAGGTAGCAAAGGCCTCGACGGAGATGACTTCGGGTGCGGAGGCCGACGCGCCAGCTTCACAGCGGAGGGATTGGGGGGCACACATTGACCCCTCCACCTTCGAAGAAATCTCCGATGAAGGTAACCGCTTCAAACATACTTCTCTTTTATACGTGAATTTTGACTTAATCTTTTTTGCAGAAGATGATGCATGTGCGAGGCTCACTACGCCGAAGCCCGTGGAGGCCTCCGATAGCAGCAGCAGCGACAGTGGCAGCTCGGAGTCCGATAGCTCCTCGTCTGAAGAAGACGGAGGCAACGGTCATGATGAAGGGGACCTCCGAGGCGACGAGGAAGTCGAGGTGGTGGAGGTAGCGGATCAAAACACAGCTTTGCCAAAGCCAGTGCAGGCAGTTGTGGCGGAGGACATTGTCCAGCCTCTTCGGCCGAAGGGGGCCGTGATGGAGGCGGCCATCAACAACTTTCGCGAGGGCTGCGCAACTGTGGAGGCAGGGGGCTTGTTGGCTCAACTCAGCTGCTCGAACCCCATGGACCTCTTCATCAACGCGAACGAAGCCCTTATCCAGGTGAGCAAAGTCTGTCGCAGCCTTCGAGTACAACCTTCGTCTTCGATCAACACTTATGATTTCTTGATTTTTTCTAGGCCTTCGCGCTGAACACAGCAGCTTCGACTTCTTCGGACAGGCGGATGACACGCTTGGCGAAGGAGAAGGAGGCCTTCTGACGCGAAGTCTCGGTGGAAGCCGAGAAGCGAAGGCGGGCCGAAGCTTCAGTCGAGGTGGCGAGGGCTGAGGCCGAGGCGGCGAGGGCTGAGGCCAACAAGGCTAGGGAAACCTTGGCCTCGGAGACCGATAGGCTCCGAGCGGAGCTTCAGGCTGCAAAGGATGCCGAAGCCCAGCTAGCGAAGGAGAACTCCGAACTCTGCCAACGAGCCCAATCACTTGAGATTTTTGTTGTTGGCAACCTCGGCAAAGCCACTCTGAGCCTGACCGAGGTCCTACAACAAATAGGGACCGAATGTCGGGCTCCGGACTTCAGCGGCCAGGATCCAATTGGGGACCGCGCCGCATTCTTGAAGGTGGTGGCTTCAACGGTAGAGCAGTCTCTGAAGGGTTTCGCCCTGATGGCCGACCGAGTGGCGGGTCAAGGAGTGTTGCAAATGCTTCACGACGTGGGGTGCAACCACCTCGAAGCAGCGACCTCCGTGACTCCGGTGGCCTTCGGGGGCCAGCACTTGGTGACGCCTCCGGCTGGCATCCGCGGAGCTTGGCGGCGACTTCAAGAGCCTTGGAAGGACCAAGGCTGCGAAGCAGTCCTCGAGCTTTAGAAGGACCTCCGCCTTCGCTGAGCCAAAGCACTTGCCTCGCCAAATCAGCCTTCGACATCGGCACCTCCGCCTCCGAAGGTGTAGATCTCCTTAGGCTCCTTGTAATTCTTATCTGTAGGCTTGTAAAAACTTACCAGCTTATTAATATGAATGCGGGGGTGCTTTATACCTGCCTAGGCTCAGCCTCCGAATGTTGACTTCGAAGTACTTGAGGACTCTGAACAAGTTCGCCAGTTGTGGGCAGTCCTCGAGGTAGCTAGGTCCGAAGGCCCCCCTCGGTTTAAACTTCCGAGGGGGCCTAACGGCGAAGACATCCCCGAAATAGTTCAGGATCTACTGGCCATCGTTAAGACAGAGTCCCTTCGGAGTTCTTCATCTTTGCCTTCGCGAACAACCTTGGCAGGCGACGAAGCTTTAGACTTTTCTGCCTTCGACATGGCACTGCCTGCCTCACAGACTTCGAGCGACCTGCAAAGTGGAAGGCGAGGTCTGCGGGCTCCGAAGCGTGGACAAACCGGACGTGGGAGAGCAGGCTCCGACGAGGCTTCATCCAGCCGAGGGGGCCCTGGCCGAAAGAAGGGCAAGCGAGGGCTGGGGCCTCGAGCTCACTTTTTCTTAGGCTTAGATACAGACTACTCGTAGTTTTGTTTTCGAAGTACATTTGTAACATACTTCTCAATTATTATTCAATGAATGGAGTTTATTGTATTTGCATACTTCGTCTGTATGCTTTGCATTGTTTGATTACTTCGAACGTTTTAGCTTGTCACGCTCTAAGAAGCCATGTTGAATAGCGTGGGCCTCATGGCTCCTGATGTGATGAGTCATTGTCAATGATAGTCAAAGAGGATAGAAGAGAGGAGATCTGCTGTTTCATGGGTCGCGTGTGACTCGGGTACACGGGCAGCGAGCGACTGTCGGGCTGAGAGAGCTGCGGAGTCGGGCTGGCCCAATCCGGGTACATGGGCTAGGAGCAGCAGAAGACCCACTGGGCTGTTGACTAGGATTGACTCAGGTACACGGGCGGTGAGTGATTGCCGAGCTGAGAGAGCTGCGGAATCGGGCCGGCCCAATCCGGGTACCTGGTGCAAAGTCGGTGGAGGCTTTGTCAGTTTCGGCGCAAAACTGACAACCATTGATCTTGTATCGGACTGTCCAGAAGAGAAGTCGTAGTCGCTACGAAAGCTTAGCTTCCGGATAAGTCATCTGTATCTCTAGGCCCACAGTCAGTCTGTCGTGTCTGTAAAAATTCCTAAGGGAAGTTGAGTCTTTTCCTTTATTTCAGCGTCTGTAAAAAACCCTAAGGGGCTGGTGGAATATTCCTAGTGTTGGGCAGCCTATAACTAGGGCCCCAATCTCTAGGGTTAGGTCACCCTTTTTGCTGAAATCACTTTTTATTCTATTGGGTCATTTTTGCTTCCTGCGTTTTTCTCTCTCCTGCTCCTGTTCATGTGCACCGCCAGGCTCCTGTGCAAGAAGTTTCTATTCCTGCATTCTCTCTGCTATTCATTACGCTGTGAGAGTTTATCCTCTGTTGATGAGTATAGTATGCAGTGATTTTTGTGGATCTGAACATTCATGCACCGTGCGTTTTTAGATCTCTATTTGCTTCTCTGTTGCTTCTGCTCTTAGTGAGGAGTACTAGTTCTTGCTTGTAGCAAGTAGTACCTACTCCTTGTAGCAACAGTACTCTAGTACTCTAGGCCTGCTTTTTACTGCGTAGCTTTTTGATCGAGTTGACAGGGCCAAAGTCCCTTTTCTTGTGTGAAGTCCAACTCTGTGAAGCAGGCTTCGAATCTGCAGACTTCGAATCTGTAGACTTTGAATCTGCAGACTTCGAATTAGCAGGCTTCGAATCTGTAGGCTTCGAATCTGTAGACTTCGAATCTGCATACTTCGAATCTGCGGACTTCGAATCAGCAGACTTCGAATCTGCAGACTTCGAATCTGCAGACTTCGAATCTGCAGACTTCGAATCAGCAGACTTCGAATCTGTAGACTTCGAATCTGCAGACTTCGAATCAGCAGCCTTCGAATCTGCAGGCTTCGAATCTGCAGACTTCGAATCAGTAGACTTCGAATCCGCAGACTTTGAAGCAGGCTTCGACACTACAGGCTTCGACACTGCAGGCTTCGCCAAGTTTCGAACAGGAGACAGATTTTGAACAGTAACTTCTCATCCCATTCCATGTGTACTTAGATTATTTTACTAAGAAGTTTGATCTGCCATGTCTTGAATATTTTGTTAATCTGCCTATTAGCTCTGTACTAGTGTTTCTCTATTTTCGACACCGGTCTTTTCTAGGCTAGATACTTTTAGACTTATGCAATCTGCTCTTGCTTTGCTGCTTAGTCTTTTGAGGTGCGTTGGGTATTGGGAGCAGGCCATTGATTCGAAAGAATTTTTTAGGCACCCATTCACCCCCCTCTAGTCGCTACTTTCGGTCCTACACGCTCGTACTGCGTATTACATTCGCACACTTCGCATACATACTTCCCCCCTTGCTCGTGGCAGCTAGGAACTTAGCCGTTGCTGGTTCGGGCAATTAAAATGCGAAGGGGTGCGCCTTTTTGGTGGCTTCGGATGCTTGGAATACATTTAGCGAAGGTCTCTTTTGGGCTTCGAACGCGTTAATTTGGAGCAAAGCAAGGCTTCAGCGTAGCCAAATTAAGCGAAGCATGCTTCGACATGCTAGGATTTGGATGTTGTGCGTGAGCAAGGCTCCGAAATGCACTTAGATTTTAAGCGAAGTATGACTTCGAAATGCTTAATTTTTAGCTTAGATCACGTCACGCGAAGCGAGGCTTCGGTGCGTGTTTAGATAGCGAAGCAAGGCTTCTTGAGCTTGGTCCTGTAGTGAAAAGGATATTTGGTGTGGATTCACCGAACTTGTGATAAGCTGAGCCACCTTCGACTCTGGGTCACCTACGACCCTGGGCCACCTTCGACCCTGGGATGCATCCGGCCACAGCCTAGAATCCCGGACTTGCCAAGCCGTCGCCCGAAAGTCTCAAAGCCCACTGCTACGGGCCCGGAGGCACTGTGTAGCCTTCGGAGGGATGCTCCGAATTTTGTAAAGCGAAGCAAGGCTTCAAATTTTATATAAGGCGAAGCAAAGCTTCGGGTTTTTGATAAGGCGAAGTAAGGTTTCGAATTTAAGGCGAAGCGCGGCTTCGAATTAAGGTGAAGCAGGGCTTCGATTTTATATCAATGTAACTGCAAAATTGTACATCGAAGTGGTACTTCGGATAGCATACACACCTCGTCAAGTGCCGGAAAGCTTGCCTCGTAGCCCCTGGGGCTTCGACGGCCTTCAACACACGAAGCAGAGCCCCTTGCTGGAGGGTGAGCTCCAAAATGCAAAGGATGGGAGAAGGCAAAGACGGCCTTCGAACTGCACCTGAAGCCCCTTGCCGAAGGGTGCGCGAAGCAAGAAAGCTTCGAAGCTCCCCCCTCAAGCATACTTCGAGTTGCAGACAGTGGCAGAGAACTTAGCTTTTAGGACTAAGATCCCCACGGACGGCGCCAACTGTTGTAGCAATTGTGTTAGCTACAACACAAGTTTTGTATGTGTGTATATGGTGTGTAAAATGAACCTCGAAGGGTTCTCTCAGAGGGAGAAAGGATTTATACTGGTTCGGACCTCCCCTAGGGGATAATAGCCCTACGTCCAGTTTGTGGTGGATTTTGCATAATATGCCTTGATGGAGTCTAATGAATCTCGGGGTTCTCATGGCCCCCTGGAGAAGCTATCCTGTTACAAGGGCTTGGCCCTGCTTTTATAGGCACGCAGGCCAAAGGAAAAGACCAAAATGCCCATTATAAGTCCTAGGCTCATAGGGGCAGAAAGGGAAAAAAGAGCTAGCTACTGTACAAAAGTGCTTTACAGCTTTATAGACGTGTCAGACAACGTCACATCTTGACCAGCTAAACGACATACTAGGGGCGGAGGGGCCCCTAGTATGGCTTCTACATTGTAGCGAGGTATAGATATTTCCTGGGTTCGGAGTTTGGGACCGAAGCTTTTCTGGCGGAGGCTGTGAAGGCTAACTCCGAACAAGGCTCGAAGGCTAACTCCGAACAAGGCCCGGAGGCTAGCTTCGAAGTTAGCCTGAGACTTAGCTTCTGGCAATCTTTAAGGAATCTTGAGGGCTTCGCTCCGGAGGGTTCCGAAGGGCTTCGCTCCAGAGGGCTTCGAGGGGGTTCGGGGGCTTCACTCCAGCAGGCTCCGAAGTGCACCCTGGGACTTGGAAACAACTTCTTCAGGAAGGAACAGGCTTCGACAGTGTTGGGCTCCGGGCTGAAGGCTATCAAAGGCTGACGTCATTTGGCCCCTGTTCAAGGGAAAACTTATTCCCCCAACAATACCCATCATCAGTTGGCTGACATTTTCACCAAACCCCTAGATCAGTCTACTTTTGAGCGTTTACGAGGGGATTTGGGTGTTGTGTATCCTTTTTAGGATATTTTGAGTCAATTTTCCTTCTTCTTTACTCTTTTCTTGAGTCTTTTGTGTGTGTTCATATCATACATACTTACATATCACACTTTGAGCCTTCTTCTGTTATATGATTGAACAGCTTTACTTATTCTAGCTGGTACATGCTTTTGATTACTTGTCGGAGATCATGCTTTGCTTTAGTTCACTTGATATGTATTATATCTGACACATGCATGTCTTTTATGCTTTAAAATTGAAAAATGATCACCATTGCTTCTGGTAACTAGCATGTGTAGGCTGAATGCTTTTGCTATCTGTTACATGCCTTGTAGCTAGATCCTTACTTAGGTGCAGATATGCAACTTGGTCATCTATATGCTTTAACATGGAAAATTTGCTCTAAAAATGATGAAAAATCGGAAAAAATGAAAATTCCATGCCTTTTTTGTGCTTGAGTTGAAAAGATCCAGGTGGTTTTGCTTTGTCGCATTGCATTGTTCTGGACTACTTACCATAGCACTTTGGTATGAACTAGGACAGTGTAGTGTATGCCAAGACCAATTTCTTAAGCTTTTGATGGTCCAGTTCTGGCCTAGGCTTGACTTGGTCGGTTAGCATAAGGTTTGACATGCAAATAACCCCTGGAAAAAATGAAAAAGGAAAAAGAAAAAGCCTAAAAATTAAAATGATAACAAGTTTGCTAAAGCGCTTTGTTTTGGACAATGCTTATCTTGGTAGATATCAGGTAGCTTTTGCATCTCATGCTTTACCTTGCCTGTCAACTAGAAAATGTAGTGATGTTTTTGTTTGCAAAAATTGAAAAATGCGTGCTAATGACTTTCTTTAGATATCATCTATTGCACTGATCATGCCATGTGTCTTAGACAGTATGTCTTTTGCTATACCTGTTAGATGTTGTAATTGCAGTCCATCATATCTGAGAAGCATGCTTTTTACACTCCACCTGCACCCCAGTTGCATTCATTGCATATTTTGAGGAGTTGCATTTTAGGGGGAGTTTGTGTCTCTTTAGAGTGTATTTAGTCTCACTTGATTAGTCCAATTGTCAACAAGTGAGGAGCCATGCTGAATAGCGTGGGCCTCATGGCTCCAAAAGTGATGAGTCATTGTCAACGATAGTCAAAGAGGACAGAAGAAGAAGAGATCTGCTGTTTCATGGGCCGCGTGTGACTCAGGTACACGGGCAGCGAGCGACTGTCAGGCAGAGGAGGCTGCGAAGTCGGGCTGGCCCAATCCGGGTGCATGGGCCAGAAGCAGTAGAAGACCCACTGGGCTGTTGACCAGGGTTGACTCAGGTACATGGGCGGTGAGTGATTGCCGGGCTGAGAGAGTTGCGGAATCGGGCTGGCCCAATCCGGGTACCTGGTGCAAAGTCGGTGGAGGCTTTGTCAGTTTCGGCGCAAAACTGACAACCGTTGATCTTGTATCCGACTGTCCAGAAGAGAAGCCGTAGTCGCTACGAAAGCTGAGCTTCCGGATAAGTCATCTGTAACTCTAGGCCCACAGTCAGTCAGTCGTGTCTATAAAAATACCTAAGGGCAGTAGAGTCTTTTCCTTTATTCTTGCGTCTGTAAAAACCCTAAGGGGCAGGTGGAATGTTCCTAGTGTTGGGAGCCTATAAATAGGACCCCAATCCCTAGGGCTTGGACTACCCCTTTGGCTGAAATTAATTCCACTCTTTTTGGGTCACTTTTGTCTCTTACTTCTCTCTCTTGTTTATGCGCCGCCAGACATTTTGCTCCTGGTTGTTTGCCTTGCATTGATTTTATTCCTACAGTTGTTTTGAAGCTTCGATTCTCCATCCGAGCGCGCAGCAAATCTGTAGGAGTAATTGTTGTTTTCACGTGCACAGGCATCGTATTGAGTTTTGGGCTTCGGCTGGCATCAGTTTTGCTTCTGTTCCACATGAGCTGAGTACTAGTTCTTGCTGTTTGCAAGTAGTACTCCTCCTCTGTAGCAACAGTACTCCTGTCCCAGCTTTTTGCTTTTACTGCTCAACTTTTTGATCGGGTTGACAGGACTGAAGCCACTTTTCTGGCTGCTTTCTGGCGAAGCCATTCCCTCTGTTCGAAGCCCCTCAGCTTCGTGAGGCAGGCTTCGATCCGACCCTCTCAAAGGCTTCGTTTCGATCTTCGAACTTTGTTTTGTGTTCTGTGTTGCTAAGCTTCGAAGTACTCTTTGAACGGACATCATCGCATACTACGAACGACAGTGCGAAGGTACTCTGGCTCTAGCTGTTCGAAGTCCACACTTCGATAGGTTTTGAAGTTGGCTTCGAAGCTTGGCATTCTACTTGGCTTCGTTTTAATTTCTTTGTCGCGTGTCAGCCTTCGCTCCTCTTTTCGAAGTTCACTCTTTTCGAAGGTAGAGTGTAGGCTTCGAGTTTGGTTTCTCTGTCGTGTGACAGGCTTCGCTCCTTTGTTCGAAGGTAGTCCGTTTGTGTGTTGCATTCAAAGTTTCCTGTTCGAAGGTCTAGGTTCGAAGCATTCGATTCGAAGCTGTGTCCGAAGTCTTGCCTTCGAAGTACATACTTCGAAGCAGGCTCCGGCGTTGTCATACTTCGCTTCGAAGCATACTTCGCTCCCTGCCCCTTCGTACTAGGCTAGACCAAAACTCCTTCGGCATTTTCGACATGCTTCGCAACTGACCTCCGAAGCAGGCTTCGTCACCAACCTCCGAAGCAGGCTTCGACCAACGAAGCAGTCTTCGACAATCATCTCCGAAGCAGACCTCGACAGGCGAAGCAGGCTTCGCCAAGTTCCGAACAGGAGACAAATTTGGACAGTAACTTCTCATTTCCCTTACAAATACTTAGATCATTCCATTGGGAAGTTTAGGCCTGTTATACTGTGTTCATCTGCCTAGTTGCACCTCTTTAATAGTTCTCTGTTTGACATCTGTTGCTTCTAGGTTAGAATACCCTTAGACTTAGGCCTTCTGTTTATTTTCTGCTACTTAGTCTTTTGAGGTGCGTTGGGTATTGGGAACAGGCCATTGATTCGAAAGAATTTTTAAGGCGCCCATTCACCCCCCCCCCTCTGGTCGCTACTTTCGGTCCTACAAGTGGTATCAGAGCTTGGTTAGGGTTTTTCCATACCTTAACCGGTTCTAAACCCCAGTAGTGACCATGACGTCACCTGTCAAGGTCCCGTCCTTGGAAGCCTATGGATATAATTATTGGAAGACTCGCATGCGAGCCTATCTCATGAGCCAGGGCTCGGACATATGGGACATTTGCGTTCACACCACGTTTGTCATTTTGCCAGTCGCTGAGCATGGTACTGCTGGTATCATTGCTCAGCATCTGAGCAACAGTAAGGCTGTGAACATTCTTTTCTCTGGTTTAGGTCCCACTTAGTTTGAGCGTGTGAGCCATCTCTCCACTGCGAGAGAGATCTGGGCTACCCTCAAGGCACACCATGAGGGAACAGCACAGGTCAAGGCTCGGCTCTATTAGACCTACCGGCGTGAATATGAGAATTTCACACAGAAGCCAGGTGAATCTGTTGAGGCTTTGTTTGGTCGTTTTCAGTCGATCATAAACAAGCTTCGGGACAACAAGGCTGAGGGTGCTCAGTTAGTCTCAGATCACGAGCAGGCGCTCAAGGTTCTCCATACCTTGGACCCAAAGATCTGGGAGATCAAGGTATCCTCTATCGTTGAGATAACTTCTTACGATAAATTGACCATTTCTGAGTTATTTAGCAAGCTGAAGGCCACTGAGGTAGATATCCAGTTGAGATCAAATCTCACTAGTTCTGGATCAAAATCCCTGGCCCTTGCTACACCTTCTGTTGATCCCTCTTCTGTGAGTTGTGCTGGGTTCTCTTTGATGTCTATCACTGAGGACCAGCTAGAGTTATTGGGAGATGATGATTTGTGTCTTTTTAACAACCGGGTGCGTCGTGTCTATGATAAGAGAATGTTCAAAAGACACGGCACAAAATCCGGATGTTTTGAGTGTGGTGATCCAGGACACTTCATCGCCGACTGCCCCAAGCGCAATGGATACAAGAAGGGCACCGGTGGCAGCTTCCATGACTCCGGCAAGCACGAGAGCTCATCCTTCAACAAGGGAAAGCCGAAGACTCGATTCTTCAAGAAGGCCCTGAAGGACTACCGGCGAGAGAACAAGAAGCGCGACAAGGCCTTCTTCGTCGAGATGGAGAAGAGCTACTCCAAGCGGTCCACGTCTTCTTCCTCTTCATCGAGCTCAAGCGATGAGGAGATCGCCATCAGGAAGGGGAAGGACAAGGACGATCCGGCGGGCCTCTGCTTCATGGCCTTCGGAGACAAGCCGAAGAGCCGCTCACACCAGCGCCGAAGATCCCGCAAGAGCTTCTGCTCAATGGCTCTTGGGGATAAGGAAGAAAAGAGCTCCTCCGATGACTCCGACGACGACAACAACAAGGTATCATCCTAAGAGCGCGAAATAGTTGATTTACTTGAGAGCAATCGTCAGGAGTTGAGATATCGGGAAAAATTGCTTAGGGGGGCTAAGAAGAGGATAGATGAGTTAGAGAGTGAGCTTGCCGTGGCCAACGGCAGAATTGAGAGTCTATCTTCTTCCCCTTGCTTGGGTGATAGCAGTGAGTGCCCGAAGTGTGAGGTGCTTCTGTGTGACCTGTCGACTCTGAAGTCCAGGTACACAGAAAGGGTTGATGAGAGAGACGCTTTGGCCACTGAGCTTGAAAGCGCTCAGCTGGAGCTGAAAGATGCTCAAGCCACTGTCGTCACACCCTGTGTTCATTGCCCAACTCATCTAGCTGCCTTAGCTGAGATGAAATCTAAGGGCGATGAGCATTTGGGTGATTTGGAGAGGTTGAGAACTGAGCTTGCCCAGACTAGGCTAGAGCTTGAGACACTGTCAGTTCCACCCACTGTCTGTGAGAACTGTCTGTCTCTTAGAATGGAGTTGATCAAGCTGAAAGCCGAAAAGTCTGTCCAAGTAGAGAGTGAGTGTGAGACCTGCTTGTCTCAGGTGGAGGTTCTAGCTTCCTTGAGAGAGGAGCTCGCAGATTCTCAGAATGAGAACTTTTACCTCCGTTCTATCCTGAGTTGGATCAGTGCCAGAGAGCCACAGCTTGGCATGATGATCCAGCAGTTCAAGAGGAAGGATGGGTTTGGGGTAGGTTACACCTACACCAAGGCTGACTTCGAGAGTGCCATTAGCCGGGCAGTGGAGTGGAGTAAAATGACTCCAGAGCAGAGGTATCCCAAGACTCACTCCACTGAGACTTCCCAGGCTTGTCAGCCCAAGGATGGAGTGATCCATGAACCACCCAAAGCTCCACCCAAGAAGCATATCTGGGTTCCTAAGCCCAAACACCTCCACTCTTCTCTAGACTCTCTTCCTGGACCCTCTCAACCCAAGAAGACCACACCAAACACTACCAAGCCCAAACATCCCAAGCCTCAACCACATCCCAAGAAGCCCACCTATCATTGTGAGTACTGTCAGAGAGACGGGCATCTTGCGGAGTTCTACTTCAGGAGGAAGCGGGTTGAGAGAACTGAGAGGGCTCGTAGTAATCAGGAGCAGTTCTACCAGCAGGGTGGTAGACTGCGTGTTCCTCGGCGCGGGGAGAGGCTGGAGGCCAGGCCGCGTCGTGTAGGTGGTGGTAGAGGAGACGGCTTTCTTGCCCGTGCTCCAGTTGGTGGTGTCCATTCCGGCAGAGTTTCAGACCGTGTTGGCTATGGTTCTGGACCTCGTGGCCGCAGGGTTAGGCAGAACCAAGGACCACGCTTTGAGCCGCGTTTTGGTCCAAACTCTTTTGATGGTTTTCGCTTTCCATCTTTTGAGCAGATGGCTCGACACTGGTTTAGCTCTTTTGCTAAACCTGGTGCCGGACCATTTGCTCCCACTTACAGACACTGATTGTGCAGGACCAGGGACTGGAGGATGTTTGGATCATGGACTCAGGATGCTCTCACCACATGACGGGACATCGCAGATGGTTCTCCAGTCTCACTCCCCCAAGCTCCAAAGAGTACATCACATTCGGGAACAGCGGTCAAGGGAAAGTAAGTGGCATAGGCTCAATTCGCATCTCAGATCATTTCTCTTTGAAGAACGTTGCTTTAGTTAAAAATTTGAACTTCAACTTGATTTCTGTTTCGCAACTTCTTGAGGATGGTTTGGAAGTGCGTTTTAAGAAGGGTAATTCTTCTGTGGTTGATTCTAGAGGGTCTTTGATTTGCCAGATTTTACCATTCGACAAAGTTTTTCGAATTGACTTCTCTAGTTCTTTTGGCCCTTCTCATTGTTTGATTGCTGGATCTTCTTCTGAGCTCTGGAAGTGGCATAGGAGGTTAGGTCACTTGAGTTTTGATCTGCTAGTCAGGTTAAGCTCTATGGACCTCATCCGAGGATTGCCCAAGCTTAAGTTGGAGAAGGATCTAGTCTGTCATCCCTGTCATCATGGGAAAATGGTTGCCGCTTCTCACTCACCTGTGACTCAGGTGATGACTTCGTATCTGGGCGAGCTTTTACACCTAGACACTGTTGGTCCAGCTCGGGTACGTTCAGTCGGTGGGAAGTGGTACGCACTTGTCATAGTTGACGATTTTTCTCGTTTCTCGTGGGTTTTCTTTTTGGAGTCTAAGGATGAAACTTTTCAATTTGTTCATGACCTGATTTTGAAGCTGAAGAATGAGAACAAAGGTCGAATGCAAGCAATTCGCTCCGACAACGGCTCTGAGTTCAAGAACTCTCAGTTCGTCAGCTTCTGTAGTGATCAGGGTCTGGACCATCAGTTTTCTTCTCCTTACACTCCCCCACAGAACGGCATTGTGGAACGAAAGAACCGCATGCTGGTCGAGATGGCCAGGATGATGCTCGATGAGCATAGGACTCCTAGGCGTTTTTGGGCTGAAGCCATGAACACGGCTTGCTATCTGGCCAACCGCATTTTTCTTAGAGCTTACCTTGGTAAGACATCATATGAATTGCGGTTTGGCAGACAGCCCAAGGTGAGCCACTTGCGAGCGTTTGGCTGCAAGTGCTTTGTGCTCAAGAAGGGAGGGCATTTGGACAAGTTTGAGTCTCGTTGATGGGATGGTGTTTTTCTTGGCTACGCTTTGCATTCTCGAGGCTTCCGTGTTTGGAACCTCGAATCCCAGCTGCTTGTCGAGACTTGTGAGGTTTCATTTGATGAGTCCTTGCCTTCTTTGACTCCTTCTTTTGAGCTTTCTGGTGATGATGAGCTCAGAGAGTCCATCTTCGAGGAAGATGAGGATACTCCAGCTGCTATTGAGGGTGGGCCTTCTGCATCCCCTGCAGAGCCCACACCTTCTGAGACTTCGACTGATGATGAGGGAGGACCACTGATCACTTCTTCCACTACGATCGAGCCCCCTCAGTCGAGTCCAGAGGTGCCTGCTGCTAACTCCGGTGAGGTGACTTCAGATCACCAGGGAACCCGAGCAGTTCAGCGTGACCATCCCTCAGAGCTCATCATAGGTGATCTGACTGAGAGAACTTTGCGTTCTTCTGCCTCTCTTGCTGTGTTTGCTGAATCTACGTTTGTTGCATCTTTTGAGCCCAGAGATGTTTCTCATGCTCTTTCTGATTCTAATTGGATTAATGCTATGCAAGAAGAGCTTGAGAACTTTGTCCGCAATCGGGTTTGGACACTAGTTGAGCCGCCACCTGGATGCAACCCCATAGGCACCAAGTGGGTATTCAAGAACAAACAAGGTGAAGATGGGGTTGTGGTGCGCAACAAGGCTCGACTAGTCGCCCAGGGTTATTGCCAGAAGGAAGGTATTGACTTTGAAGAAACCTTCGCTCCTGTTGCCCGTCTTGAGTCTATTCGTATTCTTCTAGCTTTTGCCGTTTCGAAGGGTTTTAAGCTTTTTCAAATGGATGTTAAGAGTGCTTTTCTAAACGGGTACATAGAAGAGGAGGTTTATGTTAGGCAACCCCCCGGTTTTGAGAACCCTAAGTTTCCTCGACATGTTTTTAAATTGCAAAAAGCTTTATACGGGTTAAAGCAAGCCCCCAGGGCTTGGTATGACCGGTTGAAGCAGTTTTTGTTGGGGAAGGGCTTTGTGATGGGTTCTGTGGACAAAACTCTCTTTTTGCTCAGAGTTGCTTCAGACTTCTTAGTTGCTCAGATTTACGTGGACGATATTATTTTTGGCGGGACTACAAATGATCTTGTGTCCAAGTTTTCTGAGCAAATGCATAGTGAGTTTGAGATGAGCCTCATGGGTGAGCTCAAGTACTTCTTAGGGCTCCAGATCAAGCAGACCAAGGACGGCACCTTCATCCACCAAGGTAAGTACACTCGCGACATGCTTAAGAAATTTGACTTTGGTGGTGAGTTGAAGCCGCAAATGACCCCGATGGGCACATCTGGGGGTCTGGACAAGGACGAGAGCGGCGTCAAGGTCAATGAAAGGGAGTTTCGAGGGATGATCGGTTCGCTGTTATACTTAACGGCAACAAGACCGGACATACACTTCGCCGTGGGACTGTGCGCGCGCTTCTAGTCTTCACCACGCGCGTCTCATCAGCAGGCTGTCAAGCGCATCTTCAGGTATCTCACTTATGCGCCTGATCTTGGTCTTTATTATTCAGCATCATCATCACTTGATTTATCTGGCTTTTCGGACGCTGACTTTGGTGGGTGCCAGTTGGATCGCAAGTCGACTTCCGGTACTTGCTAGTTTCTTGGTTCTTCTCTTGTCTCTTGGTGTTCTCGAAAGCAATCTGGAGTTGCTCTTTCGACCACAGAGGCTGAGTATGTAGCTGCTGCTAGCTGCTGCTCACAGTTGGTTTGGATGATTTCCACTCTACGAGATTTTGGGTTATTCTTTCCTACCAGGGTTCCATTGTTTTGCGACAGCACTAGTGCTATTAGTGTAGGGAAAAACCCGTGTCTCCATTCAAAAACCAAACATATTGATGTGCGCTTTCACTTCTTGCGGGATCAATATGAGAAAGGTGTCATTGACCTTGTTCATGTTGATACCCATCATCAGTTGGCTGATATTTTCACCAAACCCCTAGATCAGTCTACATTCGAGCGTTTACGAGGGGATTTCGGTGTTGTGTATCCTTTTTAGGATATTTTGCGTCTGTTTTCTTTCTTCTTTACTTTTTCTTGAGTCTTTTTGTGTGTGTTCATATCTTGCATATTCACATATCACACTTTTGAGCTTGCTTCTGTTATATGATTGAACTGCGTTACTTATTCTAGCTGGTACATGCTTTTTAGTACTTGTCAATGATCATGTCTTGTCTCAGTTTGCTTGATAAAGTCTGATATCTGTCATATGCATGGCTTTTATGCTTTAAAATTGAAAAATGATCACCATTGCTTCTAGTAACTAGCATGCGTAGGCTGAATGTTCTTGCTATCTGTTACATGCCTTGTAGCTAGTTTCTGACTTAGATGCAAATATGCAACTTGGACATCTGTATGCTTTAAACATGGAAATGTGCTATAAAAATGATGAAAATTCGAGAACAATGAAAATTCCATGCCTTTTTGTGCATAACTTGAAAAGATCCAGGTGGGTTTGCTTTGTCGCATTACATTTGTTCTGGACTGCATACCATAGCACTTTGGTATGAACTAGGACGGTGTAGTGTATGCCAAGACTAATGTCTTAAGCTTCTGATGGTCCAGATCTGGCCTAGGCTTGACTTGGTCGATCAGCATAAGGTTTGACATGCAAATAACCCCTGGCAAAAAAGAAAAAGAAAAAGAAAATGCTTGAAAATTGAAATGATAACAAGTTTGCTGAAGCACATTGTTTCTGAACAAAGCTTATCTTGGTAGATATCAGTTAGCTTTTGCATCTCATGCTATACCTTGCTTGTTTACTGGAAAATGTGGTGATGTTTTTGTTTGCAAAAACTGAAAAATGCGTGCAAATGACTTTCTTTAGATATCATCTGTTGCACTGATCATGCCATGTATCGTTACAGTATATTTTTTGTTGTATCTGTTAGATGTTGTAATTGTAGTCAATCATATCTGAGAAGCATGCTTTCTACACTCCTTATGCACTCCACTTGAATTCACTGCATATTTTGAGGGGGAGTTGCATTTCAGGGGGAGTCTGTGTCTCTATTGAGTGCTTGATGAGTTCACTTGTCAACAAGGGGGAGAAAATTTGGGATCAGAATTTAAGGGGGAGTTCTTACTCTGTTGATATCCTTGTTGTTCTGAAATCGCACTCATTTTGAGCTTTTACGTTTTGGTTAACCATAATGACCGCTTCTTGCTTTTGGTCATTAGGGTTAAACTTTTTACCTTATTTTTTCTTCTTTTTTGTTTTCTTGTGTTTTGTTTTCGTGTTTCCACATTTGCTCGCAGGTGCTGAAGAGCTGAAGAAGAGGAGTGTTGACAATGCACTCATCAAGGGGGAGATTGAGGAGCCATGCTGAATAGCGTGGGCCTCATGGCTCCAAAAGTGATGAGTCATTGTCAACGATAGTCAAAGAGGACAGAAGAAGAAGAGATCTGCTGTTTCATGGGCCGCGTGTAACTCAGGTACACGGGCAGCGAGCGACTGTCGGGCAGAGGAGGCTGCGAAGTCGGGCTGGCCCAATCTGGGTGCATGGGCTAGAAGCAGTAGAAGACCCACTGGGTTGTTGACCAGGGTTGACTCAGGTACACGGGCGGTGAGTGATTGCCGGGCTGAGAGAGTTGCGGAATCGGGCCGGCCCAATCCGGGTACCTGGTGCAAAGTCGGTGGAGGCTTTGTCAGTTTCGGCGCAAAACTGACAACCGTTGATCTTGTATCCGACTGTCCAGAAGAGAAGCCGTAGTCGCTACGAAAGCTGAGCTTCCGGATAAGTCATCTGTAACTCTAGGCCCACAGTCAGTCAGTCGTGTCTATAAAAATACCTAAGGGCAGTAGAGTCTTTTCCTTTATTCTTGCGTCTGTAAAAACCCTAAGGGGCAGGTGGAATGTTCCTAGTGTTGGGAGCCTATAAATAGGACCCCAATCCCTAGGGTTTGGACTACCCCTTTGGCTGAAATTAATTCCACTCTTTTTGGGTCACTTTTTGTCTCTTACTTCTCTCTCTTGTTTATGCGCCGCCAGACATTTTGCTCCTGGTTGTTTGCCTTGCATTGATTTTATTCCTACAGTTGTTTTGAAGCTTCGATTCTCCATCCGAGCGCGCAGCAAATCTGTAGGAGTAATTGTTGTTTTCACGTGCACATGCATCGTATTGAGTTTTGGGCTTCGGCTGGCATCAGTTTTGCTTCTGTTCCACATGAGCTGAGTACTAGTTCTTGCTGTTTGCAAGTAGTACTCCTCCTCTGTAGCAACAGTACTCCTGTCCCAGCTTTTTGCTTTTACTGCTCAACTTTTTGATCGGGTTGACAGGACTGAAGCCACTTTTCTGGCTGCTTTCTGGCGAAGCCATTCCCTCTATTCGAAGCCCCTCAGCTTCGTGAGGCAGGCTTCGATCCGACCCTCTCAAAGGCTTCGTTTCGATCTTCGAACTTTGTTTTGTGTTCTGTGTTGCTAAGCTTCAAAGTACTCTTTGAACGGACAGCATCGCATACTTCGAACGACAGTGCGAAGGTACTCCGGCTCTAGCTGTTCGAAGTCCACACTTCGATAGGTTTCGAAGTTGGCTTCGAAGCTTGGCATTCTGCTTGGCTTCGTTTTAATTTCTCTGTCGCGTGTCAGCCTTAGCTCCTCTTTTCGAAGTTCACTCTTTTCGAAGGTAGAGTGTAGGCTTCGAGTTTGGTTTCTCTGTCGTGTGACAGGCTTCGCTCCTTTGTTCGAAGGTAGTCCGTTTGTGTGTTGCATTCAAAGTTTCATGTTCGAAGGTCTAGGTTCGAAGCATTCGATTCGAAGCTGTGTCCGAAGTCTTGCCTTCGAAGTACATACTTCGAAGCAGGCTCCGGCGTTGTCATACTTTGCTTCGAAGCATACTTCGCTCCCTGCCCCTTCGTACTAGGCTAGACCAAAACTCCTTCGGCATTTTCGACATGCTTCGCAACTGACCTCCGAAGCAGGCTTCGTCACCAACCTCCGAAGCAGGCTTCGACCAACGAAGCAGTCTTCGACAATCATCTCCGAAGCAGACCTCGACAGGCGAAGCAGGCTTCGCCAAGTTCCGAATAGGAGACAAATTTGGACAGTAACTTCTCATTTCCCTTACAAATACTTAGATCATTCCATTGGGAAGTTTAGACCTGTTATACAGTGTTCATCTGCCTAGTTGCACCTCTTTAATAGTTCTCTGTTTGACATCAGTTGCTTCTAGGTTAGAATACCCTTAGACTTAGGCCTTCTGTTTATTTTCTGCTGCTTAGTCTTTTGAGGTGCGTTGGGTATTGGGAACAGGACATTGATTCGAAAGAATTTTTAAGGCGCCCATTCACCCCCCCCCCCTCTGGTCGCTACTTTCGGTCCTACAACAAGGGGGAGAAATTTTGGGAGAAGAGTTTAAGGGGGAGTTTTGGCTTTCTTTGGGATTTGTTTCAGGGGGAGTTTTTGTCCCGTTTGTCCTTACTCTTTGGATATCCTTGTTGATAATTCTGAGATTGCACTCGTTTTTGAGTCTTTACTTTGGTTAACCATAATGACCACTTTCTTTCTTTTGTTTGACTTTTGGTCATTAGGGTTAAACATTATTTTCTTCTTCTCTGTTTTCTTGTGTTTTGTTTTTTGTGTTTCCACATGTGCTTGCAGGTACTGGAGAGCTGTTGAAGTGAAGTGTTGACAATGCACTCATCAAGGGGGAGATTGAGGAGCCATGCTAAGAGTATGGGCCTCATGGCTCCAGATGTGATGAGTCATTATCAACGGAAGTCAAAGAAGACCGAGGAGAAGAGAAGACCTGCTGTGTCTGGGCCGCTAGTGACTCAGGTACACGGGCAGCGAGCGACTGTCGGGTAGAGGGGCCGCGAAGTCGGGCTGGCCCAATCCGGGTACATGGGCTAGGAGCAGCAGAGAATCCACTAGGCTGTTGACCAGGATTGACTCAGGTACACGGGCAGTGAGCGACTATCGGGCAGAGGGGCCACGAAGTCGGGCTTGCCAAATCTGGGTACCTGGTGCAAAGTCGGTGGGTGCTTTGTCAGTTTCAGCGCAAAACTAACGACCGCTGATCTCGGATCCGACCGTTTTGAGGCAAAGCCGTAGTCGCTACGAAAGCTCCGCTTTAGGATAAGTCATCTGTAATTAGAAGTTTACTATTTTGTCCTTAGGCCCACAGTCAGTCAGTCGAGTCTGTAAAAATATCCTAAGGGCAATTTGGTCTTTTCCATTTTATTTTAGCGTCTGTAAAAAACCCTAAGGGTCTTTTGGTATTTTTCCTAGGCTATTGGGCTGCCTATAAATAGGGCTCCAATCCCTAGGGTTAGGGTTACCCCTTCTGAAATCACTTTACTAATACAAAAGATTGGGTCACTTTTGGTTTTCCCTGTTGGTCCTCGGTTGAGCGTCACCGCCATGTTTGTTCTGTCCTACCATTGCTGTTCATCGTGAGATCATCTGATATGTTTTTCTGGTACTCCAAGAAATCACCGAGTTATTTATGATTATTCTTCTCTGAAGCATCGATCGTCACGTTGTGGAACTTTTTATTCGCTTGTCGTGTGGTTGCATGTTCTGTTCATCCTTCGAATTTGAGTTTACCTCCAGGAGTTGTTTATTTCTGCCACGTAGCTTTCATACTCATCATCCTGAGCATATTGTGTTGTTTATCTTCAAGTTGTTTATTCCTAGTGGTTTATTTTACTCGTTTGCTGTCATTATTTGGCCGCAGCCTATCAAGAAGGCTAGGTAATGGTTTTTAATTTAATTCTGAGTTCTCTGCTTGTAGCCATCAGCCTACTCTGACATCTGCAGCAAATAGCTGTCTTGCGAGCTATTGCCTAGCCAGGCGTTTTGCTCGAAGGAAAGTTTTTATGTTGCGTATTGGCTGCTGTTTATAGCTAGGCTGCTAGGTCCTAGTCTGCTGTCAGTTTTTGCGTGGGAAGCTATGTATCACAGGCGAAGAAACCAGTGTCTTTGCCACAAGTTTTGTTTTCTCCCTGCTGTATCTGTTGGCACATTAATTCGGCCGAAGCAGGCCTCGCAACCTCTATACTTTTCTACTGGCGATTTGATCGAAGTCCAACGTGGGATGCCATTGTTTTTGTCGCTAGGCAGCTGAGAAAATTTTTCGTCGGAGGTCTCGATTGCCTTTTTGTTTTGGTATCTGTGAACCGCAGGCAGAGTTTATAGGACTTCGGAGTTCACTGAGCATTCAGAGTAATCAGTTTCGAAGTCTCAACAAGTTGTGTCTTCTGCTGATGTTTTCCTGCGGACTTCGGTTCGGAGCTTGAGTTTCCTTTTGGCTTCGCTGCCGTAACAGCCTTCCCTGTCAAAGCTCTCTTGAGACAGGCTTCACTGTCCACATCAAACACCTTCACAACAACGACTTCGAAGCATACTTCGGCTCGGCAACAACAAGCTTCGGTACTGCATACTTCGAACAGGCTTCGACAACTATTTAACAGGAGACAGCCTTGAACAGTAAGACGCCTCATTTTACGTGCACTCAAATTAAACTTCTGTGGTGATCTATATTCATGAAGCTTGATTTGTCCATGTTTTAAATGCTTTATTAATCTGCCTATAAGCACTGTTTTGGTGTCCTTATTTCTAGGTCACTAGTTGTTTCTAGGCTAGATTATTTTTGGACCTATGGATTGTTCTTGTTTCTGTTAGTTGTTTGTTGAGGCGCATTGGGTGTTGGGAGCAGGCCATTGATTCGAAAGAATTTTTTAGGCGCCCATTCACCCCCCTCTGGTCGCTACTTTCGGTCCTACAGAAGGATTCCCTAAGAAAACCGGCTGGCTGGACACTTGCAGTATTTAGGAGAAAACCAACAATGTGCATAGAATAGAAGCACCGATGAAAATAGTGTGGCGGTGGCTAGATTTCTAGAGGTAGGAGAAGATGGGTAAAACAGAACTCTAATTTTTTTCAATTAAAGTGAGTTAAGAAAACCCTAGTGAGTACAAGCCCATTATATAGGCGGTTCAAAAAATAGAAAAGACACATTTACCACTATGGTAAATTACACACGGACGAAAAAATAAACTGCGGGCCCAACGGGCAAAATAGTAAAATCCTATGTACAGATATCTTGTCCTGACGTGGAGCTTTTGTAGTAGCTACGGCTTCACTTCAAGACTATCGGATCTCCGATCAATGATCTAGATTGGGGCGTCGGTTTTGCGCCGAAACCAACAAAGCATCTACTATCTTCGCACCGGGTACCCGGATTAGGCCGGCCCGATTCCACGGCTCCCTCAGCCTGGAAATCACTCACCACCCGTTTACTTGAGTCAAAACCGATCAATAGACCAGCGGATCCCCTACTGTTCCTGGCCCATGTACCTTGATTGTGCCGGCCTGACTCCACAGCCCCTCTACCCAGAAGTCGCTCGCCGTCCGTGTACCTAAGTCACACGCAGCCCAAGACATGGATTGATGAGAACACAACCAATTGGGACAAGACCTTGATTGTGAGCAAACAAGCTAAGGTGCTATGTTAGATTTAATTTTTATATATTTAAACCTCAGATGCTACACCATGAGATGTGTTCATTTTCAATTTCAAAAATACTTTCTTGGATAAATAGAAGAGATGCATGTATATGGAACTCTTGTAGTATCATGGAAGTTGATTGGGGACCAATAGGCGTTGAGTCGAGGATGACTCCAAATCAAGAAGGGGAGGATGATGAGGACATCCCTACCAATGATACAACCATACATGAATACCAAGATCTAATTATTCGAGTTCGAGCACGACGATTAAATATCCAGGTCAACTCATTTTGCACTATCTTAGTATATTATCTTAGGAATAAATTACTACCTAATATTATTATTATTGTTAGGAACCATGGAGATGATGAAAATCACTTGGAGATAAACAAAGAGTTGGAGAAGAACCAGGAAGGACGTCCAAGCCAATTTGAGAGCCCAATCCAACTACAATTCGTGTCCAACTCAGTTTCCAGGAGCATCGTGCACTAAAATCATCGCTTAGGCCGCATACGGACTCCATTTTTGACGTTCCACCCAGCCATAGAAGATAACTTCATAAGCTTTCCAATGCCGCTGGTTACATCTCAAAATTCCTTCTAGTCAACGGGAATCGTCAAAACAAGATAGAGTCCAGAATCTGTGAGCATGCTGTTTTTTGCGTTACTGGCCTTTGGGCCGTGTATCCAGTTGAGCCCATTAGGGGTGCGTTCCAAACTACTATATAAGGTGTTTCTACAGCCATCTAGGGTTTTTGGGTTTAGTTTACATGTTGCTTTAATAGCTGCCGTTTTGCCGGATTTGTAAGTGAACCCCAATTCGCAGATTCCAACAGAATTTTCAGTTTGATTGTATTTTCTGTGTTCTTGCTTGTGTTCTTCAATTCGCAGGCAAGGATTAGCCTTCTTGGCGAGGTCAATCAAGTTGTGTTTGGTTGATAACCAATGGAGCAGTAGTGTAGCAATTGCAAGGGCTGATCTCATGGATCAGAAGCCAGATCGTCAACGTCGAGTTCTCCACAAATCGTTGTTTATCCCCCACCTGACGGAAGATCGGGGACCTCCCTCCTCCATCAAGAATGATAAGAACATCATCAGTTGGGATAGGATCATGATTGTGAGGAAAAAAGTTAAGGTGCATGCTTTCTATGTTAGATTTAATTTTTATATATTTGAACCTCAGATGCTACACCATGAGATGCGTTAATTTTCAATTTCATAAATACTTTCTTGGATCAATAGAAGAGATGCATTTATATGGAACTCTTGTATTATCATGGAAGTTGATTGGGGACCAATAGACGTTGAGTCGAGGATGACTCTAAATTAAGAAGGAGAGGATGATGAGGACATACCTACCAATGATAAAAACATACATGAATACCAAGATCCAATTATTAAAATTCGAGCACGAAGATTAAATCTCCAGGTCAACTCGTTTCTAAGTATCTTAATATATTATCTTGGGAATAAATTACTACCTAATATTATTATTATTGTTAAGAACCATGGAGATGATGAAAATCACTTGGAGATAAACAAAAAGTTGAATAAGAACCAGGAAGGACGTTCAAGCCAATTTGAGAGTCCAATTCAACTACAATTCATGTCCAACTCGAATTTCAGGAGTAGTGTGCACTTAAATCATCGCCTAGGCCACATACGGACTGTGTTTTTGACGTTCCACCCAGCCACGGAAAGATAACTTCAGAACCTTTCCAATGCCATCAGTTTCATCTCAAAATTCTTTCTAGATCAACGGGTCCAGAATCTGTCAGCATGCTATTTTCTGCGTAATTGGGCCTTTGGGTGGTGTATCCAGTTGAGCCCATTAGGGGTGCGTCCCAAACTACCATATAAGGTTTTTATACAGCCATATAGGGTTTTTGGGTTTATTTTACATGTTGCTTTGATAGCCGCCGCTTCATCGGATTTGTAAGTGAACCCCAATCAAGCTTTGTTTGGTTGATAACAAATGGAGCGGTGGCTAATGGAGCGGTGGCTATCAAAGCAACGTGTAAACTAAACCCAAAAACACTAGATGTCTATAGAAACACCTTATATAGTAGGTTGTGACGCACCCCTAATGGGCTCAACTGGATACACGGCTCAAAGGCCCAATAACGCAGAAAACAACATGCTGACAGATTTTGGACTCTATATTGTTTTGATGATTCCCGTTGATCTAGAAGTAATTTTGAGATGAAACTGATTTGGCATTGGAAAGTTTATGAAGTTATCTTTCCGTGGCTGGGTGGAACGACAAAAACGGAGTCTGTATGCGGCCTGGGCGATGATTTTAGTGCACAATGCTCCTGGAATCCGAGTTGGACACGAATTATAGTTGGATTGGACTCTCAAATTGGCTTGGACATTCTTCCTGGTTTTTTTTCCAACTCTTTGTTTATCTCCAAGTGATTTTTATCATCTCTATGGTTCCAAACAATAATAATAATAATAGGTAGTAATTTATTCCTAAGATATTATAGGAAGATACTAAGAAACGAGTTGACCTGGAGATTTAATCGTCGTGCTCGAACTCGAATAATTGGATCTTGGTATTCATGTATGGTTGTATCATTGGTAGGGATATCCTCATCATGGATGGTCTCATATTTTCTTCATCTCTTCTCTCTCTTCTCTTTGTTGACTTTCATTAACAATCACTCATCACTTCTAGACCCATGAGACCCATGATCTTCAATATGGCTCCTCACTTAGCCATCAGCACGGTCATCACTTCCAACACACGATGCTCCATCACTTCTAGATGAGTGATGAGTCGCCGAACTTGGAGCAATTGACGTGCCAGATAGCACACCACCATGAATCGGTCAAACCTTGAAGGGATTTACAGTAGTCACTGAAGCAACCACAGACCCAACCACGAGAGTTTTACCAGCCAATCAAGAGATCGAAGGCATGCAAACCAGCGGAACCCGGATCTGATACCATTGTAATATGCTACTGGCTATGATTACTTGCAAGAGGAGCAATTCATCATCGGAGCTGCAGAATTGCTCACCAAAGAAACAAGAGGAGATCACAACCGATCACTGGAACAAACTCAAACGCAATAACTTTCTGTTTGATGCCTTTCTTTCTTGTTGCCTACTCCGTCGTCACCGTGTCGACCGTCGACATGCGCTGTCGTGCCCCGCGTAGCGTCGGCTCGCGCCGGCGTGCTCCGATCAGCCCCAATGCTGACCCTAGTACCCTTCCTTCCCCTACTTCCTGTGTGTGGAGTTGTGCTTTATGGGTAAACGGGTATACCCACGGGTAACCGGTATGGACATGAGTTTTTACCCATCAGACAAATAGATACGGGTATGGGTATACACTATCCGTACCCATCATACCCGATTGCCATACATAGTAGGGGAAGAGGCAGTGCCGGGAATAGGTGAAGGGGAGCACGTAAGTAGGTGAGTGCACTCGGTGTGTCCATGCGTCGGACACACGAACATCACTAAGCACAAGATAGATAACTTAATATCTTTTATTTGATTCTTTTTTCTGGATTATTTATATTCTAATATGTTGTATTTGCATCAGTATCTGAAAAGTTCAATACTATATTTATTTGTATTTGGCAGTTGAACGGAAGTACCATTTAAAACTTATTTGAGCTACGTGCAATTAATAACTCGAAAGTTCAGACTTCGTTTTTGTGTCATCTAAAATTTGACTTTGATGAAATTTCATCCGAAATAGTAACTCCCTTAACAAGTAATCATTTCATCCGTCTTAATTTCTTTGATGGATTTGCTCATCTCTTCCAAATCACTACCCCTTTTTCGTCCCTTTCTTGGGAAGTTGAAAATTTTTGGTAATGATTTGGAAGAGACGAGGAAAAGATATATTTTCAAGTGACAAAATCATTAAAAAAAATTAAAATGGACGGAAAGGTAAATAATTAATGTTAACTGAGTTTTATATAGGTTTAATCAAATCTAAAGTTTTGGATGACAAACGTGGAGCCCATATATTTAAGTGAGCTACTCTTAAACCGTATTATTTCTACATTAAAATATCTATATAAAAATTATTGATCTTTTCAGAAAATACAATCATCACCTTTTAGTACTAAATTAATTCATTAAACCCTTAAATAATTTCCGTAAACTCAATTTCATGAATAAACTATAACTTCTATTTTGAACGAGGCCTTAATACGTTGAAGAATTCACTGAGGTGCTGCTGCTGGCAACACGTTGAATTTTCCATTGCTGAAAGCATGAAACTTGCTTCCTTGCTGCAGGGGACAGGGGTACATGCAATGTACAAGCTGAAATCAATTAATTATTTGTTGTTTGGCAGGAACCTTATCCCCCCAACATTAGAGCAGGTACTTCCGTACTTGTGATGCAGCAGCTTCTAACGGAAAAAGAAATGTTAATTTAGGGGAAAATATTATTCCACTGCAGAAAGTGTGACAGGCTTACAAATATATATTTATCTAAATAGAGGAAGATAAATTTCATGTGAAAATAAACCAAGAAATTTCATGTATGGTTGTATCATTGGTAGGGATATCCTCATAACGGATGGTCTCATCTTCTCTTCATCTCCTTTCTCTCTTCTCTTTGTTGACTTTCATTAACAATCACTCATCACTTCTAGACCTATGAGACCTATGATCTTCAACATGGCTCCTCACTTAGCCATCAGCAGGGTCATCACTTCCAACACACGAAGCTCCATCTCTTCTAGATGAGCGATGAGTTGCTGATCTTGGAGCAATTGACGCGTCAGATAGCACACCACTACGAATCGGTCAAACCTTGAAGGGATTTATAGTAGTCACTGAAGCAACCACAGACCCAACAACGAGAGTTTTACCAGCCAATCAAGAGATCGAAGGCATGCAAACCAGCGGAACCCGGACCTGATACCATTGTAATATGCTACTGGCTATGATTACTTGCCAGAGGAGCAATTCATCGTCGAAGTTGCAGAATTGATCACAGAAGAAACAGGAGGAGATCACAACCGATCACTGGAACAAACTCAAACGCAATAACTTTCTGTTTGATGTCTTTCTTTCTTGTTGCCTACTCTGTCGTCCCCGCGTGGACCGTCGACACGCGCTGTCGTGCCCCGCGTAGCGTCGGCTCGCGCCGGCGTGCTCTGATCCGCCCCTATGCCGACCCTAGTCCCCTTCCTTCCCCTACTTCCTGTGTGTGGAGTTGTGCTTTATGGGTAAACGGGTATACCCGCGGGTAACCGGTATGGGCATGAGTTTTTACCCGTCAGACAAATAGATACGGGTACCCGATTGCCATACATAGTAGGGGAAGAGGTAGTGCCGGGAATAGGTGAGGGGGAGCACGTCAGTAGGTGAGTACACTCGGTGTGTCCATGTGTCGGACACACGAACATCACTAAGCACAAGATAGATAACCTAATATCTTTTATTTGATATCTTTTATCTGGATTATTTATATTCTAATATGTTGTATTTGCATCAGTATCTGAAAAGTTCAATACTATATTTATTTGTATTTGGCAGTTGAATAAATGGATAGAGCCTGGCTCCAATTCTAGTAAAATCAAAAGCAACAAGCTTAACTTCTTAATTGAAAGGATTCCCTTCTGTACAATTTAAAACTTATTTGAGCTATGTGCAATTAATAACTCAAAAGTTCAGACTTCGTTTTTGTGCCATCTAAAATTTGACTTCGATGAAATTTCATCCGAAATAGTAACTCCCTTAACAAGTTATCATTTCATCCGTCTTAATTTCTTTGATGGATTTGCTCATCTCTTCCAAATCACTACCCCTTTTCGTCCCTTTCTTGGGAAGTTTAAAATTTTTGGTAATGATTTGGAAGAGACGAGGAAAAGATATATTTTCAAGTGACAAAATCATTAAAAACAATTAAAACGGACGGAAAGGTAAATAATTTATGTTAACTGAGTTTTATATAGGTTTAATCAAATCTAAAGTTTTGGATGACAAACGTGGAGCCCATATTTTTAAGTGAGCTACTCTTAAACCGTATTATTTCTACATTAAAATATCTATATAAAAATTATTGATCTTTTCAGAAAATACAATCATCACCTTTTAGTACTAAATTAATTCATTAAACCCTTAAATAATTTCCGTAAACTCAATTTCATGAATAAACTATTATGCAACTTCTATTTTGAACGAGGCCTTAATACGTTGAAGAATTCACTGAGGTGCTGCTGCTGGCAACACGTTGAATTTCCGTTGCTGAAAGCATGAAACTTGCTTCCTTGCTGCAGGGGACAGGGGTACATGCAATGTACAAGCTGAAATCAATTAATTATTTGTTGTTTGGCAGGAACCTTATCCCCCCAACATTAGAGCAGGTACTTCCGTACTTGTGATGCAGCAGCTTCTAACGAAAAAAGAAATGTTAATTTAGGGGAAAATATTATTCCACTGCAGAAAGTGTGACAGGCTTACAAATATATATTTATCTACATAGAGGAAGATAAATTTCATGTGAAAATAAACCAAGAAATTTCATGTATGGTTGTGTCATTGGTATGGATATCCTCATCATGGATGGTCTCATCTTCCCTTCATCTCCTTTCTCTCTTCTCTTTGTTGACTTTCATTAACAATCACTCATTACTTCTAGACCCATGAGACCCATGATCTTCAACACGGCTCCTCACTTAACCATCAGCACGGTCATCACTTCCAACACACGATGCTCCATCGCTTCTAGATGAGTGATGAGTTGCCGATCTTGGAGCAATTGACACGCCAGATAGCACACCACTACGAATTGGTCAAACCTTGAAGAGATTTATAGTAGTCACTGAAGCAACCACAGACCCAACCACAAGAGTTTTACCAGCCAATCAAGAGATCGAAGGCGTGCAAACCAGCGGAACCCGGATCTGATACCATTGTAATATGCTACTGGTTATGATTACTTGCAAGAGGAGCAATTCATCGTCGGAACTGCAGAATTGCTCACCGAAGAAACAAGAGGAGATCACAACCGATCACTGGAACAAACTCAAACGCAATAACTTTTTGTTTGATGCCTTTATTTCTTGTTGCCTACTCCATCATCCCCGCGTCGACCGTAGACACGCGCTGTCATGCCCCGCGTAGCGTTCGCTCGCGCCGGCATGCTCCGATCCACCCCTATGCCGACCCTAGTCCCCTTCCTTCCCCTACTTCCTGTGTGTGGAGTTGTGCTTTATGGGTAAACGGGTATACCAGCGGGCAACCGGTATGGGCATGAGTTTTTACCCATCCAACAAATAGATACGGGTACCCGATTTCCATAGACAGTAGGGGAAGAGGCAGTGCCGAGAATAAGTGAGGGGGAGCACGTCAGTAGGTGAGTGCACTCGGTGTGTCCATGCGTCGGACACACG
The DNA here is from genome assembly GCA_019279435.1 of Zizania palustris. NCBI lineage: Eukaryota > Viridiplantae > Streptophyta > Magnoliopsida > Poales > Poaceae > Zizania > Zizania palustris. Next base: position 17,114,872 of record JAAALK010000085.1, on the reverse strand, counting down.
AACATCACTAAGCACAAGGTAGATAACCTAATATCTTTTATTTGATATCTTTTATCTGGATTATTTATATTCTAATATGTTGTATTTGCATCAGTATCTGAAAAGTTCAATACTATATTTATTTGTATTTGGCAGTTGAACGGAAATTATCCGTATCATTTAAAACTTATTTGAGCTACGTGCAATTAATAACTCAAAAGTTCAGACTTCGTTTTTGTGCCATCTAAAATCTGACTTTGATGAAATTTCATCCGAAATAGTAACTCCGTTAACAAGTTATCATTTCATCCGTCTTAATTTCTTTGTTGGATTTGCTCATCTCTTCCAAATCACTACCCTTTTTCGTCCCTTTCTTGGGAAGTTGAAAATTTTTGGTAATTATTTGGAAGAGATGAGGAAAAGATATATTTTCAAGTGACAAAATCATTAAAAACAATTAAAACGGACGGAAAGGTAAATAATTAATGTTAACTGAGTTTTATATAGGTTTAATCAAATCTAAAGTTTTGGATGACAAACGTGGAGCCCATATTTTTAAGTGAGCTACTCTCAAACCGTATTATTTCTACATTAAAATATCTATATAAAAATTATTGATCTTTTCAGAAAATACAATCATCACCTTTTAGTACTAAATTAATTCATTAAACCCTTAAATAATTTCCGTAAACTCAATTTCATGAATAAACTATAACTTCTATTTTGAACGAGGCCTTAATACGTTGAAGAATTCACTGAGGTGCTGCTGCTGGCAACACGTTGAATTTTCCATTGCTGAAAGCATGAAACTTGCTTCCTTGCTGCAGGGGACAGGGGTACATGCAATGTACAAGCTGAAATCAATTAATTATTTGTTGTTTGGCAGGAACCTTATCCCCCCAACATTAGAGCAGGTACTTCCGTACTTGTGATGCAGCAGCTTCTAACGGAAAAAGAAATGTTAATTTAGGGGAAAATATTATTCCACTGCAGAAAGTGTGACAGGCTTACAAATATATATTTATCTACATAGAGGAAGATAAATTTCATGTGAAAATAAACCAAGAAATATCTACCACACATGTACATTCTTAACAATTCCCAAGTCTCCTCCTCGGAAATAAAATCAAATTGATCCAAATTCATAGGTCCAGAATTACTTACTGCACCAACGAATTGCAGTCACAAGCAAAATGCAAATTTTCCGCAGATTTTCAAGAGCTCGGCGAATGCCGAAGGAATTGAATTGACTTGATATCATCATGGAGCGAAGTCCAAAAAGTTATTAGCTTCATCTCATTGAACATGGTAGCGTCACACCAAGGAGATTGTCCCATGAAAAAGGAGATGTATCACGTTCAACATAGAAGAAGGGTAACAGATAGTTGGGGGTTGGAGCCGAGCTGCCTCGCTTCGGTGGAAAATGTTGGATTATTGTAGTCACCCTCGCCGCCGGCCGGGGGCTACTTCTTGTCGAGCACGATGACGCTGCCGTCCTTCTTGGCGACAACGACGTCGGTAGCCAGGCCGAGGAACATGCCGTGCTCGACGACGCCGGTGATCTGGAGCAGCCGGTCGCTGATCTCGCGCAGGTCGCCACGTATGCCGTCGTCGAAGAACATCTCGACGATATAGTTGCCGTTGTCGGTGACGAACGGCACCTCCTTGGCGGCGGTGTCCTTGGTGGCGACCGTCCTGAGCCTGGCGCTGAAGCCCGGCAATCCGTCGAACACCTTGCGGATGAGGCCGAGGGTGTGGAAGCAGCCGAAGGGGACGACCTCGACGGGGACGGCGCCAGTGCATCCGAGGCGCGGGACGAGCTTGGACTCGTCGACAATGACAACGAAGCGCTTCCCGGCGCCCTCGATCATTTTCTCCCGGAGCAGCGAGCCACCGCGCCCCTTGATGAGGTTTAGCTCCGGGTCGACCTCATCGGCGCCGTCGATGGAGAGGTGGATCCTGGGGGCATCCCCGAGCGCCAGCATCGGGATCCCGGCCAGCCCCGCGTGCGCCTCAGTCTTGAGCGAGGTGGGCACCCCGGCCACCCCTCGCAGCGCCCCGCACCGGAGCAGGTCCCCGAGCCTGTCCAGCGCGTGCGCCGCGGTCGACCCGGTCCCGAGCCCCAGAGTCATCCCAGACTCCACCATCTCCACCGCCCTGTGAGCCGCCACGCGTTTCAGCTCCTCCTGCGTTCCCACCGCCGCTGCCGCCGCCGTGGCGGAGGGAGGGACGACCAGAGCGGCGTCGAGCGGCGAGGTGGCGCTGCCCATGGTAGGTGTTGGGGACTGAGGACTGGCGAGTGGGAACGGGAGGTGGGGGAGGCTTTTGGGGGATGGAGGCCGCGGCGGCGGCGGCGGCGGCGGCGAGAAAGGGGATAAGGAATAGGAGACAACTGACGACGCGGCGGCATTTATAGGCGTTGGCCACTCGCGATGCGTACAGAGAGGGACCAATTATATGGGGGACCTTTTTTTTTAAAAAAAATATTTCGAATAGAAGGGAATCGTTGTCGACAACCAGTGTAGGAGAATTTTTTTAGCACAAATATGGTTGGATTATGTAGGCTTGGAGTATCTGTTTAGTTTAAAATTTAGCCTCATTGCATTAAATGCTTTGATATTATTTTGGAGTATTAAATATTGACTATTTATAAAACTTATTTATAATCGATAGATTTTTCGTGAGACGAATCTAATGAGCTTAATTACGTCGTTATTTGACAATGAGATGTTACACATAAATTTGTCTCGTCAATAATCTTCCGATTCTGCAATTATTTTTATAATTAGTTAATATTTAGTCCTTTAAATTGATGTCTACACAAACGATATGACACGAACTAAATTTTAGCACGTGAACCAAACACCTTCGTATAATAAGATCGATGGTGTTCTATTTTGGTACATCACTGAGACATCATTAAAAAAAGTTTATATATTTAACGTAGTTTCGTAATAATTTTTTTATACTTATATCTCATAATCTCATTTATCTTTCTACCTCTTAACCAGTCACTACTGTTTTTGTCTTATATGTAATGACGTTCCTGTGTCTTAGTTAAACATGATTCATGATTTCTTTATTTTTATTATCTCTCGAATTTGTTTGGCATATCAAATTTGATCATACGTGGCGGCTTATTAAATAGGCTGACATCATCCTACTTTGAAAGTTGGGAATGCTCATAACTGCTTATATTATACTTAATTTTTTATGAACTTATTTTTAGATTAAGGATGTATGAATTTACTCTTACACATTGTTGATAGAAAAATTTAGTACTAATGGCTAAAATTATCAAAAGGCGAAAATGTGTGTCACCCCTAGCAAGGGCCGGTCCAACCGCAAGTGTAAGGCTGGTCAGACCAGCTATGGACCTCTATTCTCACTGGCTATGGTTGGTCGGTCCGATCGGCCTATGGACCTGGTCCTACCGACATAGGCCGAGTTCGAACCCTAAACGTGGGATTTTTGGGTATTTTATCTTTAATCTCATTTTAACGACTTGGCCTTGTATCCTAATCAATCTAGGGTGGAAATCATGTGCAGGGATAGCAAGACCAACCCCTATATAAAGGGCTAAGGCCGTTTCAAAATAGGAGACTCTAATCCAATCCAATCTACCCATGTAAAATCGTTGTTTTTTCAATCTACTATCCTTCTACCTTGTTGCACTAGATTTAGTAATAGCTCGTCCATCTTTGCTGGTTTGCACCGTAAACCCACCGTACATCGTATCGTAATCACGATAATCCTTGTCGATTCGTTTATGAATTGTCCGTTTCACCACCATAACAGGTTTTTATCGATCTACTCGGTAATTCGGTCCCCGAATCGAATTGCTACTAGTTCTAGGGTTTGTGCAGGTTTCTAGGCATGCATCTTCATAATCGAGAAGCCCTGCACTAGGTCGCGTCATCGGCGCAATCACTGGCAAGCCGGGGTAGTTCCTGCCCTAGCCACCAGTCTAACCATTGGCAACACCTGGTATGATCTGGTTGTGCCACCGGTCTGACCGCCATAGCACTACCGGTCCGACCGGCAGCGTATAGTCGATTGACCAGATTGTGATGGATGGTTCGACCGCCCCTGGTGGTTATCCTAATTACTTTGCGACTCTAGTTTCCTTGCCACGGATGAGGATTGTTGGGGGAAATTACTCCATTTCCAGGGCTTAAAGATTAATCCTTCAAAGGCTGAGGAGGACTCCGAAGCTAGTGAGCGGTTGTTCGAAGTATGAGTCGCCGCACCGAAGGGTGCAGCGGTGCGAAGCCCTGGAGAACCCTCCGAATGGAAGATGGAGGCCTCGGAGCCGAAGGACATGATTGATGGGATGTCCAGCTTATCCATCTACCTTGTAGTATTTTACCTTATATAACCTTGTTTATGGTACCGAATAGTTTCCACTATGTCGGTTGTAATCTAGGGGTAAATAGGTCTTTTCCTTATGATTTTTCACCTATAAATACCCCCTTTTGTACCCTGTAAAAGGGGATCCAGAACAAGTTATTCATTACACTCATTCGGGCCACTCGAGTTATTAACCAATTCGGAGGCTCGAGATAGTCCTAAAACGCAAGCTCCTTGTTTGTCCGTTCTTGATCTCAGAGAACCTGTTGGCGTAACATTTGCGCCAACAGTTGGCGCCGTCCGTGGGGACCCAAGTTCTAAAAGCTTGTTCTCTGCTGCTGACTGCACTTCGAAGAGCACTTACGGAGGGAGCCTCAGAGTCTCAAGATCCTGCGCACCCTTCAGTTAAGGGCTTCTTAGTGCAGCCCGAAGGCCTTCACTCGACCCCCCGAGTCATTCGAAGTCCTCCGTCTCCAAGACCTCTTCGTGGCTAGCTATGCCTCCGAAGCGAAGTCAGACTTCGGGTCCTCTCCGAAGGTCCCCTAGGACCACAGGAGCCGGACCCTCGGCTACTCCGGCGATTCCCGCCGAGGCTGCTAGGCGTCGAGCACCCCTGGGCCCTCGAGCTCCTCCTATAGTGCTTCAGACCGATTACGTCAGCTCCCGAGACCCGGAGGTGCCCTCCGACGAAGACGAAGACCTTCTTGAAACCGAGGCTACGCAACTAGCCAAGCTTCAGGAGGAAGTATCCAGGTGGAGGCAAGAGGCCACCGATCGCCTCCGCACTCAAGCTTCCACCGAAACTCCAGAAGGGCCTCAAGACGGTGGTACGCACAATCTCCCAGAAGTTATCCAAGTCCCGGAGGAAGCCGAGAATGCATCCTTCGATAACGAGTCTCCATTACATTCGGATTTACAAAGAGTGCCTTTCGACCCCAGATTCAAGGCCTCGAAACTGCACAAGTACTCCGGGGGGTCAGACCCCGGAGAGTTCGCCCGCTCATATGCCCTGGCAATAGAAGCGAGCGGAGGGGTGCGAAGCACTGTGGAAAAATGCTTCCCCCTCGCCCTCGAAGGCGTGGCACTTCGCTGGTTCTGGTCCCTGAAGCCAGGATCGATCAGTTCCTGGGAGCAGCTGAAGAAGAAATTTGTGAGCAACTTCCAAGGCACCTTCGTGGCCCCGATGTCCACAGGAAGTTTGTTCCAGGTGAAGCAGCGGGTGGGAGAAACACTCCGGGAGTACTTCACGCGCTTCTCCCACACCAAATCACAGATCAAGGGCCTGTCTACCTCTTCGGTAGTCGATGCTGCCCGCGAAGGGGTGCTAAACCCCGACCTCCTCAGCAAACTCCATCGGAAGCCGGTGACGTCTGTGGCGCAGCTCATGGCATACTTCGAACAGTATTCCAAGGCGGAGGAAGGTTGTCTTCAGCGAGCTGAAGCACCATCGCCCACCCTCCGAGAAGTCAAAAGGGAGCCCGAAGCCTCCGCTCCTGTACAACCTCCACAAGACAACCGCTTCAACGAGTACAAGCGGGGGAAGAAGCATTTCCGTTCGGAGGTGCTAAGCATTGCACCTTCCGTCCCGAAGGCACCTGCCAATTTCCAGCAGGCACAGAACTTCAAGGCTGGAGCACTAAAGCCTCAAGAGAGAGCGCCTGGCAGGCGCTAGAGTTTTTTCTGCTGCGTGCATGGCGATAATAGGAGCCATGACATGAAGGACTGCAAGTCGGTGTTAACCCTTCGGGGTGAATACCTAGGACAAAGTGTGGGGCGGGGTGCTTCGGATCGAGCCCCACCATCAGCACGGTCGGAGCCTGTGCAAGCTGTGGCCCGAGCCGGTGCCCTTGAAGCCCCCATGCGGCTGTCGGTGGCCAACGTTATGCCACCACCAAAGCAGGAAGACCCGCAGGACCGCGGCAAGAGAGTGGTCCTGCCCATCTCCGGAGGGGGGACACTCGGAAGCATGTCCAAGAGGCAGCGGCGCGAGTACGTCCACGAGGTCGGACACATTGGGACCTCGAGTTCCACCGAAGGGATGCCAGAGTGGTCCCACGTGCCCATCTCATTTACAGCCAGTGATGCTGTGGGGGTGAAGTTCCCCCATGCTGACCCATTGGTCATTTCTGCTGATATAGCAGGAGTGGAAGTCCGAAGGATCCTGGTAGATGGTGGGAGCTCCGCAGACATACTCTTTGTCCAGGCCTTCGATCAGATGTGCATACCTCGGAAGCATCTACTCCCAGCAGCTCGGCCGCTTCAAGGGTTCTCTGGACCGCCTCTCGATGCCCTCGGCCAAATAGGCCTCGAGGTTGCCTTCGGAGAGGGGCCTTTGGCCCGAGTAGAAGAGGTGATCTTCGACGTGGTCGACGCCCCATATGCTTACAACGCTATCTTCGGCCGGGGGATGCTAAACCAGTTCGGGGCCATAGCGCATCATAACTATCTTTGTCTCAAAATGCCCACGCAAGGTGGAGTGCTTACCATTTCAGGAGACCAAGCTGTATCCCGAAGGACAGAGTATGGCCATGGACAACCGTTGGATCCCCGGCAAGTGCATAATGTGGGGGAAAGCATCGAAGAAGTGCCGGAGGCCTCGAACCCTTCGAAGGGATCCTCGCTCAAGCCAAGCCCAGAGGGTGATGTCGAAACAAGAATAATTTCAAAAGATGGCAAAGAGTATCCAGTGCAGTTCGGCAGAGGGCTATCCCCGGAGATAGCTACTTCGTTAGAAGAAGTCGTCAGGCGAAATCTGGACGTCTTTGCTTGGACCGACGAAGACATCACTGGGGTCGATCGAAGCATTATCGAGCATAGTCTGCTCATCAACCCGAAGGCCAGGCCAGTACGCTAGGAGCTCCGCAAGCTGTCAGCAGAAAGAGCTAGCCTCGCCAAAACCGAAGTAGAAAAATTGTTAAGAGCTGGCATCATCAGGGAGGTAGCCCATACCGAGTGGTTGGCTAACCCTATTTTTGTAAGGAAGAAGGACTCGAACAAATGGCGCATGTGTATTGACTCCACTTCATTAAATAAAGCATGCCCGCGAGACCCCTACCCGATGCCCCGAATAGATCAGCTGGTAGATTCCACAGCCGACTCCGAATTGCTAAGTTTCCTCGATGCTTACTCTGGATATCATCAAGTATGGCTGAAACGCGAAGACGAAGCCAAGACAAGCTTTATAACTCCTTCCGGAGTATTTTGTTATGTAAGAATGCCTTTTGGGCTGCGGAATGCCGGAGCCACCTTTTCTCGTTTAATAGCTAAGGCTCTAGGTCATCAGATAGGCCGGAATGTCGAGGCCTATATGGATGATATTGTAATAAAAAGTGCTCAAAAGCACCAGCACAGCCTAGATCTAGCTGAAACATTTGAGAGCCTCCGAGCATGTGGAGTACGCCTCAATCCGGAAAAATGTATATTCGGAGCACAAGCAGGAAAACTGCTAGGGTACTTAGTTTTGAGCAGGGGAATCGAAGCTAGCCCGACACAGATAAGCGCACTACAAAGGATGGCTCCACCAGAGAATTTGAAGCAAGTTCAGAAGCTGGCAGGAAGGCTCACAGCTCTTAGCAGGTTCTTGGCCAGGTCAGCAGAGCGGAGCCTCCCAATTTTCAAAGCATTTAAGGGGTCCGAAAGCTTTTAGTGGAGAGCGGAGTGCCAGAAGAGCTTCGATGATATAAAGGCATACCTCGGAAGATTATCAATTCTGACTGTTCCACTTCCAGAAGAAACACTGCTCCTTTATCTTGCAGCAACAAGTTCAGCGGTGATCGCAGTATTGGTCCAGGAAGTCGAGCTTAAGGAAAAGCTAGTCCAGAACCTAGTTTATTTTGTGTCGGAGGCATTATCCGGAGCCAAAGTCAGATACTCCAAACTTGAGAAGTTCACTTATGCCCTAGTAATGGCCTCGCGAAAGCTAAGGCATTATTTCTTGGCGCATAACCTGATCGTCCCTACATCGTATCCTCTTGGAGATATGCTCTGAAACAAAGATTCTACGGGCAGGATTGGAAAATGGGCGGTCGAGCTAGCACCCTTCGGAATATCCTTCACGGCAAGAACATCTATTAAATCTCAAATTATAGCCGACTTTGTAGCAGAGTGGACCCCATCTGCTATTTGGGCCCCGGAAGAATCCTCCAAAGGTTTTTGGACAATATTTTCTGACGGAGCTTATCAAGCATCCGGTGCCGGAGCAGGGGCTGTCATCATATCACCATCGGGGCAGAAGGCCATGTATTCCGCGAGGCTCAACTTCAGAACCACTAATAACATTGCCGAGTATGAAGGAATCTTGCTAGGCCTCAGAAAGGCTAAAGCGCTCGGAGCGGCAAGAATAGTGATTAAGACAGATTCCCAAGTCGTCGCGAGGCATGTTGATAAAAGTTTTCAAGCAAAGAATCCACATCTAGCACAATACCTTGAAGAAATCCGCAAAGCCGAAGCAGCATTCAAAGGATTTACAGCCCGAAGGTGAAGACATACTTCGAGACATCCACGAAGGCTTGTGCGGAGGTCATTTAGCCCCTCGAGCACTAGCGGGCAAGACGCTTCGGCAAGGGTTTTATTGGCCAACTATAGTAAGAGACGCGGAGGAACTAGTTCGAACATGCCAAGGCTGCCAGTGGATGGGCAGACGGAGCCATCGCCCGCCAGCTCAGCTTCAAGTTATTGCCCCAGTGTGGCCAATGGCTATATGGGGCATGGACCTCATAGGCCCTTTCCCAATGGCAAAAGGCGGCTTGAAATTTGCGGTGGTGGCAATCGAGTATTTCTCAAAATGGGTTGAAGCGGAGCCATTAACAGCTATCACCTCGAGGAATCTGCAAAAAAATTTCTGGCAGAATATTATATGCAGGTTCGGAGTTCCAAGAGAGTTGACGGTGGATAATGGAACCCAGTTCGAAGCTGACACTTTCCAAACATTTTGTGAAGAATTGGGCATTAAGCTGTGCTTCGCGGCAGTGCGACATCCACAGTCCAACGAAGCCGTTGAGCGAGCCAACGGGAACATTCTCTCCGGGCTGAATCGCCGAATCGTTGGATTGTCCAAGGGGCTATGGGTCGAAGAGCTCCCCAAAATCTTGTGGTCCATTCGAACCACTCAAACCAGGGCAACATGTTTCACACCATTTAGATTGCTCTTCGGAGATGAGGCCATGACTCCTACGGAGCTCAGAGGTGGATCGCTTCGCGTAGTTCAACCTGGGGACGAAGATGACAGGAGCACTTCGCTGGATTTGTTAGAAGAAACAAGGCTTCGAGCTGTCGCCAACCTGACTAAGTACCAGGACCACACCAAAACATGGTATGACCCGAAGGTAAAGCTAAATGAGTTAAAGCCTGGTCATCTAGTGTTGCGAAGTGTAATAGCTCCGGGGAAGCTAGGAAACAAATGGGAAGGACCATATGTTATCCTACGCTCAGGACATCCCAGATCGTTTAAATTAGCTAATTTAGAAGGAGAAGAATTGAAGCATGCATGGCATGCGGAGCACCTTAAGCGTTATTTTGCTTAGGGGCCCCTTGTAATCACTTGTAAAAACTTTCCTTTCTATGAATAAAGATAAGGGTCGAATTTTGTTTGCTCTTCGAATATCCCTTACTCCTGATGGACGCATCGGGAGGACGGAGATGCTTGTAGAGCCAAGCAGTTTTCCCAAGACCCAGGCAGCTGCCCTCAAACCATTGGTTCAGAGGATCCGTTGCCACCCTACAGATTCCAGGCTCCGGCTTGTTAGGATCCGTAGAAGAGTCTAAGGACTTTAAAGAAAAACATACTTTTGGCCTCCGGGTGCGAAACATCTGTAAAAGAGCCGAAGGTGGCCATCCTACGAATTCCAGGCTCCGGCTTGTTAGGATCCGTAGAAGAGTCTAAGGACTTTAAAGAAAAACAGACTTTCGGCCTCTCGGTGCGAAACATCTGTAAAAGAGCCGAAGGTGGCCACCCTACGGATTCCAGGCTCCGGCTTGTTAGGATCCGTAGAAGAGTCTAAGGACTTTAAAGAAAAACAGACTTTCGGCCTCCGGGTGTGAAACATCTGTAAAAGAGCCGAAGGTGGCCACCTTACGGATTCCAGGCTCCGGCTTGTTAGGATCCGTAGAAGAGTCTAAGGACTTTAAAGAAAAACAGACTTTCGGCCTCCGGGTGCGAAACATTTGTAAAAGAGCCGAAGGTGGCCACCCTACGGATTCCAGGATCCGGCTTGTTAGGATCCGTAGAAGAGTCTAAGGACTTTAAATAAAAACAGACTTTCGGCCTCCGGGTGCAAAACATCTGTAAAAGAGCCGAAGGTGGCCAACCTACGGATTCTAGGCTCCGGCTTGTTAGGATCCATACAAGAGTCTAAAGACTTTAAAAGCAAACAAATTTTTAGTCCTCGAGCGCGAGCTATCTGTACAAGAGCCAAAGGTGGCCAAAGTGTGGATTCCATGCGCCGGCTTTGTCAAGATCCGTGTAAAAAAAATTTAAGAGAGCCGCGAAGCGGTACTGCTAAAAGTACAAATGACAAGTGTAAATTCGAAGCATTCGGTTGTTCGGAGCATTATTGTGCCTAGCGAACCCTTTTCTATAGTAAAGGCTCCACCACCCACAAGGGGGGTCGGAGGATAGGAGTCACACAGCATACTTTCGAAGCATTTCACATTAAATCATTATACTTTTACATCAAGAAAAGTTTTGGTCCAAGCCTAGGAAAAATCGAAGACCCTGTCGACATCTAGAGCAACTCCTCCGGCTACTCTGCCTTTCGGAGCTCGAAGCTGTCGGCTTGACCCTCTTCGTTCGAACACTTCTCTTCTTCTTGGAGGCTCATAGTTTCTTTTGCTCTTCTTGAAGCTCCGCCCATGTCAGGAGCCTTTCGGAGTCAGCCTCCGTAGGGTCTTCGGCCCGGTACTCTGAGTCGGACCAGTCAATAGGTTCGGAAGACGAAGATCCCTCCGCCTTCTCTTCCTCTTTAATATAAGCTAAGACATCTTGGCAAACTTCGAGGGTGATTTCTCCTCCGTCTCCGCGAGGAACAGAAAAGCGGGAACGGCGGTAAGGCCTCAAGCCCTCGATGTTTGCCCACTCCTTTCGGAGCTCGTCGGTAATTTCCAAAAGTACGAAGTCAGGGCTCGAAGGGCATGACAAAACCTAAAAAAGAGCAGAACACCCAAGACAAGTTCTTGTTTATGGCTTTTTCATTAATAAAAAGAGGCTTTACAAGGCTTCGTGTACATAATAACCCTAAGTGGCTAGACCTGCGGGTCGGTTGGCGGAACAGGAACCGAAGGAGCTGGTGAAGCAGGAAGTGGTGGCCTTGTATGCGCCTGCTTCTGCCGACGAGCCTCGTCAATCCAAGCTTTAGCTGCGACCTTGTGGTCCGTCTTCCAGGTTGACCAGAAGGCTTCCCAGGCCGAAGCCACTTCCGAAGATGGCCGCAGTAAGTCATCGGATGCAAAGCCTCCAGGGGTCGAACCCCCGACTGAGCCGAGGGGGATCCGAAGAGACTCAAGGTGACGAAGAACCCCAATGCCGGCACACTGTCCGGAGATCTCTCCGTACCGAATGCCGGAGTTCATCATCAGCGACGAAGCCACTTGGATCCTCGTCAGCTTTCGGTCAAGGGGCTCGTGGGTCGCAGTAGAAGACGAAGGGCACAGAGTGCCGAAGTACTCCAAGGTACCCTGAAGAGCCTCCAAGGTACGGTCCGCAATGCTGGAGTTCTTCTTCTCCGCTGTTTCCAGCCCTGCAGCAGTCACAAACACTTCGGCCACCTGGAGCATTAAAGAGCTCTTGAGGACCATCGCCTGGCTAAGAGCCCCCTGGAGCTCCACCAACTGCGCGCTCGAAGTAGTAGCCTCTTGGCGGAGTCTTTCAACTTCCGCCCGAAGGACGACGTGCTCGGCCTCGACCTCTTGGGCAGACGAGTGAAGGGCGTCGCTGTCTTGTCGCGCCACCCGGAGGGCTTCGTCAGACGCCGCCCTAGCCCTCCGTTCCTCTAGGACCTAGGGCGTCGCTGTCTTGTCGCGCCACCCGGAGGGCTTCGTCAGACGCCGCCCTAGCCCTCCGTTCCTCTAGGACCTCTTCCTCCAGCCTGAGGGATCTCTCGGTGGAGTCGTTAAGGGCCGTCTAGAGGGTGGTGACCTTCCGGTTAAGTCGATTAACCTCAACCTCGTTGGAAGTCGCTGCCGCTCTAGCAAGGACAAATTGCTGCAAAAAGAACAAGTAAGTACTAAAGTATTTATGGTCACTAATGCGAAGCAGCTATGGTGTCTTTTCATACCTGAAGGGCAGCCCTTTCGAGGGCTGAGTTGAGTGACGAAGCCCTGGCCTCGCTCAAGACGGAGACCAAGTCCGAATTGGCGATATCCTGGCTTCTCTCTGCTAGGGGCTCCATGAGGTTCCGGAGGCCACTCCGATGCTCCAAGAACGGAGCCAGCAGAGGAAGCCAAGACAAAGCTTAGAGATCATCCGCTGCGGACTCGTCCTCCGAATTGCCGGCGGAGGTCGCGGCCTGGCCAGGAAGAAGGCCGAGGCTAGATATGCTCTTGCCCCTCCCCGGTACGAAAGAGGCCGAAGCAGGGACACTCCGATCGTCGACAGCTACCCCTTCGACCAGAACCGCAGCGGCAGAAGCAACCTCGGTGGTCGGGGCCACCGCTGCAGGGATGACCTCCGTCGCCAAGTTCGTCTCGGCAGGCGCATCATCCGCTCCGACGGACGTGTTCTCCACCGTCAAGCTCGGAGCGTCTGAAGGCACGGGAGGGTCCGCTCAAGCAGCAGCCTCCGAAGGTGCAGGAGTTTCGGACGCCACCGAAACATCGACACCCGTAGAGGTACCTACTTAAATAACAAAATTAATAAGCATATTTCCAGAGATAGTGTGCAGATATTGATTAAAAAAAAGGGAGCTTCGGAAAGTACCTCCGGGAGCCTCGTGGGGTAGGATCGCTGGATCCTCCAGGACCTCGTACATCTGAAGGATGTCGGCGAAGTCATCCCCCGAGGTCCTACCCCCAACATTTCCTACCGGAGCCGCGTTTTCCTCCGTAACCGCCTCGGGTGTAGGCAAGTTGGGAGTGTTGGAGCCCGACTCCACTTGCACGACGACGGGAGCAGGGGGGACCACCCCTAGGTCTTCATCATCGTTCAGGAGGTAGCTCTCAAAGGCCGCCGCCGTTTGGGCGTCGGAGTCCTCTACCTCTTCGGAGGCCGAGCTCTGATCACCCGGAGGCGAGGCAGATGAGGCAGGCGTCAACCGAGAAGGGGCTTTGCTACTTTCTTCTTCCGGGGCGGCTGCTTGCTGGTTTGTTTGGACGGCTCAGCCGTGGCTTTCCTCTTATGAGCAGCTGCTCCGGTCGAAGCAAAGTCAGGAAGCAGAGGGGGCTCCATCCCAAGGGCTCCCCACACCCTATTGGATCGCTCCCAGCATCCCACCAGCTCAAGTCTTTTTTGCTTCTCGGCCACCGAAGGGGCTCCAAGAACTCGTTCGGTGGCTCGAACTATGTCCTCCGGAGCCAATGCTAGGGGGGCCGCTGAAAGAAAAGGGGTATGAAATCATAAGTATAGTTGTTCTCTTCATATAATATCATACTGCAGGGATTGAAGTCTTACCTAGGTTTCGGAGATCCCCCTCCGAGGCCTGTGGAAACACGATCGACCAAGTAGCCTCGAGGGGAGGGATCCGAAGGGCAATGAACTCTTCGGCCAGATCGCGCATACTCATGCGGCGAGCCACCGAAGTAAGCAACCCTAGCCTCGTCGAGAGCAGGCTAGGGTTCGGAGAAATCTCCCCTTCCTTGCGGAACCAGATCTCCTGGAGAGGGCCAGCGAGGTGGGAGTCCTCTCCGACTTCTGCGTAAAACCACCGAAGTATCCAGTTCGTATACCACCTGTCATTTATGGCTTTTGCAGGGAAGTGAAGAGCATGCTCCCTCTGTAGCTGGAAATTGACGCTGCTGAAGGCTATGACCACCTTGGAATCCCCCGGCCCGTCTTGTGGCTTCGGCTGACATATAGCTTCGTGGGTCGCAGCGAAGATCTCGGAGCGTCCCTCGCATCCCTCTTCCCGGAGCGCCCATTCGAAGATGGCTAAGCGCGCGATGGCGTTGGGTGACAGCTGAGGCAGGGTTATATGGAACAGGTCCAGGACTTCCGTCAAGAAATCCACGGCTGGCAGCCCCAAGCCTGCTTCGAAGAACGCTTCGAAGACTACCACCTCCCCGCTTCGCGGCCTCGGAGTTGATTCTGGCACAGGGACCCGAGTCCTCAATCCAGCACCCAGCTTCCCGTCCACGGCTTCTTCAATAGATTCGGCGGTGCTCACGGATTGACCGATGATGAAGCTTTGGGTTATCTTCTTCTTGGAAGGCGGACGGAGCGCCCAAGGATTCTTGAGCCAAGTGCCGCTCGAAGTCCCCGCCATTACCACTGCTGCCGAGGCAGCCCACGCCTGCCTCTGTGCTAGGGTGTTGGCTGCTGCCGGAGTGGTGTGGCTAGTTCTCGCCATCTCGCTCGGATGCTCGAAAGGTTGGAGGATTGGGGAAAAGTGAATCGTGAATAATGGATGCGGTAAAAAACCTCGGTTAATCCCTGTCTTTCCCTTTTATAACCACACGTCCAGTGCTACTCTTCGATTGGTTTCACACTGCAGGTTCGGCTTCTGTCGCCGACAAGTGGGTCCGGTAATTGGAACGGCAAGCAACCGCCGTAAAAATCGACCGTTACCTTTTTTGCAGAGTGTAACGGCTACTTGCGCTGTAACGGCTACAATCAAATGGCTATCCACGACGTTTGCACTCTGAGACTGTTCCTTTCCTAACATGTGTTCCCATTGCATCAAGAACCCGAAGGGGGAGGTTCGAACGCATTGGGCTCGAAGTTCTCGGCTAAGTCGCAACATGCTCAAATCCTCTTTAAGCCTAAAAATAGAAATGTTCCTTCCGTATACTGCCTTCTTCCTAAACAGGTTAACTACAGAGAGGCGTATTCGAGGGGCTACTGTTGGGGGAAATTACTCCATTTCTAGGGCTTAAAGATTAATCCTTCAAAGGCTGAGGAGGACTCTGAAGCTAGTGAGCGGTTGTTCGAAGTATGAGTCGCTGCACCGAAGGGTGCAGCGGTGCGAAGCCCTAGAGAACCCTCCGAATGGAAGATGGAGGCCTCGGAGCCGAAGGACATGATTGATGGGATGTCCAGCTTATCCATCTACCTTGTAGTATTTTACCTTATATAACCTTGTTTATGGTACCGAATAGTTTCCACTATGTCGGTTGTAATCTAGGGGTAAATAGGTCTTTTCCTTATGCTTTTTCACCTATAAATACCCCCCTTTTGTACCCTGTAAAAGGGGATCCAGAACAAGTTATTCATTACACTCATTCGGGCCACTCGAGTTATTAACCAATTTGGAGGCTCGAGATAGTCCTAAAACGCAAGCTCCTTGTTTGTCCGTTCTTGATCTCAGAGAACCTGTTGGCATAACATTTGCGCCAACAAGGATCATCGGAACGCAATGTTAGTGTCGTTGGTGTTTGGCTGACTAGGCTAAGCGTCTACACACTTTTGGATCGTCATATCGACGTTAGTGTTGATTGGCGTTTTATCGGGTGATTTTAGTATCAACACACTTTTAGCGACTCCACTTGGAATCCTATGCCAATCCCGACGGTGTCGGCGATGAGTACGGCTACTACATCTACATCAGTGCCCTCTACGCTGATGAAAATGGTGGGGAGCACAAAAATCAACGACGACAACATTGTCCTCCCTACCCTAGATGATATTCCTGAAGAAAACAAGGCCGAGATCGAGGCCAAGACGAGGGAATTACATGCCCTCATGCTTGGGCGTTACACGAAGACCCACACAGGCTTCATCAAGCGTAACCCCAACTTCCCCGACATCTCCATGGACAAGGTAACCTTGACTCCACCTCTCTCTACCTTAGACATCGAGTAAAAAAATATCTACAACTTTAGATCAAGCGGTCAACACTATGTTCGTGAATCGTCTAGGGCCGGAAGTTGATTTTAGCATGGAGGCAATGTTAAAGAGATTCAATTTTTCTAAGGCAGCTTCTCCTATCCCAATCGGTAGCATGTTGTTGGACCGAAACAGACGATCAGAGAGGGGTGAATGGGAGCTTTTAAAATTTTGTTCTGCTGGACAGGCTTCGAACACATCCTTCGAAGTGTCTAGTTTGGAGGTATCGAACACACTCCAAACATAGGCTTCGAATGGGGTAAAAGTTCAAAGTTCAGAACACTTCGCTCGTACTTAGAGACCCAAAAATGCACTGTACTCAGCAAAGATAGTGCAAGCTCCGCACACGAGGTGCCTTCGAGCAGGCTTCGCACTACTGTACTTCGTACAAGT
Organism: Zizania palustris; assembly: GCA_019279435.1. Lineage (NCBI taxonomy): Eukaryota > Viridiplantae > Streptophyta > Magnoliopsida > Poales > Poaceae > Zizania > Zizania palustris. The sequence goes on along the minus strand of JAAALK010000085.1, from coordinate 17,098,179 downwards.
CTGTTTCCCTCAGAGAGATCCGAACATATACTTCACACTAGTAACTGGTACTAGGCTTCGCACTTCGGAGTGCTGAAAACAGACAAAACTGACTGCAATGAGGACTTCGGCTATGAGAAGAGAACAAGCCTTGAATGGACGATTCACAAAGTGCTTCACTAGTAAACAGTGAGGACTAGCCTCCGAGTTACAGAGAGCAAACACACAAAGTTACTCGCAAAAATTGCACGGATGAGAGGAAAACACACTTCATCGGAGTTGAACCGGAGTAAGAACTCATTGAGAGAGAATGAAGTGAAACGCAGAAAACTCAATTCATGCAGTGCGAACCACAGATACAAGTTCAAGCAATAGATGAAAAACAGAATGGAAATTTCATTGCTTAGAACAGGGAACACAAAAACTCACAGAACTGTGTAAATGAGTATGGTGGCTGGCTCTAGGAGTTCTGAAAATAGTTTCTCAAAGTGTTACCTAGACCTAGCCTACCTCACTATTTATAGCCACAACTCAGTCATGTGAATAGACTACTTCACCCCTAGGGTTTACAATGATTTTGTCTCTACCAGACACGGGGGTACATATGGTAGTCTACTTTATTGGAAGCTTCTTTTGTCAACTTCGCAGAGGACACAATATCTGCTTTTGCAGAGCAGACATGATCAGCTTGTGCAAAGTGAAATCTTCTAGAGCCCTCTTCACACACGAAGTGTGCAGAGGCTTTGGTGACACGCTACGGACCCGAAGGCCTACGCTTAGCTGAAGCCATCAAAGCCATTGAGCCTTCACACCATCACCTCCGGATTGGACCACCACGGCTTTGCAGCTAGTCCCAGCCTGAACTCTGTTAGTCTGTGTACCAAAGGCATGTATGGACGAAGTACTTCGTCTTCCACACTCTGAAGCCCCACCTTCAAAGTATCTTCATCACCTTCCGATGTCCCTCCTTCGTCCAAGGCCTCCGCATGAAGCACTTCCATAGGAACTCCGTTGTAATATCTCTGCCTAAAGCACACTCCCGAAGAGCCTTACCCAGAACATGCCTTCGATGCACCTCGACTTCTGAGACCGTCAGATGTCCTTCCAAGTATATCCATTAGGAGCATACTTGGTAGCCTTGCCTCATTCTCGAGGACTTCATCCACCATCCTTCGAAGTTACTCCTCCAAAGTCACCCTTCGAAGTGCCTTGCCTCCGAGGACTTTGCCTTGGGGTACCTTCAGCTGGAGCCAACCTCCACACTTTTTGCCTCCGCTTGGTGCACCTCGACTCGAGGACTGACCTCGACCCCACGCATCCTCCGTGACCGAGCTCCTTGCTCGCCTGGTATAAAGCTCTCTGCTTGACCCAGGTTCACCTGATGCAAACCGTCCTATCACCCCTGAGGTCACCTACACACCACCAACAAACAGACAAGTGTATCTGATACCCTAGAGACCTCTCCGGGTAAACAACCTCTGGCACACACTCTGGTGTATCGCCCAAAGTACTAAGGCTTTCGGTACAGACTTCTCATCGTATTCTGCCAGACCCCTCTGACAAACATACTCCACTGCAACAGCTGCAGAAACACCGAATCCTTCAGTAAAACACCTCCTAACCCCTTCGGAGGGACCCCTTCATCCAGAAGGAAACTTGTCAATCACTCATCATAGACTTGAAACCACGGCACATCTCAACTTGGTTTCTCACGTGCCCCCATGGATCATGCATACAGTAAAACAGATGGGAGTACAAGGAAAAGTATCGCGTCTACGTCTTCAACATCTATAGATGAAGCCTCCCTGACCCCAATTGGTCAGACCGACCCTTAGGCCGATCTGACTGACGCTTTTCAGCCCGCGACACTGAGTCCAAACCCTAGTGCCACTGTATGGCTAACAACGATAGGTCTGACTAGCCTATGGGCTGGTCCGACCGGCATATATTCACCCGCAACGGCCGGTCACCAAGCTAGTGCAACTGCACTATCGCACCATGTCGGTCCGACCAGCCAGCAGGTCAGTCTGACTATTATTACATGTTCGGTCAGACTGGCCCGATGGCTAGTCAGACCGTACGTGTCGTGGTTTTTGCGCCTCCTCCGTCGTCGCCAATGCTACCATCGAGAAACCATGTTGAAGAATATGGTTTTGATATTCCAGATGTGATGAGTGATTGTCAACGGAAGTCAAAGGAAGGGAGAGATGAAGACCTGCCGAGTCTGAGGCGCATGTGACTCAGGTACACGGGCAGTGAGCGATGGCCGGGCAGAGGAGCTGCGGAGTCGGGTTGGCCCAATCCGGGTACATGGCTAGGAGCGGCACATGATCCACTAGTCTGTTGACTGGGTTTGACTCAGGTACACGGGCGGCGAGCGATTACCGGGCTGAGGAAGCTGCGGGGTCGGGTCGGCCCAATCCGGGTACCTGGTGCGAAGACAGTGGACGCTTTGTCAGTTTCGGCGCAAAACTGACAAACTATGATTAATTCGTTTTTAGGATATTAATATTTAGTTTTTAATTTTAGAATAATTTTATTTGAGTTAGGTAATTTTTCTAAGAATATTTTAGTAATTTTTGGAATTTATTTTATAGTCAGTTTATTTTACCCGAGGGTAAATTAGTCTTTTCATGTATTAGGATTCGCCTATAAATAGGCCCCTATCCCCTTGGGGATAGACGACTGTTTTTTAATAGATTAATCCACAGCCCACCGCTAGTTTCCATCTACTATTTTCCCGTCTGCGATTTGCATCACCAGTTTCTTTTTCCTTCTCTGTTTGCTGTTTTTACATCACGCAAGTGGCCAGCGGAGCCGACGGCCGAGACTGCAGCACGACAGACGGTGGCTTCGCAAGTCTTGCAGCGTGCGGCAGCAAAGTGGAGGTCCCACAGTTTCTGGCGGAAAGAAGCAGGCACATGCCACGAGCACGTTTTTTCACGGCGATCAGAGCAACATGCAGTCCTGGCTTTCCTTGGCACGCAAATCGAGACCATGAGCACATCGCTTCTCCTTTTGGTTGGCTGCTTTGCTTCACGGTGGGAAAAGTATCACCAGCTACAGTGCCTGGTATTTGTGGCTGTGGAGCAGCGAGGCGCAGGGCAGGAAGGCTGCCGGTGAAGCAGCTGCGCCGGCGGGATTCTCACGGCAGCAAAGACTCCTAGGCGGCGCGCGGTGCGTGGAAAAATTTCTACTGATTGGCATGCAGGTGAGTAGATCTAATCTCCTAATTTTTAGTAGATCATTTTTAGAGATAATCATCTATTAATTAATTAGCGTAAAATTCGTTTAGAAATTTCGTGTTAATTTAATCAGCCAAACTATTTTTAGTAATCACATATTTTATTTATATATTGTTTAATCTGCTTATATAAAAAGTAAAGAAAAGTTTATTAGTCGAAGTAGTATTTTTAATTCTAGTCTTTACCTGAAATATTTTTAGTTTATTTCTGAATTAATTTTTGGATGATCCATAGTTTATTCACTTAATTAGTATTTTATTTTTAGACTGTAATCTGAACATTTTATTAAGATATTTAGTGTTTTTTATTACGTCATTAAATATTTCTAGTATCTATTTTTATTTACTGCAGTGATTCTTTTTAGTTTATCTTTGATATCATTTAAATTGAGACACCAGTCATTTTTAGGCTAGACAACTTTAATTCATGTGATTTGCTCTGCTAATATTATTTGTCTAGTTAAGTTCGTTTGGGTGTTGGGATTAGGATATAGTTTAGCAAGAAATTTTTAGGCGCCCATTCACCCCCCCTATGGTCGCTACTTTCGGTCCTACAAGTGGTATCAGAGCTTGGTTAGGGTTTTCTAATATCTTAACCGATTCTAAACCTAGGTAGTGACCATGACGTCTCCTGGCAAAATCCCGTCCCTAGAGGCTTTTGGCTACACTTATTGGAAGACTCGCATGCGAGCATACCTTATGAGCCAGAGCTCGGACATATGGGAGATTTGTGTTCATCCTAATTTCACCATAATGACTATTGCTGCGGATACTATTGCTGATGTAATTACCCGACATCAAAATAATAGTAAGGCGATGAATATTTTATTTTCTGGTCTAGGTCCTAGTGAGTTTGAGCGGGTTAGTCATCTCACCACTGCTCGAGAGATCTGGGCTACCCTCCAGGCACACCATGAGGGGACAACTCAGGTCAAGGCTAGGCTCTACCAGACCTACCAGCGTGAGTATGAAAATTTCTCACAGAAGCCGGGTGAGACTGTTGAGGCTTTATTTGGTCGCTTTCAATCGATCAATAACAAGCTTCACGTTAACATGGCCGAGGGTGATCAGCTGGTCTCAGATCATGAACAGGCGCTTAAGGTACTCCATACCTTGGACCCTAAGATCTGGGAGATCAAGGTCTCTTCTATTGTTGAGAGCACGTCTTATGATACCTTGTCCATCGCAGAGCTTTTTAGTAAGCTCAAGGCCTCAGAGGTCGATATCCAGTTGAGATCAAATCTCACTGGTTCTGGATCAAAGACTCTGGCGCTTGCGACACCATCTGCTGATCCTAATGCCATGAGTTGTACTGTGTTTTCCTTGATGTCTATTTCCGAGGAACAACTTGATACTCTAGGAGATGATGATCTGTACTTGTTTAACAACCGGGTGCGACGTGTCTATGATAAGCGAATGTTTAAGAGACACGGCACAAAATCCGGATGCTTTGAGTGTGGTGATACAGGTCATTTCATTGCCGACTGCCCCAAGCGGAATAATTACAAGAAGGGAACTGGTGGAAACTCTTATGACTCTGACAAGTACGACAACTCTACAAAGGGCAAGCCCAAGACGAGATTCTTTCGTAAAGCTTTGAAGGACTATAGGCGTGAGAACAAGAAACAAGACAAGGCTTTCTTCGCCGAGATGGAGAAAAGCTACTGTCACGCCCCGATTTATACAAAATCGAGACATTATTGAATTTCCATAGAAAAACAATAATACAAGAGGTTCATCATGCGACAACGTACATACGATAAAATCCATGGTACGCAGACCATATTTATTACAACATTGTTTTAGTAAAAACAGTAATAAAGTAATTAAACAACGGCATGACGAACGTCTTCTTCAGGATCTTTCTTCTCGACTGGGTTGCTACTCCAGACCGTCTTCAAGATATGCATCCTCTGTGGGGTCCAACGGGTATGAGTACAAAAAGTACTCAACAAGCCACCGCAAATGCAAATAATAATGCAGGATAATAAACAAGGAAGGATGAAGGCTAACAATGCGGAATAAAGCAGTTGCAGTTATGGCATTTAGTGTAATCATATTTTAATCATGCGGAAAGTAAACATGAGCATCATCAACATCAACTAACTCGAGGAGTACGTTTTACCTCCTCGCACAACGGTCCTTACATGTCAAACAACATGCACATTCATATTCAAGTAAACTAACTGGGGGATGTCACGCAACCCGCCCTTGACCGTGGGCTCGGCTTTTCGAAAAGATTTAAGACTCTGATCAGAGATGTACTACTGTACCCACAAGGCACGCACTCATCTCAATGAGATGACCCATTTCACGGGAACTCGTGCCAAAACCTCAATATGAGATGTTCCAAGCGATAACCACCCGCTCTAGGTTTCGCCGGCGCGCCGGGCCGCATCCCGGCTAACGTCGCACCCCCTTTTGCGCCACATTGGTACAAGTCACCCGCAGGTGCAACTTGACCCATCTCCAAGTGGTGGCCTCGGTTTGGAACAACCCATACCTTAGTTAGGACTTACCCACTAGACTTGTGGTTAGTACGTAAGTGTATTGCAACGGATCCCTCAGACCGGTCCTTACAGTGCCCCGGGTGCGACTGACCAATGCCCTAGCTTGCACCCGGAACCCACCATGCATACACTCACAACCATGACTCATCACCAACAGAATTTCCAAGGATAAGAAGTAACGGGATCATATAATAGAACCATTTTGCTACGACTCATTATTATCCTATAGCGGCCGTGCCAATACATTGGACACTAGCTAATATCATTGATCACATGGTGACAAGGAGGTTAGGCGAGATAGCATGGCTTGGGTTGCACATCAAGGTCGGGGGATCCTAAATAAATATAATGTAAGGGTTCATTTGACTAATGCATATACATAACCTAGGTGTTTTAGCGATAGTCAATTCAGACATGGGTTCAATATGCTCAAAAGAATTGTTTGGTGACTTGCCTTGTTCAGCAAAGGGAGAGGGAGGGACTTCGGGGAAGTACTCCGGCTCCTCGACGGTGTTGTAGTCTTTTTAATAAAAAGTAAAATAAAAAGAGTACCACATTCAATCAAACCATTTAACATTACATTGCAAGCATATAAGTTAAAGGGGGTTTTATAAATAAATAAACTCAATGGTTAAGGTTCTAAATTTTATAAATAATTTTAAAGGGATTAAAATGAAGGGTTGTCCTTTAGAAAACAAATATTTAAATGTGATTATTGTCATATTAAATTATCAAACAAGTGTAAAATGAAAAGTTCATGTCAATTTGGTGAATTTCAGTGAATGAACAGAAAGGAAATTAAGAATAATTTTTCTGAAGTTTAAATAGTTTAATCCTAAAGGTTTTTGAATAATTATTTGAATAAACATGAAAATGTCCAAATAAACCTACTGTTTTTTTATTGCCTAAACATGTAGAGAATAATTTTATGAATTTTCTAAAATTGGAATGGCAATTTTTAGAGTCCAAATGCATTAGATATGAATTTTACAAGTTTAAAAGCATTTCTGGAATTTATTTTCAAATTTTAAACCTCTCAGGTCCACGGTGAGCCAGGCCCACGGTGAACCCGCGCACTGTGCGCGTGCGCCGGGTCGATCTGGACCGTCGGATCTGGATCCGGTGGCCAGGCGCGAGGCGGGAGGGTTAAGTGACAACGGACGGCCAGGATTAAAACGCGCGAAGGGGTACCACGTGGATGCACGAGATTGCGCGTCGGGTTAAATGGAAATCGACGCGCGAGATTAAAACGTAACGCTTTGACCAGATCCGACGGTGCGGATTAGATCGCGTACGTGGGTTCACGCGCGTCGCCCGATCGCGATCGTGCGGCCAGGATTTAATCCGGCACGACACGCACTAAGGGGGTTATACCCCCCTTCGTCTCCGGCGACGGTGGGGTTCGGGTGCGGCGGCGACGGCGCCTACGAGGGGTCTAGGCCCTAGCTCTATGCGAAAACGGAAAGAGGAGGCCAAGGCGGTCACGAAGGTACCTTAGTTGGCGAAGGAGGACGGCTGACGGTGGCCGGCGGCGAGGGTAGACGCGAAGGGCTTCTCGGGTACTCGACGGCGGTGGGGATCCAGCGATCTCCTTGGCCAGCGAAGGTGTGGCCGAGGTGGGGGTGGTCCTTGCGGTTGCAGAGGTGCGGTCGACGAGGACGGAGGAGTACTCCGGCGACGGCGGTCGACGGCTGGAGAACAGGAGGCGGTGTGGCGCTAAAAGCCGGGTGGTGGGCGCTCTGTGTGTTCTCGCAAGGCGTAGGCGTGGGGGTGAAATGCGGGTGACCGGGGGGTTTAAATTGGATCACCGGCGGGGGCAGGGGGGGCGTAATCGACGGTGGCCGGGGATAAATGTGCCATGACGCCGGCGAGCTCGGGTTGACGTGGTTCAACGCACCTGGACGTGAATCGGGCGGGATTAATAGGGGGAAACGGCCGGCGCGGTGAGGGGAATTCAATGCACGCGTCGGATTAAAGGGAGGGGGCCGACGAGGGCGGATCCTAGGCGGAGTTAGGGTTTCGGCCGGCGAGGGGGGGGGGGGGGGGATCCGGGGCGGATCTCGCGGGGACGAAGGTCCTGACAAGCGGGGGCCACGGGCCAGCGGGCGCGAGCGGGCGAGGGTGGCGACTGACGGGTGGGGCCGGGGTGTCGGGTTCGCGCGCGAAGGGAGGGATTCGGCGCCGACAGGTGGGACCGGGTTGTCAGCCAGAGGCGAGCACGGTAACGGGCTGGGCCGGCCGGGAGAGAGAGAAGGGAGGGAGAGGAGCCCATTACTGTTCCAATGCTTTTCCGAATAAAATTAATTCCAGAAAATAGATTATAATATTAGGGCTACTTCCAAGGCTGGTAAAAATTTATAAAAATTCTCAAAATTATATTTTGGCCTTAGGATCATATACAAAAAGTTTCACCCCCTAATTTGGTCATCTACCTTATGTTGTAGTTCAAAAGGGTATAAAAGGGATTTAAAAGTATTTTCTGAAATAATAATTCCAATAAATTGGATTTAATAATATTTTTATTGCTTTGAAAATTTGGGGTGTTACAAACCTATCCCCCTTACAAGAATCTCGTCCTCGAGATTGGAACGCTACTCGAATAGCTCGGGGTATTGGGCTTTCAGCTCGTCTTCTTTTTCCCAAGTGGCTTCTTCTGCGGGATGGTTGTTCCATTGGACTTTGCAGAAGCGGACGACGCGACTTCTGGTTACTCTTTCCTTGGTTTCTAAGATCTTGACGGGTCTCTCTATGTAGGTCAAGTCTTCTTGGACATTAAGTTGCTGAAGGTCGGCTTGCTCGGTGGGCACACGGAGACACTTCTTCAGCTGCGAGACATGGAACACATCATGAACGCCTGCCAAGGATGGAGGCAGTTCAAGTTGATATGCCACTTCTCCTTGTCGACGGAGGATCCGGAAAGGTCCGACGTAGCGGGGTGCTAGTTTGCCTTTCATGTTGAACCTTTGAGTGCCATGGAGGGGAGTGACTCGGAGGTAGACGTAATCGCCCTCCTCAAAGGCTAGATCTCTTCGACGGTTATCGGCGTAGCTCTTTTGCCTGGATTGGGCTGCCTTCAGTCGGTCTCTTATGATCTTAACTTTCTCTTCGGCTTCTCTCAATAAATCTGTCCCAAACAGTTGTGATTCTCCGGTTTGATCCCAGAGCAACGGCGTTCTGCACTTACGCCCATAGAGTGCTTCGAACGGGGACATTTGCAGGCTGGCTTGATAGCTGTTGTTGTAGGAGAACTCCGCATAAGGTAAGTTCTTGTCCCACATTCCGCCAAAGTCTAGAGCACAAGCTCTAAGCATATCCTCCAATATTTGGTTGACCCTTTCGGTTTGACCGTCGGTCTGTGGATGATAGGCGGTGCTAAAGTTCAGCCGGGTGCCGAGTTCCTCTTGAAGGTTCTTCCAAAACTTGGAGGTAAATTGACTCCCGCGGTCAGATACAATCTTCTTGGTCTTGTCCTTCTTCATGGCAAATATGACCGGTGCACCCCAAGGTGAGGTACTCGGTTGGATGTAACCTTTCTGCTCTAGGTCTTCGATGTTGCTCTTGACTTCGGCTAGTTCATTGGCGGCCATTCGGTATGGGCGTTTGGAGATCGGAGTGGTCCCCGGGACAAGCTCGATTCTGAATTCGATGTCCCGCTTGGGAGGCATTCCGGGCAGATCTTCGGGGAAAACATCTGCAAACTCCTTGACTATTGGCACCTCTTCAAGAGCTATTGAGCGAAGGGATGCTCCGAGTGGTTTGCGACTGGTCATCCGGAAAGTGACGGTTACGCCTTCAGGACTGGTCACCGTGACGGACTTGTTGGCACAGTCGATCACTCCCTTGTGCTTCATCAACCAATCCATACCTAATATAAGGTCGAGTCCGGTGCATTGGATGAGGACAGGCTCGGCCCGAAACAGCACTCCTTGGATGTCAAGTTGAACCTTAGGGCTGTAGAAGCGAGCTGAGGTCCTATTGCCGGGGGTGGCAATCACCATGGGAATTGGTAGAGGGAGCACGTCCAGATGGTTTGTTTTTGCAAAATCTTCCGAGACAAAGGAGTGGGTTGCTCCAGAGTCAAATAATATGACGGCCGGTACGGAATTCATAGTAAACGTACCGAGTACGACTTCAGGAGCCTCCTGAGCTTCCTCCGCGCTGATGTGGTTGACGCGGGCGCGAACGGCCTGGTGGGGTGCTGCGCCTTGGTTCTGCTTGGGGTGAGGACACTGGTGCGAGTAGTGCCCTTCCTTGCGGCAGTTGAAGCAGACAACCGGCCTTCCTTGGCGATCCCTCAAGATCGGGGCCTTGGCGGCTGGTGCCGGCTGAGCGGCCGGAGCTGGTGGAGCGGGGCGAGGATGCCCGGCGTTGGATCCACCGGCTGCATGAGGTGGCCTGAAGGCGGGCCGAGGATGGTAGGCGGGCGCTGGTGGTGGAGGGACGAAGCGGGGCCTCTGCGTGTTCGCCTGCTGGTGCTTGAAGGCGATCATCTTCCTCTTCTTGAGGTCCAGCTTGTTCTGCTCAGTCTCTTGGATGAGCGCTTTATTGACCAGCCGCTGGAAGTCGGCGAAGTCGGCGGCGACGAGCTGGATGGACAGCTCATCTTTAAGTCCCCTGAGGAACTTGGCTTGGCGGAGGGCGTCGGTGCGCACTTCCTCCGGTGCGTAGCGTGCGAGGCGGTTGAACTCATGGAGGTACTCCATGACAGTCCTGTTGCCCTGCTGCAGGTCGCGGAACTCCTGCTGCTTGACCGCGATGACACCGGCGGGGACGTGAGCGGCACGAAAGGCGATGGTGAACTCCGCCCAAGTCACCATGTGGCCCTCTGGCTGGGACGCACGATAGTTGTCCCACCACTCAGCGGCGGGACCCTGGAGCTGATGAGTGGCGAAGGCCACTCGCTCCCGGTCTGTGCAAGGGAGGAGGTCGAGCTTCTTCTCGATAGTGCGAAGCCAATCTCCGGCCTCCATCGGGTTGGTCGTGCTCGAGAAGATGGGCGGGCGCACGCGCAAGAACTCGGAGAGTTGCGGAGCGGCCGCGGGTGCTGGTGCGCGAGGGGCGGGCTCCCCGTTCTGCAGACGGTCCAACTGAGCCTGTTGGTGCTGCATTTGGGTGAGGAGGGCGGTGATCAGATGATTCTGATTCGCCATCATTTCTGCCAAGGTGGGGTGGTTGGCGGAAGGCGAGCCGGATTGGCGCGGGCCTGTCGCACCCCAGTTGGGCACAACGCCCTCAGGCGCATCTCGGCTTCCTCCTGCTCCGTTGTTGGAGTCGGTGTTCTGGTGGTCGGTCATCTTCTGAATATACAAAGCGATAAAGCAAAGAATGACAAGATGATAATACAATCATATAAGATTCAAGCACATAATTATATATAGTGGCATAAAGTGTTTGTTACAATCAAGTTTTTATTCTACCCATGACACACTCGTCGTGGGCAGCACCACATACAAAAGTTTGATTCTTATTTAACTAGCGTCTCCTAACGCCTACTCGCCACCGGAGGCGGTCTCCGTGCTCTCGGAACCACGAGCGCGCGGCTCCAGAGAGATGGTGGGCTCGAGAAAATTCTCGATGATGGAGTCGGAGACGAGGCCGGGGCGTGGTGTAGGGGCGCTGGCGGAAGGCCTGGCGGGGGAGGGTCGTGGCGGGATCCTCTTGGGGCGAGGGAGGGGCTCACGGATAGGCTTCTTCTTCCTTGGAAGAAGAGGAACCATCTCCGCGATGTCCTTCTGCAGCTCCATGATCTTGCGCTGCAGCTCGCCGTTCTGCTGGATCAGGTTCTTCGTTTCTTCATGAAGAAACGCAACCGCCTCATGGTGCTCGTCGGCGTCGAGCACCGCCTCGGTATGGAGATCATCCATGGCCTGCAGAAGACGCGACTGCCGGGCCATGACCGGATCACGCACGGAGTGAACTCCGAGGTAGATGCTACGGTGGGCTCCGGGAGTACGCTTCGGCACAAGCCGGAAGGATGAGTTCTGAAGACGATCGTCGTAGATCATCCTCAGCTCCATGAGGGCCTGAAGGGCGACTCGTTGGCACGCGACGTCGAAAGTCGGGCCTCCAAGTGCGGTGGTGTAGGGCGGCAGATGCTCTCCGGAGCCATGGACGGTGAGGGAGACGTCGCAAGGCCCGGCGAACTCGTCGGGGTATACTCCTTGAAATTCGGGTTCGAAGAGGAACCCGAGGAAGGTGAGCATCATGCGGAGCTCCCGGACGAAGCCCTCGTAGTGACGGCAGTAACTGTGGACTTGGTAGACTGGCATCTACAAAACAGCAAGTTGAATAAAAGTGAGGAGAGGAACAAAGTTTATGAAGTAGATTTTCAAGAAATAATTTCCTATGGTCAATGGCTAGGCGGGTCTGTTTGGCTTCCTACAGTCAAGTCGGCTCTGATACCATCTTGTCACGCCCCGATTTATACAAAATCGAGACATTATTGAATTTCCATAGAAAAACAATAATACAAGAGGTTCATCATGCGACAACGTACATACGATAAAATCCATGGTACGCAGACCATATTTATTACAACATTGTTTTAGTAAAAACAGTAATAAAGTAATTAAACAACGGCATGACGAACGTCTTCTTCAGGATCTTTCTTCTCGACTGGGTTGCTACTCCAGACCGTCTTCAAGATATGCATCCTCTGTGGGGTCCAACGGGTATGAGTACAAAAAGTACTCAACAAGCCACCGCAAATGCAAATAATAATGCAGGATAATAAACAAGGAAGGATGAAGGCTAACAATGCGGAATAAAGCAGTTGCAGTTATGGCATTTAGTGTAATCATATTTTAATCATGCGGAAAGTAAACATGAGCATCATCAACATCAACTAACTCGAGGAGTACGTTTTACCTCCTCGCACAACGGTCCTTACATGTCAAACAACATGCACATTCATATTCAAGTAAACTAACTGGGGGATGTCACGCAACCCGCCCTTGACCGTGGGCTCGGCTTTTCGAAAAGATTTAAGACTCTGATCAGAGATGTACTACTGTACCCACAAGGCACGCACTCATCTCAACGAGATGACCCATTTCACGGGAACTCGTGCCAAAACCTCAATATGAGATGTTCCAAGCGATAACCACCCGCTCTAGGTTTCGCCGGCGCGCCGGGCCGCATCCCGGCTAACGTCGCACCCCCTTTTGCGCCACATTGGTACAAGTCACCCGCAGGTGCAACTTGACCCATCTCCAAGTGGTGGCCTCGGTTTGGAACAACCCATACCTTAGTTAGGACTTACCCACTAGACTTGTGGTTAGTACGTAAGTGTATTGCAACGGATCCCTCAGACCGGTCCTTACAGTGCCCCGGGTGCGACTGACCAATGCCCTAGCTTGCACCCGGAACCCACCATGCATACACTCACAACCATGACTCATCACCAACAGAATTTCCAAGGATAAGAAGTAACGGGATCATATAATAGAACCATTTTGCTACGACTCATTATTATCCTATAGCGGCCGTGCCAATACATTGGACACTAGCTAATATCATTGATCACATGGTGACAAGGAGGTTAGGCGAGATAGCATGGCTTGGGTTGCACATCAAGGTCGGGGGATCCTAAATAAATATAATGTAAGGGTTCATTTGACTAATGCATATACATAACCTAGGTGTTTTAGCGATAGTCAATTCAGACATGGGTTCAATATGCTCAAAAGAATTGTTTGGTGACTTGCCTTGTTCAGCAAAGGGAGAGGGAGGGACTTCGGGGAAGTACTCCGGCTCCTCGACGGTGTTGTAGTCTTTTTAATAAAAAGTAAAATAAAAAGAGTACCACATTCAATCAAACCATTTAACATTACATTGCAAGCATATAAGTTAAAGGGGGTTTTATAAATAAATAAACTCAATGGTTAAGGTTCTAAATTTTATAAATAATTTTAAAGGGATTAAAATGAAGGGTTGTCCTTTAGAAAACAAATATTTAAATGTGATTATTGTCATATTAAATTATCAAACAAGTGTAAAATGAAAAGTTCATGTCAATTTGGTGAATTTCAGTGAATGAACAGAAAGGAAATTAAGAATAATTTTTCTGAAGTTTAAATAGTTTAATCCTAAAGGTTTTTGAATAATTATTTGAATAAACATGAAAATGTCCAAATAAACCTACTGTTTTTTTATTGCCTAAACATGTAGAGAATAATTTTATGAATTTTCTAAAATTGGAATGGCAATTTTTAGAGTCCAAATGCATTAGATATGAATTTTACAAGTTTAAAAGCATTTCTGGAATTTATTTTCAAATTTTAAACCTCTCAGGTCCACGGTGAGCCAGGCCCACGGTGAACCCGCGCACTGTGCGCGTGCGCCGGGTCGATCTGGACCGTCGGATCTGGATCCGGTGGCCAGGCGCGAGGCGGGAGGGTTAAGTGACAACGGACGGCCAGGATTAAAACGCGCGAAGGGGTACCACGTGGACGCACGAGATTGCGCGTCGGGTTAAATGGAAATCGACGCGCGAGATTAAAACGTAACGCTTTGACCAGATCCGACGGTGCGGATTAGATCGCGTACGTGGGTTCACGCGCGTCGCCCGATCGCGATCGTGCGGCCAGGATTTAATCCGGCACGACACGCGCTAAGGGGGTTATACCCCCCTTCGTCTCCGGCGACGGTGGGGTTCGGGTGCGGCGGCGACGGCGCCTACGAGGGGTCTAGGCCCTAGCTCTATGCGAAAACGGAAAGAGGAGGCCAAGGCGGTCACGAAGGTACCTTAGTTGGCGAAGGAGGACGGCTGACGGTGGCCGGCGGCGAGGGTAGACGCGAAGGGCTTCTCGGGTACTCGACGGCGGTGGGGATCCAGCGATCTCCTTGGCCAGCGAAGGTGTGGCCGAGGTGGGGGTGGTCCTTGCGGTTGCAGAGGTGCGGTCGACGAGGACGGAGGAGTACTCCGGCGACGGCGGTCGACGGCTGGAGAACAGGAGGCGGTGTGGCGCTAAAAGCCGGGTGGTGGGCGCTCTGTGTGTTCTCGCAAGGCGTAGGCGTGGGGGTGAAATGCGGGTGACCGGGGGGTTTAAATAGGATCACCGGCGGGGGCAGGGGGGCGTAATCGACGGTGGCCGGGGATAAATGTGCCATGACGCCGGCGAGCTCGGGTTGACGTGGTTCAACGCACCTGGACGTGAATCGGGCGGGATTAATAGGGGGAAACGGCCGGCGCGGTGAGGGGAATTCAATGCACGCGTCGGATTAAAGGGAGGGGGCCGACGAGGGCGGATCCTAGGCGGAGTTAGGGTTTCGGCCGGCGAGGGGGGGGATCCGGGGCGGATCTCGCGGGGACGAAGGTCCTGACAAGCGGGGGCCACGGGCCAGCGGGCGCGAGCGGGCGAGGGTGGCGACTGACGGGTGGGGCCGGGGTGTCGGGTTCGCGCGCGAAGGGAGGGATTCGGCGCCGACAGGTGGGACCGGGTTGTCAGCCAGAGGCGAGCACGGTAACGGGCTGGGCCGGCCGGGAGAGAGAGAAGGGAGGGAGAGGAGCCCATTACTGTTCCAATGCTTTTCCGAATAAAATTAATTCCAGAAAATAGATTATAATATTAGGGCTACTTCCAAGGCTGGTAAAAATTTATAAAAATTCTCAAAATTATATTTTGGCCTTAGGATCATATACAAAAAGTTTCACCCCCTAATTTGGTCATCTACCTTATGTTGTAGTTCAAAAGGGTATAAAAGGGATTTAAAAGTATTTTCTGAAATAATAATTCCAATAAATTGGATTTAATAATATTTTTATTGCTTTGAAAATTTGGGGTGTTACAGCTACCCCAAGAGATCCTCGTCGAGCTCAAGTGATGAAGAGATCGTGATCAGGAAGGGGAAGGACAAGGATGATCCAGCGGGCCTCTGTTTCATGGCCTTTGGGGACAAGCCGAAGAGACGCTCACATGACAGCCGAAGACCCCCCGAGAGCTTCTACTCAATGGCTCTTGGGGAGAAGAAAGAAAAGGACTCCTCCAACGACTTCGACGACGATGACGATGAGAAGGTATCATCCTATGAATAAGAAGTTGTTAATTTATTAGAATAGAACTGTCAGGAGTTGAATATAGGGAGAAACTGCTTAGAGGGGATAAGAAAGAAGAGGATAGATGAGATTGAGAGTGAGCTTTCCACAGCAAATGGCAAGATTGAGAGTCTGTCTTCTTCCTCTTGCTTGGGTGATAGTGGCGAGTGCCCTAACTGTGAGGTGCTGTTGTGTGACCTGACGACTCTTAAGTCCAGGTACACAGAGAGAGTAGATGAGAGAGACGCATTGGCCACTGAGCTTGAGAGCGCTCAGCAGGAGCTAAAAGATGCTCATGCCACTGTTGTCGCACCTTGTGTAGACTGCCCATCTCATTTAGCTAGTATAGCTGAGTTGAGAGCCAAGAGTGATGAGCAGTTGAGCGAGTTAGCTGGAGTGAGAGCTGAGTTGGAGCAGACTAAGCTAGAGCTTGAGACCTTGTCAGTTCCACCCACTGTTTGTGAGAACTGTTTGTCCATTAGAATGGAGTTGATCAAGATAAAAGCTGAGAAGTCTTTCAAAGTTGATAAAGAGTGTGAGATCTGCTTGTCTTAGGTGGAGGTGTTAGCTTCTTTGAGAGAGGAGCTAGCTGATGTTCAGAACGAGAACATTTACCTCCGTCAGATCCTGAGTTGGATTAGTGCTAGAGAGCCACAACTCGGCATGATGATCCAGCAGTTCAAGAGACAGGATGGGTTTGGGGTAGGTTACACCTATACCAAGGCTGATTTTGAGAGTGCCATTAGCCGTGCGGTGGAGTGGAGTAAGATGACTCCCGAACAGAGATATCCCAAGACTCACTCCACTGAGTCCTTTAAGGATAGTCAGCCCAAGGATGGAGTGATCCAAGAACAACCTAAAGCTCCACCTAAGAAGCAGATCTGGGTTCCTAAGCCTAAAACTCTTCACACTTCTCTTGATTCTTTACCTGGACCCTCTCACACCAAAGATGTTTCACCCAACACCACCAAGCCTAAGAACCCTAAGCCACAACAACATCCCAAGAAGCCTACCTATCACTGTGAGTTTTGTCAGAGAGACGAGCATCTTGAGGAGTTTTGCTTCAGGAGGAAGCGGGTTGAGCGAGTAGAAAGAGCTCGAAGTGTGCAGGAGCAGTTCTACCAGTAGGGTGGTAGACAGAGAGGTCCTCGACGTAGAGAGAGGCTAGAGGCCAAGCCACGTCGTGTAGGTGGTGGTAGAGGATACGGTTTTCATGACCGTGCTCCGGAGGGTGGTTTCTGTTCCGGTAGAGTTCCAGATCATTATGGATACGGTTTTGGACCTCGTGACCGTGATTTTAGGCAGAACAGAGGACCGCGCTTTGAGCAGCATTCTGGTCCAGACTCATATGATTCCTTCTGCTTTCCTACTTACGAGCAGATGGCTCTGCACTGGTTTAGTACTTTTGCTAGACCTGGTGGTCGACCATTTGCTCCCACTCATGACCATTGATCTTGCAGGATCGAGGACTGGAGGACATATGGATCATGGATTCAGGATGTTCTCACCATATGACGGGACACCGCAGATGGTTCTCCAGCCTCACTCCCCCGAGCTCCAAGGAATACATCACTTTCGGGAACAGTGGTCAAGGGAAGGTACAGGGTATTGGGTCAATTCATATTTCTGATTATTTCTCTTTGAAAAATGTTGCTTTAGTTGGAAATCTGAACTTTAATCTAATTTCTGTTTCGCAACTGCTTGAGGATGGTTTAGAAGTGCGCTTTAAGAAGGGCATGTCTTCTGTTGTCGACTCTAGAGGATCTTTAGTTTGCCGGGTCCTACCTTTCGGTAAGGTTTTTCGTATTGATTTCTCTAGATCTTCTGGCCCTCTCGCTGCCTGATGGCCGGATCCTCCTCTGAGTTATGGAAGTGGCATAGAAGGTTAGGCCATTTGAGCTTTGATCTACTTGTTAGATTGAGTTCTATGGATCTTATCCGAGGATTGCCTAATCTTAAGATGGAGAAGGATCTAATGTGTCACCCTTGTCGTCATGGGAAAATGGTTGCCGCTTCTCACACACATGTGACTCAGGTGATGACTTCGTACCCGGGAGAGCTGTTACACATAGACATAGTAGGTCCAGCTCGAGTACGCTCAGTCGGTGGGAAGTGGTACGCTCTTGTAATAGTTGATGATTTTTCTCGCTTCTCGTGGGTTTACTTTCTAGAGTCTAAGGATGAGACTTTTCAGTATGTTCATGACCTGATTTTGAAGCTGAAGAATGAGAATAATGGTCTGATGTGAGCAATTCATTCAGACAACGGATCTGAGTTTAAATACTCTTAGTTCGTCAGTTTTTGTAGTGATCAAGGTCTTGATCATCAGTTCTCTACTCTTTACACTCCCCCACATAACGGCGTTGTGGAGCGAAAGAACCGCACGCTTGTCGAGATGGCTAGGACGATGCTTGATGAGCATAGGACTCCTGGGCGTTTTTGGGCTGAAGCAATGAACACAACTTGCTATCTTGCCAACCGCATTTTCCTTAGAGCCTACTTAGGCAAGACGTCATATGAGTTGCGTTTTGGTAGACAGCCCAAGGTGAGTCACTTGCGAGCTTTTGGATGCAAGTGCTTTGTGCTTAAGAAGGGAGGGCATTTGGATAAGTTTGAGTCTCGTTGTTGGGATGGAGTCTTTCTTGGTTATGCTTTGCATTCACGAGGCTTTCGTGTTTGGAACCTAGACTCCCAGATGCTTGTCGAGACTTGTGAGGTTTCCTTTGATGAGTCTTTGCCCTCGCCGACTCCTTCTTTTGAGCTTTCTGGAGATGATGAGCTTGGAGAGTCCATCTTCGAGGAAGATGATGACCCTCCGGCTGATGATGAGGGTGGGCCCTCTGCACCGCCTGCATACCCCACACCTTCTGAGACTTCGACTGAGGATGAGGACGGACCTCTAATTACTCCTTCTTCTTCGATCGAGCCCCTCTGCCGAGTCCGGAGGTGCCAGGTGTTGACTCCGGTGAGATGACTTCTCAGCTGAGTCCAGAGGAGCCAGTTGCTGACGTTGGTGAGGTGACATCAGATCACCTAGGATCCTGAGCAGTTCAGCGTGATCACCCTTCAGAGCTCATCATAGGTGATCTTACGGAGAGATCTTTACGTTCCTCAGCTAGTTCACTTGCTATGTTTGCTGAGTCTGCTTTTGTTGCTAATTTTGAGCCCCGAGACGTTTCTCATGCTCTTTCTGATTCAAATTGTATAAACGCCATGCAAGAAGAGCTTGAAAATTTTGTTCGCAATCGGGTTTGGACACTAGTTGAGCTGCCACCTAGATGCAACACCATAGGCACCAAGTGGGTGTTTAAGAACAAACAGGGAGAAGATGGTGTTGTGGTGCGCAAAAAGCTCGATTAGTGGCATAGGGTTTCTATCAAAAAGAAGGTATTGACTTTGAAGAGACCTTCGCCCCTGTTGCTCGCCTTGAGTCCATTCGTATTCTTTTGGCCTTTGCTGCTTCTAAAGGTTTTAAGCTTCATCAAATGGATGTCAAGAGTGCTTTTCTAAATGGGTATATAGAAGAGGAGGTCTATGTTAAGCAACCCCCCGGTTTCGAGAACCCTAAATTTCCACGACTTGTTTACAAGTTGCAGAAGGCTTTATATGGTCTGAAGCAGGCCCCCAGGGCTTGGTATGATCGCCTGAAGCAGTTCTTGTTGCAGAAAAGTTTTGTGATGGGTTCTGTGGACAAGACTCTTTTCTTGCTTAGAGAGGGCGCATACTTATTGGTTGCTCAGATTTATGTGGATGACATTATTTTTGGTGGTTCTAGTAATGAGCTTGTTTCCAAGTTTTCTGAGAAGATGCATAGCGAGTTTGAGATGAGTCTCATGGGAGAACTCAAGTACTTTTTAGGGCTCCAGATCAAGCATACCAAGGACGACATTTTCATCCACCAGGGTAAGTATACACGGGACATGCTAAAGAAATTTGACTTTGGTGGAGAGCTAAAGCCACAGATGACCCCAATGGGTACATCTGGAGGTCTGGACAAGGACGAGGATGGCGTCAAGGTAAATAAGAGAGAGTATCGAGGGATGATCGGATCACTGCTATATTTGAGTGCGATGAGACCGGACATTCAGTTTGCCGTGGGTGTGTGCGCGCGCTTTCAGTCTTCGCCACGCGCATCTCATTGGTAGGCTGTGAAGCGTATTTTCAGGTATCTTACTTATGCTCCTGATTTAGGTCTTTATTATTCTGCATCATCGTCTCTTGATTTAGCTGGTTTTTCGGATGCTGATTTTGGTGGGTGTCGGCTAGATCGCAAGTCTACTTCCGGTACTTGCCAGCTTCTTGGTTCTTCACTTGTTTTTTGGTCCTCTAGAAAACAATATGGAGTTGCGCTTTCTACTATTGAGTCTGAGTATGTAGCTGCTGCTAGCTGCTGTTCTCAGTTAGTTTGGATGATTTCTACTTTGCGGGATTTTGGGTTATTCTTTCCTTCAAGAGTTCCTTTGTTTTGTGATAGCACCAGTGCAATTAGTGTAGGGAAAAACCCATGTCTTCATTCTAAAACCAAACATATTGATGTGTGCTTTCACTTTTTGAGGAATCAATATGAGAAAGGAGTCATTGATCTTATTCATGTTGATACTCATCAGCAGTTGACTGATATTTTTACCAAACCCCTAGATCAGTCTACTTTTGAGAGTTTACGAGGGGATTTGGGAGTTGTGTATCCTTTTTAGGATACTTTGTGCCAATTTTCTTTTTTTTCTTAATTTTTATTGAGTCTTTTTGTGTGCGTTCATATCATGCATAATCATCAATCACATTTTGAGCTTTCTTCTATTATATGTTTAATCTGCTTTACTTTCTCTAGCTAGTATATGTTTTTGATTACCTGTTGATGATCATGTTTTGTCTCAGTTCACATGATATATCTGATATTTGTCATATGCATGACTTTTATGTTTTAAAATTGAAAAATGATCACCATTTCTTCTGGTAACTAGCATGTGTAGGTTGAATGCTTTCGCTATCTTTTACATGCCTTGTAGCTAGATCCGTACTTAGATGCAGATATGCAACTTGGACATGTATATGCTTTAAATATAAAAAATTTGCTATAAAAATGATAAAAATTCAGAAAAATGAAAAATTTACGCATTTTTATGATTATTAGAAAAGATCCAGGTGGGTTTGCTTTGTCGCATTGCATTGTTCTGGACTGCTTACCATAACACTTTGGTATGAACTAGGACAGTGTAATGTATGCCAAGACTACTGTCTTAAGCATCTGATGGTCCAGTTCTGGCCTAGGCTTGACTTGGTCGGTTAGCATAAGGTTTGACATGCAAATAACCCCTCGCAGAAATGAAAAATATAAAGAAAAAGTCTAAAAAATTTAAAACGATGACAAGTTTGCTGAAGCATTTTGTTTTTGGACAATGCTTATCTTGGTAGATATCAGTTAACTTTTGCATCTCATGCTTTACTTTGCTTGTCAACTAGAAAATGTGGTGATGCTTTTGTTTGCAAAAATCGAAAAATGCGTGCTAATGACTCTCTTTAGATATCATCTGTTGCACTGATCATGTCATGTATCTTAGACAGTATATCTTTTGATATACCTGTTAGATGTTGTAATTGCAGCTAATCATATCTAAGAAACATGCTTTTCACACCCCACCTGCACTCCACCTGCATTCATGGCATATTTTGAGGGGGGAGCTGTATTTCAGGGGGGAGTTTGTGTCTATGTCTTTTTAGAGTGCATTTAGTCTCACTTGATGAGTCCAATTGTCAACAAGGGGGAGAAATTTTGGAGTACATTTCAGGGGGAGTTCCTTGTTGGTAATTCTGAGATTGCACTTACTTTTGAGTCTTTATTTTTTGGTTAACCATAATGACCGTTTTTCTTGCTTCTGTTTGGCATTTGGTCATTAGGGTTAAACTTTTATTTCCTTTCTTCTGTTTAACTTTTATTTCCTTTCTTCTATTTTTTTTTTCTTTTCCTGTTTCCATATGTTTTGCAGGTTCTGGAGATGAGCTGAAAAGGGTGTTGACAATGCACTCATCAAGGGGGAGATTGAGAAACCATGTTGAAGAATATGGTTTTGATATTCCAGATGTGATGAGTGATTGTCAACAGAAGTCAAAGGAAGGGAGAGATGAAGACCTGCCGAGTCTGAGGCGCATGTGACTTAGGTACAAGGGCAGTGAGTGATGGCCGGGCAGAGGAGTTGCAGAGTCGGGTTGGCCCAATCCGGGTACATGGCTAGGAGCGGCAGATGATCCACTGGTCTGTTGACTGGGTTTGACTCAGGTACACGGGCGGCGAGCGATTGCCGGGCTGAGGAAGCTGCGGGGTCGGGTCGGCCCAATCCGGGTACCCAGTGCGAAGACGGTGGACGCTTTGTCAGTTTCGGCGCAAAACTGACAACCTATGATTAATTCGTTTTTAGGATATTAATATTTAGTTTTTAAGTTTAGAATAATTTTATTTGAGTCAGGTAATTGTTCTAAGAATATTTTAGTAATTTTCAGAATTTATTTTAGAGTCAGTTTATTTTACCCGAGGGTAAATTAGTCTTTTCATGTATTAGGATTCGCTTATAAATAGGCCCCTATCCCCTTGGGGATAGACGACTGTTTTTTAATAGATTAATCCACAGTCCACCGCTAGTTTCCATCTACTATTTTCCCGTCTGCGATTTGCATCACCGGTTTCTTTTTCCTTCTCTGTTTGCTGTTTTTACATCACGCAAGTGGCCAGCGGAGCCGACGGCCGAGACTGCAGCACGGCAGCCGGTGGCTTCGCAAGTCTTGCAGCGCGCGGCAGCAAAGCGAAGGTCCCATGGTTTCTGGCGGAAAGAAGCAGGCGTAGGCCACGAGCACGTTTTTCCACGGTCATCAGAGCAACGTGCAGTCCTGGCTTTCCTTGACACGCAAATCGAGACCAACAGCACGTCGCTTCTCCTTTTGGCTAGCTGCTTTGCTTTACGGTGGGAAAAGTTTCATCGGCTACAGCGCTTGGTATTTGTGGCTGTGCAGTAGCGCCGCGCAGGGCAGGAAGGCTGCCGGTGAAGCAGCTGCACCAGCGGGATTCTCACGGCAGCGAAGACTCCCAGGCGGCGCGCGGTGCACGGAAAAATTTCTACTGATCGGCATGTAGGTGAGTAGATCTAATCTCCTAATTTTTAGTAGATCATTTTTAGAGATAATCATCTATTAATAAATTAGTATTTTTAATTCTAGTCTTTACCTGAAATATTTTTAGTTTATTTCTGAATTAATTTTTGGATGATCCATAGTTTATTCAGTTAATTAGTATTTTATTGTTAGACTGCAATCTGAACATTTTATTAAGATATTTAGGGTTTTTTATTACATAATTAAATATTTCTAGTATCTATTTTTATTTACTGCAGTGATTCTTTTTAGTTTATCTTTGATATCATTTAAATTGAGACACGTGTCATTTTTAGGCTAGACAACTTTAATTCATGTGATTTGCTCTGCTAATATTATTTGTCTGGTTAAGTTCGTTTGGGTGTTGGGATTAGGATATAGTTTAGCAAGAAATTTTTAGGCACCCATTCACACCCCTCTGGTCGCTACTTTCGGTCCTACAACCCTTACCCGCGCCCGTTGCACCAACTACTGCTGCATACATTCAAAGGCTAGGGCAAGTGGTCTGACACAATTTGGCCTGAGAAGAGGACAACCAGGTAAAATTTTATGGCCAACACACTAAAATACCACCACGTGTCGTGCCTCCACAGGCTAGGTGTTGGTTTGTTTTTTTCCACACTTTGATACACTCATGGCATGGGAGATCTCCTTAACTCCACTGTAGGTCCTACATTCTTAGAAGAAAGGTTCAAGGCATGCCAATCAGCGCGCTTGACGATGCAACTGATTAGGAAATAGAGAAAACAACATCAGTAGCATAGCCTATTGGCTATTGAGCTGATGACTGTAATAAGGATAGGATAATCGTGAACTATTATGTCGATCGACCATAGGGCCGATGACCACGGGCAAAGAATCGGGCAAGCATGCCATTGACCGATGAGATAGTCAGTTTACACGTGTCGGCCAATGAGCGCTTTCTGATGGCGAATAAGATATGGCATTAAATTGAAGATAACCCATCGACTTGTACTCCAACAAAAATAAATAAAACGTACCAGATAGCTTGTCTATATTATGAAAATCATCACAGTAACATGATTGGACTTAACCAAGACAGTAGATAGTCGCGATGAACTTAATAATATGTCAAAGTATCGTGCATGCTTTATTTAGATGAATGGTATACAACATGAAAAATATACAATAGCAAAATATGTCAGACTGAACCAACGAAGCCTCAAACTACCACACCCAGATCACATCAATCTAAGAGATCAAACTAATGCAGCCTTTGACCTAGCTAATATACTGAGATAAACCAGCGATCATACTGTTTCAACTAGTGCTTCGTGAGATCAAACTAATGCAGACATGAAGGCACTGACCTAGTCGATTAGATCATCGGGGGTGCCAAGACTCACCTCTTCGCCGGAGATCGGAACAATGCAGCCTAGCTCTGAGTGCCGAATCCCGCCGGGATTAATCTTGGAAAGCCAAGGGTGGTGATGCACCAAGTAATTGTTTGACAGAGATGAGTGTTTAACCTAGCTAAGGGGTACATATTTATAGTCTGGAGACTTGACGTCCAAGTATCTTATCCTAACTGATTCTAGATAATCTTTATCTTCTTCTCATTTTTAACTCCATCGGCTCTTCCCATTTGGTCACGTATGCATCATGGACATGCTTCTTTGACCTCCTTTGACTACCTTTGACCGTGCGGCATTCTAGTGGGCCCCAGGCTATACCAAATCTTGGCGTCAACACATGCCCCCTAGTTTCAGAGCATTAAATGGCCTCTGATGCTTCGAAATTACCAGCCATCAACATCCTCTGCCACTACGTCTTTTTGAATGTCTATTCACACAATCCTTTCACATTCATTAATTGTCAGCCAAAACCCTTTATTTTATCGTACTTAAATATTACCTAGGGTTTTATCTCTGTACTGCTTTTGGCTTTTCTCTGCCTCTTCTTCTTCCTTTCGCCATTCACAATAGCGATGGATGTTGCCTAATCTGACGCATTTACTTTTCTTTTGTGGTGGCGTTGGACCAGGCTTCATCCCATACAGTTTCGCATTGGTGTTCATTAAACCGAAGATTAGACTCCTCTATTCCGAGACATGCAAAGATTTCGGCCTTTCAAAAATCGAAAACTGCACCCATGATTACATTTCGCCGAACATTGTAGGTGGTCCCCACCAAATCCGATGGGATCAGCTTGACTTGGCTAACGAGGAGTCACCCTTTTGCTTTATAAACATCTCTTTACACTCCCCTCTCTCCTTCACGCTTTCTGCATTTCTTTTTTTCACTCTTGAGTAGGGGTGGGCAAAAAACACCGAAAACCGAAAACCGAACCGAATCGAAAAACAACTCATTTCGGTTTTTTAAAAAATATTTCGGTTTTTATTTTGAAAAAGTTCAGTCTTCGGGGTTTGGTTCGGTTTTTGTCTTTGAAAAACAGAGAAAACCGTATTACCGAACCGAACAAAATTTATACGGTGCTAACTAGTTGGTTTGCTTTGATTTCTGATTTTTGAAGTGTGCCATGGCCCATGGCCGATTGTTCAAGCCCACAAAGCCACATTTTCTATGTGAGAAACCAAGGGTTGGTTTCAGAGTCTGTGATGAGTGATTGACAGATTTTACCCTCTGATTCGAAGGGGTCCCTCCGAAGGGGTTCAGAGGCTGGTTCTCCGAAGGTGTTTGGAGGCTGTTTCACCGAAGGATTCGGTGGGTCTATTGGCTGCAGCTATTGCAGCGGAGTGTGCCTGTCGGAGGGGTCTGACAGTACACAATGACTTGGCTGTACCGAAGGGTTCGGTATTTTGTGTGGTACACTGGAGTGTGCATCGGAGGTTGCTTACTCGGAGAGGTCTCTGGGGTACTGGAAACACTTGTCTATTTGTTTGTGGTGCGCAGGGGACTTCGGAGGCGACGGACGGTTCGTAGCAAGTGAACTTGGGTCAAGCGGGAGGCTTGATGCCAGGGCAGCGGGGAGCTCCATCACGAAGGCTGTGAAGGGGTCAAGGTCGGACCTCGGGTGGAGGTGTTCCAGGAGAAGGCAGTAAGTGAGGAGCGTGGCTCCGGGTGAAGGTACCCCGAGATGAAGTCCTCGGAGGCGAGGCACTTCGAAGGGTACTCCGAATGGAGTGATTTCGGAGTATGGTGGATCAAGTCCTCAGCAATGAGGCAAGGTGTTCGGAGTGTGCTCCGGAGGGAGACACTCGAAGGTATACCCGACGAAGGTCTCAGAAGTCGAGGTGCATCGAAGGCATGGTCCGGGTGAGGCTCGTCGAGGAGTGTGCTCGGGGAGAGACACTGCGACGATGTGCTCATGGAATGCTTCATGCGGAGGCCTTGGACGAAGTAGGGACTTCGAAGGGTGGAACTCCGAAGGTGGGGCTTCGGAGTGAAGTAGGCTCCGGAGCGAGGCTGGCTCCAGAGTAAGGTTGACTTGAGGTACTTCGGCCATGCATGGCTTCGGTACACGGACTAACGGAGTTCGAGCTGGGAGAAGCTGCGAAGCCGTGGTGGTCCACTCCGAAGGTGTTGGTGCGAAGGCCCAAGGGCTTTGACGGCTTCAGCTCAAAACCGTCACTGTATCGAAGGCTGACTTTGGTGAAGCGAAGGCCGTCAGGCTCAAGGCTTCTCACCGAAGCTACCGCACCCCTCGCGTGCGAAGGGAGGCTTCAGAAGAATCCAAGACTGTAGTGGCTGACAGTGTCTTCTCTGCAAAAAGCTGACGTTGTCCCCTCTGCAAAGCTGACAAGAGAAGCCTCCAAATAAAGCAGACTACCTTTTGTACCCCTCTGTTCTGATGAGACAAAACCAGTGTAAACCCTAGGGGTAAAGTAGTCAATTCACATGGGTGAATAGTGCCTATAAATAGTGGAGGCTGGGTAGGTCGCATTAACACTTTGAGCATTCATTGTAGAACTCCTGTGCTAGCCACCACTCTCTGTATTTATCCTGTGAGTTTAATTTTCGTGTTCCCTGTTCAAGCATCGAAGTCTTGATTCTGAGTTCATTTTCTGCTTGAGCTTGTTTGCATACCTCGCTGCATGCTTCGATCTCTTGTGTGTCACTTCGATTGACTTAAAGTCGTGCACTGAAGCCTGTTTGGGCGAAGTGTGTCTTGAGCGAAGTGTGTTTTTCAGTATGTGTTCGCTCTGTGTAAACAGGAGGCTAGACCTCACTGATTACTAGCGAAGCACTAATCGAAGCCCGTTTTTCTTCACGTGTCGAAGCCCTTAGCGAAGTCTGTTTTGTGTAAGTTTTGACCTTCGAAGTACGAAGCCCAGCACCAGTTGCTGTCGCTAAGTATTTGGTCGAAGTCCTCAGAGGGAAGTCCGCTCTTGCGAAGGGTGAGGTGCGAAGCCTACACGAAGGCACCTTGTGTGCGAAGGCTGCACTGACTTAGCATAAGCTGAATTTTTGGGGTTTTGAGTGGAGCGAAGTCCTCTTGGCTTCGAATTTTTGGTCCTTGCGAAGCCTGTGTTCGGAGTTGTGAAATACCTCCGAACCAGAACTTCGAAGGGTGTGTTCGAAGCCTGTTCCGTAGAAGACAGAATTAAAACAGAAGGCTATTTTAGTCTGAAATTTTAAAAGCTCCCATTCACCCCCCCTCTGGTCACCGTTTCCGGACCAACACTATGTCTCCCCACATCCACGGCCTGGTAGCCAACGCGTGCCCTCATGACTATTCGCTTCGCTAGTGGTCCACGGCACAATCACGGCTCAAATTCGGTTAACCGAAAAAACCGAAAAACGGAACTGATTTTCTTTTCGGTTTTTTTCGGTTCGGTTTCAGTAAATCTATTAAGCAGTTCGGTTTCTGATTTCTGAAAACCAAACTTTTTAAAAACCGAAAAAACTGAACTGATGAAACCGATAAAACCGACTACCCACCCCTATTCTTGAGCTCGCCGCCACCTACTCTTTGGCACTACTTGTGACTGCCGCCGCTTGCCATCCATCTTCATCTTCACCAATCCCATACCCCAGTGATGCTAGGATGTCCGCCGTTGATGCGATCCCCAAGGTAAGTCTCGGCATTCTCATCTTTTTCCTTTCCTCTGGCTTTTCTTGGTTCATTCATCTGTAGAACCAAGTTTTTATTCCAATAGGCACCAATCTCTCTTGTTTCTTCTTAGGCCCTATGGGTAACCCTGACCCTACGAACTTTATCAATGCTTAATCTTGCTGAATCCCTTTCAAGTTTTCTTCTATGCTCCCTTCCGCTAGGCAATCCAGCTTCGAATCTTTTCCTCCTCCTCTTCTCACCTGGCGTGACTAGTACCTTAGGGTATCGGCATCCTATCGCACCGATTAGGAAGAAATTGACATCAGCCATTGTATCGGCCTCTTCCTTGCCGATCCATACCAAAATGAGCCAATGCTGGCCGCTTCTTGTTAATTCTAGTCTGATGCCTTGAACGCCTTCGTTTTTGTCATGGGCTGATGAGTCCTTCCTTACTTGATGTCTTCTTTTTGACCTGCCTTAATATCGATTAAACAACCAACCCATTCTCTTTCCATTGTAAACCAACCCATCGTCTTGGCACCAAGTCTACTGATAGTTGGGGCCGATTCATCACAGGACATAACAAGAAAACCGGTCTAGTAGATACTCGCAAACATGTAGCCTTTCTCACCCTATGGTTAGAGAGGTTTGTTTTTTGCGTATCGGCCCTGGACCCCACTTTTCCTTTCCAATTCATGTCTAAACGCCAGCTTCCCATGCGAAGATTCCTCTTGGCTGATACCTCCTTGGATCCACTTACCATTTTCTGCATCTCGTATCAGTCAAACTTTCCGCTGGTGACCCCATCGGCTGTCTCAATAGTCCATGGTGGTTTCTCCAGCTCTGGCTCAATGTGTTTAAAGACAATGTCGTTGGAGGACTCGCTTTCGCCCAGATGCGTTTTCCTACCGACTTCCCAGAATCGGCTTCTCTTGTTTATCGTCGTTGTTATTCCTTGGGCGAGGCGATAGCATGTCGTTTTGCCTTCCCTCTATCTTCTGCGTCCCTAGACGCATGATTCAAAGGTTTTTACCTTTGATTTTCCGATCAGACCATCTGGTATCTCTTTGGGTATTCTGAGTATGAGTGCCCTCATCGGCTAATTCTTCCTGAGGTGTTTCGAGATGAAGAATCCCTCCGTATATTTATGGCCACGATTTTTCCTTGCCTTTTGCCTATCAATTTTATTGGTGATCACTTTCAGAAGGGCTCTTATGAGTTCTATTACCCTTCGGTCTTCGCGAGGCAATTAGGCTTCGGTTAACTACCTGCCGACCTATTTTTCATTGATCGGATCCAGACTCATGGGGGAAGTCAGGAATACCCTAGAGTGGGACCGCCTATTTCAAATGACCGACGAGATCCTTACTGGTGATTTCGCCTCCTGGATACCCTTCTAGGCATCTTCCATTGCTTTCCGCCGATGGTAGGACGAGCTGAAGCAGCACATCTTCAACCATCCTTCCATGCTCTATCGGCAGCGGCTTCTCCCAAGCGAAGCTGATGTAGCACCCGAGGTGGGTATTTCAATTTTTCCTTTCACATAGTTTCTATTACCTCCTTCTTGTATGCTTAACTTTGCCTCTTGCAGGAGGATGACCTCGACCTGCCTTCAGTGAGTTCCAGCGGCCGGCCGATATGATATGGACCACTATCGGCCATTACGAATTTGGGAGTCGGTGCCCCTACCCCCATGGCTTGGGTAAGTGGGAGACTATAAAGGGCTTGGCATGCAAACGTCAAACGCTGGCCTCGACCATACGCTGATCCACTAGGGCCCGCGCTGGTCAGATAAACCTGACTCCTTTGGCGCTGACCACCTCTCTGACTATACTGGCCCCTACCGTTCGTACTTTGTCGATGGAAAAAATCCCATCGTCTATCTAGGTTTGTCCTTGTCTTTAGTACCAACATTTCATCTTTTGTAATCATGATGTTGGACATCGTTTTCTTATTTTTTTATCTTTAGACCCCATCATCTTCTATTGACGTCGATCCCCTCTACGCGGAGTTTGATCATATGCCAGATGATCCAACTGATTCTTGACTGATGAAGACCGCTAGAGTCACTGTAGAGGTTTCTGATACACCGAAGGTTGCTGCCACTAGTCCAGATGCATCAGCTGTTGCCGATGTCGTTGTTGCGGGCACAATTGTTGCTGGGGCCATGCCTGTTGGTGCTGATGCTACCGGGGACAACGCGACGGAGGGTGCTGTCACTGCTCCTGAGGCCTTATCTATCGGTGCTGATGCCGCTTACCAGGTATCTTTACCTGTGTCTTTTGCCTTGTGTTATCATTGATTTAACTAACACCGTCCTTAGGCATATTCGATGCTCGAGCCAGATGGGCCCGACGAGGAGCGCACGTCCATCCTCTTGGGTGCTACAACGGAGAGTGGTGGCTCAACCTCTTCTGTTGTCAATGCTTCGTGACCAACCATTCTAGTCAGGTCATCTGACGTGAGTATCCTTGCAATTTATACCATCGTGCCTCCCTTTTATCCATCTAACCTTCCTTTTTACTTCTAGTCTTTCGTCTGGCAATTCTCCTTCGATTTCAATCTGTATCTTTATGCTGATGAGATTTCCAGTGCTGCTCCATTTGTTACCGTTCCATTGACTTCAGAAGTGATGAAAGTTTTAATGGATTTGCTGTGTCGATTGGTAGATCCAATTGAGGTGTTTGTCAATGACTTGGGTCCGATAAGGACTCATTTCGATGATATCTCATCTTTCCTTACTCCATATTTGATCGATGCTCTTACACCTACCAACTTCCTAGAGTTTCACCGGCCAGTGGTGCAGTGGGCCATGTAGCTGATAGCCGATCTAGCTAGTCGGTCATCGCTTTGATAAGCAATGAAGACTAATAACATGATGGTGATGACCGAAGGCGCTCTCTTGGATCGCATTGAGGGTGATTCGTCAGCCGCATCACGGGAACTCGACCGGTTGCGGATGGCGGAGGATGATTTGGTGTCGGAGCTAGATAAAGTCTAGTCAGAGATCGCCAAGAAGGAGGGTGCTCTGTCTTCCCTCCCGACCTGTGTTGAAGCCTAGAAATGCTGGTTTACCAATGTCGTTCATCACGCATAGCGTCGTTATCATTCCCTCGAAGATATTCCTAGTTCAGACGCAGAGGACCGCGACACCTTTCGGGATGTTGATGCAATTAGGTTGCGGGCTATTGAAGCTATTCGTTGAGCGCTTCTTTGATTTCATGCATGATTGGCGATCTTGTAACGAAATATTTGCCCCTTTTGTAATATATTGTCATCGATTCCTTTGATTTGATGTTGAGCTTGTTTGTGTCTAAGGGCGATGCATCCACATCGGCCGTTTGATGGTGTTACCATCGGTATCAGCTGTTTTTGCGTGTATATCTTTATGTTTCGCCCAAACGATCGCTTAGTATTTCCTTAAGTGCCTCCCATTCGGCCTCTTCCCATACCTCCGACATAGTAGCCTTCAACCCATTCTTATCTCCTCGGGGGATCTGGGTACTTACGAAGGTTGGCCTTGGTCTGTCACCAGGTCCGATGTTTGTATTTTCGTAGTTCATCAGTTGCAGCAAAGCCTTGACCGAGTCCACTCTTCAATTTTTAGCGCCGTCTTTACAAGACGAGCTTAGGAATCTCCTCGTTAATCGGTTTGATACCATCATCTAATACTTCAAGAAAGTTTTCATCCCGAGCCTTTCCTAACAAACAGACGACTCCTTCTATCTCCCATACTAATAAATCGGTTGCAACTATGTTAATTGTTTTATCGGTGGGGACGATTTCCACCTGATTGCTGACCCACTATACTAGGCTCTAGTGCATTGTCGAGGGGACGTAGCAATTTGCATGTATCCAATCATGCCCCAGCAACAGGCTATAAGATCCTTTTCCTTCTATAACGAAAAAAGTAGTGGGCATCGTCTTGCTCTTAACCGTCAGTTCTGCATTCATCACTCCCATCGTGTCTGACGAGTTGCCGCCGAAGTTCCTTAATACCATATTAGTTCTGATGAGGTCCTCAGGCGTTTTTACAAGCTTACGGAAGGTGGCATAAGGCATTAAGTTGACAGCCGCCCCTTCGTCTATCATCATCTTGGACATCGACTTCTCATTAACCAATCCTTTGATATAGAGTGGTCTTAGATGCCAATGCTCAAGGTCTTTTGGTTTATCAAAAACTGCTGGTTGTGGATCCAACACTAATTTAGCCATTGTATCGGCATGACCCGCGATGTCCTCGCAAGGTGTCTGATACTCTGTAGGGAGGAAGAAAACCTTATTTATCCCCACGTCCTTCTTATCATCATGATCGGCCTTATCTTTTGGTCGCCATTCACTTTTGATTCTACGGGGCCGATCGACTTCCTCGTTGTCTATTTGTGCCTTCAATTCTCTTTGCCTCAGACGTTGCACCCTTCTCTTCTGGTTCCTCATGAAAATCCCGTTGGGTCACCACTGTGGCTTCTCTAGCGTGATCTCGTCATCATCAACTGACTAGCCGATTTCCTCAGCATTGATGGCTTCGTGATCATGCGTCCTTGACCTGCTGTTATATGTGAAAGTTGCCTAGACGGGGGGGGGGGGGGGGGGGGGTGAATAGGAAAATTAAAAATTTCTTGCGGAAAATTAGGGTTCTGAGAATTTGTCTGATCAGAAGTTCCGATGTGGGCTCAGAAGTTCCGATCATTCAGATTTTTCTGAAACTTCTGGTCGAACGGAAGTTTCGATGTGTATCGGATGTTCCGATCAGCAGTGAAAAAATCGATGAAATTAAAACTTGTTTTCTTGGAAATGTGTTTGAATACAAATATGCACAAGTAAACATGGGACAATTTTTACACTATGAGATGCTCTATATCTAGGTTAAGAAGTAGATCGAGTAAAAATAAAGTTCAACCTAGTTAGAACACTAGAAATAGGATGAACACAAAAGCACATGAGACAAGCGATATATTTCCCAGAGTTCAGATCCACCGATTCCACGTCTCCATTGAGGGACCTCGATAGGTCAGGTCTCTTTTAACCCTTTCATCACCAAGTCTTAGCCTTCGCTAAACTTGGGTTTTTCACTTCGGTTCATTGTCAAAGCAAAGGAAAATCTTTTACAAACTTCTCCTGGCAACCACAAACTCCTTTGTTGCTCACGGAGTGACTCCTAGACATCTAGGAGAATGAATCTTCCAAGAGTAATAAATGTGTTTGAAGATTTTGCCAACTCAAACTTTTTTGCTCAAATATTTGCAATAAATTCAACAAATAAACAAAACCAACCCAAGAAAATCTCCTCAAAAGATGCATCAACAAAAGCTCGAGAAGATTTCTATTTTGCTCTCAATGCGAATCGCAAAGAATCGCACTAGATCTAGACATGAATCACAAGAGAGCTTGAGAGTTAAGGCTAGGGTTTGCAAGTGAGAGATATGGGGGCCAAAAGTATTGTTCAAAGTGGGTGGATGGGGTTTTTATACCATCCCATAAACTCTTACCGTTAGGGCACTTTTGGCTTCCCACCTTAGAAGTTTCGATGGCACTGTTTACACCCAAAAATGTCACTAATGGCCAAAGTATACAAAATACCTAAAACTAGTACTTTTGGTCGAAAATGTGACCATCTGGCACAGGTCGGTCTAACCAGCCATGGTGGGCCGGCCCAATCATATCCTAACCACTTGTAGCCAAAGAGGACTCTTTTGGACGACAGATATCATGAGACTAACCCCTATAAATAAAGGGGTGAGGCCGATTCAAGAGGCCCCCACTTTCATATCAAAACAAAGCCCTCGCTTTGAATCGTTCTTTTACCTTTCAATCTACTTCCTTCCCCTAGGATTAGCCAAGTAACGTCCATCTTCGTGAGTTTGCGTAGTAAGCCCTCCATCTGCCGCGTTGAAATCATAGTAACCCTTGTTGATTCGCTCGTGAATCTCCCGTCTCATCCATGAAACATATTTCTATCAATTCTATCTGTTTTCTCCAATTTCCGTTGGAAATCCGGCCTCTAGGCCAGATTAGCACTTGATCTATATTTATTTTACAGGGAGATTATCCTCATAGTCGTTGCCAAGAACCTGGGATCCATCTACCATCTTGAAGGTGTCATCGGAGGATGGAGATCACTCTCTAGGACCACCCGGTCTGACCGCCGAGTACTGTGCCGTCACCCCGTTGTTGGCAAGGCCCGGTCTGACCGATGGCCCAACACCGGTCTGACCGGCTGTGCATCTGGAGCCCTTCACCGAAGCCTGTATTCGCATCAACTCTAGAAGGCACCCTTCGGCAACCTCCGGTTGGACCGGAATCTACCCTCCGGTCTGACCGGCTGAAGGACAAAGCCACACTTCGCACATCGAAGCCCTCGGTTTGACCGGAGTTCGACCCCCAGTCCGACCAGGATCCTTCGCCGGTCCGACCGACTCAGAGGCCAAAGCCCCTTTCTCAGGTACCCTTCGGCCTATGCTATTTCTAACGCTGAGGTTCTCCTTCGATGGATACCCACTTCGATTAAACGCCGAACCACCCCTTCGGTGGGCCCTTTCGCCATAGAGCCAAATCGGCCTTCTTTTAGGCCGGTTTAAATATTTACACACAATTGGAAAATTCAGTTATATCTTTTGGTATAATTTAATTTCCTGGTGACTCCGTTACCCCTTACAACCATTAAGGATCCGTCGGAACATGACGTTGGCGCCGCATCACGCTTAGGCTTGTCCCTAAGTATCCACACACTTTTGGATCGTCGTACTGACCCAAGTGTGTGGTCGAATTTCCATGTCAACAGGCACATCAGAAGTTCCGATTAAAAATAAATTCTAAACTGAGAGATCAAATTGGATGTTCTGATCCCAAATCAGAACTTCCGATCAAAAATTTAATTCAATACCAAGAGCTCAAATCGGAGGTTCTGATCCAAATCGGAAGTTCCGATGGAAAAATTAATTCAAAACAGAGATCTCAAATCAGAAGTTTCGATGGAAAATTAATTCAAGACCGAGAGCTCAAATCAGAAGTTTCGATGAATTTTAATTTTCAAACCGAGAGCTCAAATCGGAAGTTCCGATCCAAACTGTAAGTTTCGATGATTATCAAAAATACATAATTCATTTTTAACTTGTCCAAAAATCTTTCAAAAAGGTTTTTATTTTAGCACAAAGTTTTGGAACAAAACCCAAATGCATCCCTCTTAATAATACGGCGATCCTAGACTCAATGTAAAGAATACAACAATAATTTTAACCTTTGAGCCTATTTCAAGCAAATGGAGCTTTTTCTTCAAATTTGTTTCAACGAGATTTGCTTTTCTTGTGAAATCTCTACAATCATCTTAGCAACTTGATTAGTAGCATTTGATCAATATTGTCATAAATACACCAAAATAAATAAAATAGGGGCCTAGATGCACCTTGATGCACTTTCAATCTCCCCCTTTTTGGCGATTGATGACAAAATGATCAAAGAAGTGATAAAATTGATACATGAGATGCAAATTAGACAATTTAGCTCCCCCTAAATGTATGCACAAGTTCACAAGCAACACATAGCATTTAGAGCATCTCTAACTAATCATTTCAGAAAATCGCAACTCATCATAATTAGCACAAATTTGCCACATATCACAAGTTCACAATGAACAACATTAAACTTGAAGCAAATTGAGAATCCATGAAAGTTAAACACATCCATGTCATACACAAGAATAAAGTAAATAGTAGTTCAACATTATTGCAACCCAAATGTTCATGACACGGAAGACAAAAGAAAAGAAAACTAGCTAGAGACTAGAAACTACGACTTGACTTCTTTGACTTTTCTCCCCCTTTGTCATCAAAGACACCAAAAAGAGAGAAAAAGCGAGGATCACACTGAGTCGCTCTCATTTTCCTCTTCACCATTACTGGATGCCTCCTCGGAAGCTGAAGACTGACTAGGCTGAAGCTAATGCTGAGGTGGAGGCGGAGGAGGCTACTGAGGAATGGAGTTTGCAGCTCTAAAGAAGTATGAATAGGGGTCATCACCGGCCTCTGCTCCTACGATAGCATCAAACGAGTCATAGCAAGCTGGCCAAGGAGCCAAAGGGGGCACACCAGCGCATTGCTGAGCTTCATTCACTGTCCGGTATATCTCCTTATATATCTCTCTCTAAGCATCCATGGCAACTAAGATGCCACGACACATGGTGAAAATCTTCGAGAGCATCCTCTTGATGGGAGATGAGGAAGGAGAGGATCTAGATCTAGAGACCAGTCCACTGGACTGAGCTAGAGGGCGAGAGGACACTGGAGCAGCTTGACCTGGAGCTCGAGCTTGAGCTGAATACTTAGGCGCTCTAGGAGTAATGTCGCAATGCTCCACTTCTGTGATCATCTTCAGGCGAGTGACAGTGTTGATGTCCTTCTGAATGTAAGGAGCATAGATGAGACTCCTCTTTAGTGACACTAAGCAGTTCCATATCTCACTCCACATAAAGTGAGTCATACTGAATGGAGGTTGATCCTCCCTCATAGCACTCAGCAAATTCCTGGCATTAGACAATAGATGAGTGGCATCCCCTTACTTTGGTAGCAAGGTCTTCCTAAACCTGTTGCTCAGTACCTCAAAGAAAGGGAGGAGACTCTTGGTGGTCCCTACGAGATACATGTCTAGCTAATAGAGGTACTGCACATGATCTGCCTCTATGCTCCTGGTCCAGTCACTGACAATTGAGGTCATTCCTGTCAAGCCCAAGAATAAGTAGGCTCATTATCCTCAGTTGTCTAGAAGTGGGTGGTGTAGAACTAGTAGATGACCTCTTCACACCAATCTTGCTTCAACCCCATCAAGTGAAATAGGTGCTTGTCCTTGCAAGCCCTCATCACTTCATTCAGCACAGGAAGGTTCTTCTTCCTCAGATTTGACCATTTGATCCACTTCATGTTGGCAATGGGGTTCTTCTAAGGATCTATCACATAATGGTAGTAGTTGTCATGGAAGGTGTTGTAGAATCTGTAATCATGCGCATCCCACTCATAAACCCTTGGGTATCCATTCCTATCTCTAGCCACTTTGTTGGAGAATCTGGTGTAATCACACTTCCTCCTGACTTAGTCAGGTAGGAAGGACACTGGCTTCCTCTTAGAAACCAACATGCCTCCAGAGGAGGACCTACCAGCTAGAGCCTTCTCTTTGCCTTTAGTCTTGTCTCTGGCATCACTAGTTGGGCGAGGGACTTGGAGAATGTGGCGAGGGGCTTGAGTGCTAGGGCGAGCTGGTGACTAAGGGACAGAAGCAGTAGGAGGATTGGTCTTTTGCCTAACAATGTGCTTTGACCTAGCAGCTAAAGAGGGCGATAGATTCACCTCAGGATCAGAGGGAGTGTATTCACTCCATGACTCTGAGTCATCCCGG
This sequence comes from Zizania palustris, assembly GCA_019279435.1. NCBI lineage: Eukaryota > Viridiplantae > Streptophyta > Magnoliopsida > Poales > Poaceae > Zizania > Zizania palustris. Next base: position 17,060,909 of record JAAALK010000085.1, on the reverse strand, counting down.
TGGGGCTGAGGATCAAGGTGTGCCTTAGTGTGGAGCTTGCGTCCCCTTGGGAATGCTGCAACAAGGAATGGAGAAGCAATTAGAAACTATATTAAGAGTGTTACCCTGCATCAGAACTTCCGATCCTTGGATCGAAACTTTCAATGGATTAGAACTTCCAACCTAGGGTAGGGACTTTCGATCGCCACAAAATATGTCGAAATCTTTCGATCTGCACAATGTGGCTATGGTACACCTCAACTAGTTTCTAGGAGCAATTCTTTCCAAAAAGGATCTAATTTGGATGGCTAAAACATGGGGAAACTCAAAACTAGGGTTTGAGCAAAATACCTCAAACACGATGAAAAATGGCAGGGAAAAGTGCAAATCGACGCTTTATAAGAGGTCCTTGACTCCCCCTGAAGAGATTTCACAATTCCCACGGAGAAAGATGAAGATTTGAGGTAGTTTGGGTGAGGAGCCAAGTGGGGAAGAGAGAGAGAGAGAGTCAAGAAAATTGATAAGAGGGAAATGGGGGGTGCCCTAGGCCTATTTATACCAAGTCCCGATCAGAACTTCTGATCAGGCATCATAACTTCCGACGCGGATAAAGTTATCAGAATATTCTAATGGATCGGAACTTCCGATCTGAGATCAGAACTTCCGATGCAACTAAAACTTTCACAAATAGCCTAGAATCAGAACATCCGATTTAGGATTGGAACTTCTGATTGCCTTGGACCAAAAACTAAACTTAGCTAAACAAAGGCTAAGTGCCATAAACTTTTGGGTATTACAAAAACATTTCACCATATGCATTTCAAACATATGTATGACCATAAAAACATCATGGCATGGCATATATTCAATCATTTAACATAAACTTGCTCAAGTGACCAAAATCATCACAAAGTGGCATTTTTAGCACATTGCAAGCATGACATTGTAAAAATCATTGAATAGGCATGGAATAGCATTTGACACTTCAACATTCTCATGGAATATATAAAAGAGATGATTGTGTGGTTATTTTAAAAATGTGGCCCAATAAATGAGAAGGAGGGCAATTAATTTACACTCCCAATTTTCAACATGGGCACTATTGATATGCAAAATTTTAAACTATATTTCGAGAATCAAGGATATTTAGCTCATTTCTCAACTCGCAAAACCGTTGCTCATCTAGAGGCTTGGTGAATATATCGACGAGTTTTTTAGTTCTCACATGGTTTATGCTAATATCTCTCTTGATCTCGTGGTCTCTCAAGAAATGGTGACAAATATTAATGTGTTTGGTTCTTGAGTGTTGGACGAGGTTGTTGGCTATTTTGATGGCACTCTCATTATCACACATAAGTAGGATTTTGGTCATGTTGAGCCCAAAGTCTTGCAAGGTTTATTTCATCCAAAGGAGTTGGGCACAACAACTACCGACTGTTACATATTCGGCTTCAGCTGTGGATAAAGCTACAAAATTTTGTTTCTTGGAAGACCATGAAACAAGTGATCTTCCAAGAAATTGGCAAGTTCCAGATGTTCTTTTTCTATCCACTTTGCAACTGACATAATCAGAGTCTGAATAGCCAATTAGATCAAAGGTTGAGCCTTTCGGATACCAAAGTCCTAGGTTTGGAGTGTGTGCCAAATATCTCAAAATTCTCTTAACACCTACGAAATGGATTTCTTTTGGTACAGCTTGAAATCTTGCACACATACAAATACTAAGCATGATATCCGGCCTAGATACACATAACATGGAGCGATATACCTTTTGATCGATGATTGTCCCTTCTTGATTTAGGTCCTAGTGGTCGTTGGTTTGCATTGGAGTCTTGATGGGCTTCACACTCTCCATGCCAAACTTCTTCAACATGTCCTTGATGTTCTTTGTTAGACAAATGAAAGTGCCATCCTTGAGTTACTTGATTTGGAATCCTAAGAAATATTTCAACTCACCCATCATGAACATCTCAAACCTCTTAGTCATCATCATACTAAACTCTTCAGAAAAAGCTTTATTAGTAGAACCAAATATAATGTCATCGACATATATTTGGCAAACAAACAAATCATCATTAAAGTGTTTAATGAAGAGAGTAGGATCGACTTTCCCTATTTCAAAGGCATTCCTAATAATAAAATCCCTAAGGCATTCATACCATGCTCTAGGGGCTTGCTTAAGCTGATATAGTGCCTTATGGAGCTTGTAGACGTGGTCGGGTTGGATTGGATCTTCAAATATAGGTGGTTGCTCCACATACACCAATGCAGAGATTGGTCCATTTAGAAATGCACTTGTCACGTCCATTTGATAAAACTTGAAATCATGGTGAGTAGCAAAGGCTAATAATATACAAATTGACTCAAGCCTATCAACGGGTGCATAAGTCTCACCAAAATCCAAACCTTCGATTTGGTCATGCTATCATCTTCTTCCACTACTAATACTGTTTTTCATGAAATGTATCGCCATGGTACACCCAAACTTCATAACCTGGTAAAAACCATATTTGCAAATGTGCAGTGACAAAGTTCTCTTGTCTTGCCAACGAGAATTTCTGCAATTTATGCATGGGCACCTCACGCCAGTTGTTTTTGTCAAAGCAAATGCACGGTCAACCAATTTCTCAGTGTTGATTTCCCACTCCTTCGTGTGAGCTCCACTTTTGTTCCAACCATTATACATCCACCATCGGTCCTCAACTTTTTTAGAGGTAAAACATTCATTCAATCGAGAATGCATCATAAGTAGTAGACATTTATACATACCACAACCCTATGTCTGTAAGAAAAAGATATGTCCTAAACCCACCAAAGAGTGACCGACAGAGCGTGGTATTTATGATGAGCCATGAGTCCGAACAAAATTTCAGCAGCATAACCCCGCTTCTCTCCAATTGCACGCCTGATAATGGTGCAATGGAGAACAACAAGGTTATGATACTGAAATACCATTCGAACTCATTACTCATCATAAATATCACGCACTGTCGCCCACTCCGAGGCTATCCAAAAAGGGATAATTCCTGACCTACACATCTCACACGTATGACATGTGTGAGACATATTGGTCGGAAATGGGTGATGCATAGGTTTTGTTACACTACTTACGTTTTTGTCACATACAAAATTGCACACCAAAATAATATATATAAGAAAGTATATATATATATGTAATACTAATCACCCTAATGAAATCATCAACAAACCACAAATTAATACAATAATAAATGTAATAGCATATATAATAGCACATCACATACATAATTCTTGTAAAAGCATAAAATTAATATAGGACAACTACTTGTGACATGTGCATAACAATTACATTCTCTCTGAAATGTATAACATCTCTCGACAAGTCATGGTAAAAAGGAAAACTACTTGTGACATGTGCATTTTCAATCTTGACATGCAAGGATTACCTTGGATTTGGCAACGGACACGCGAGGAGACGACGGGCGGGATTCGGCGTGGTGGTGGTGTCGAAGACATGGCAGCTGACTGGGCGATCAATCTAACCAAATTCTATAATGGATACAATCGATCGTAATCTTTGAGTGACCTTATAACTTATGCAAATAACATGTAACCGGCATGCATGGAATAAATAATAGAAAACCTTTGACTAGGATTCAATACTAGACATAGGGGCATAATCTATCAATGAACATTCATTAAGTAGTAAGCTAAGGTTTATTTGTACTACAAGTAAACTATAAGTATTATTTTCAAATGGTATGAATTATTGTTGCAATACTTGTTGGGGAATAGGGGAGCTACGCTAGCTGGCAAATTAAAAATTTCTTCCCTATGGCCCTAGGCTCATGCGCGTGCGAGATCATAGATCAGTACCTTCTAGCAGTTGATGCGCTAGGTGCGGTGGAAGAAGATGTTGGAGCAACGCGTCTAGCATCTCCTCGCTTCGTCCTTGCCATCCTTCGCCGATCCGATCGATGAAGATGACGTAGTCATTCGCATGTAGACGTTCATGAGCGTCGCTATTGGAGCAACACCTCCACGGAGTCCACACGTACAAGGATGGAGTATCTCCCATGGCAGCGTGCTAGCACCGCACGTGAGAGATGGGGATCATTGACCTCAACGTTTGAGATCAAGAAGGGGAGGAGAGAACTCTTGGGTGGCTAGGTCTAATCTAGGCTTATTGCTCTGCCCAATACGTCCTCCTCCTCTCCTTATATAGGGCTGAGGGCTCCATGGTTGTGCTTATCCTGAAACCGTAATAGATCCAATCTGTTTGCCCACGTCAGAACTTCTGATCCTGTATCGGAACTTCGAACTGGGTATTTTAGGACTCCTGACACAGTACGACACGCAACAGATCCAATATGTTATTTCCCACCTCATAACTTCCGATACCATATCGGAACTTCCGATCAATACAAAATTCCTCTGATTCCAAATCGGAACTTCTGTCTTGTCGGAACTTCCGATACCATATCGGAACTTCTGAAGCAACAATTTCTCTCTGTATTGAGACCAAAAATTAATCGAAACTTCCGATACTCACTATTTGAACTTCCGATGCACTGAATTTTCTTAGGCATATCCTTCAATCTCCCACTTGCACAAGAACCAATTCTTTGCATGTTTTAATCCATCCCCTTAAGTGTGTGACTCAATAGGTTCATAGACTAGCGGATGTTCACCGGAAACCATTTCCGACACATTGATCAATAGCAGTACCTAGCAGCACATATTGACCCCCGAAAACATACAAAATAAATATTTCATGAACATTGATATACACATGCACTAGTCCCTTCACCACGCGCCGTTAGTCAAGTCCAAGGCGAGATACGTGCCACCCTTGCTGGTTAACTTGACATGTTCACTCGATCAAGTATCGGATTCAAATCATGACTAACTCCATAGTCATAGTGGCATGGCCATGCACTTTTCCAATCCAATACCTCGAGGGGCCAGAGACGACTCTCCCGTTATTAGGAGGGGTAAATTCCATCTTGACCGCTCACATCCCAAGCCATGTTTCACAACACACCTGAAAACAACCCTTATTAGTACCCTGTTACAGAATAGCGTTAGGCAGCATCTAAGTGTGTCACTATGCATTCTGGAATCAAATGACTATCTCAGATCCAAGGACTCTACAGGTACACCATTTGAGATGACAATTGTTGGCACATAATAATCTCAGCAGTATCTCAAGTGGGTCTGTCCAACACCATGTTCACCAACATGTGTCCACATCACTGATTTGACATCTCTATGTCGATGATCAGTGAAACACAATCATCAATCAGTCGGATGTGCTAATCCATGTATCATCACTGTCCCACATGATGATAAGATTAGGGACCCTTTTGAACAACATTGTCATAAAGAAAAAAGTTTCACATAACAAGTCGTACTCATTAATTAAATGCAAATGATATTTATTCAAGGAACAAGATAACAATTATCCCCATACATTAAAATAGACTCTACTAGCATCTTACACAAACACATGACCCACTCACACAAGAATCTCATACCCATGGAGCTCATATGCACCTCATGCTTGGGCTGTGGAAGAGGCCTCATCAATAGATTCGCCATGTTCAAATCCATGTGCACCTTACTAATCTTCACATCACCTCTCTCAATGATCTCACGAATTAGGTGATATCGCCGAAGTATATGTTTGGATTTCTGGTGTGACCTAGGCTCATTGGCTTGCACAATGGCACCACTGTTATCACAATTGAGGTCCACTAGACGCACTAGGAACAACACCTAGCTCAGAAACAAACTTCCTAATCCAAACGACCTCCTTCGCTGCTTCTGAAGCAGCGATATACTCAGGTTCTGTTGCAGAATCGGCCACTGTCTCTTGCTTGGAACTCTTCCAACTCACTTCGCCTCCATTAAGGCAGAACAAAAAACCAGATTGTGATCGAGAATCATCTTTATCGGTCTGAAAGCTAGCATCCATGTAACCACTTACAATGAGCTCCTCTTCACCACCGTATACTAGGAACATTTCCACAGCCCTTCTCAAGTATTTGAGGATACTCTTTACTACATCCCAGTGAGTTCACCTGGGTTCGATTGGCACCTGCTCGTAACACTTAGAGCATATGACACATCTGAGCATGTACATAGCATGTCATACATGATGGATCAAATTGTAGAGGCATATGGGATCACACTCATCTTCTCTAACTCATCAGGTGTCACAACACACTGAGTCTTACTAAGAGAAATACCATGTGACATCAGCATGAATCCCTTCTTAGAATTCTACATTTTGAACCGTTTCAAAACCTTGTCAATGTACATACTTTGTCTTAATCCAATTAACCGTTTTTATCTATCTCTATAGATCTTTATGCCCAAAATATATGCTGCCTCTCCAAGATCTTTTATCGAAAACTATTTTTTAGTGAAGTCTTGACAACATTCAACAAAGGAATGTTATTTCTGATCAACAATATGTCATCCACATATAGGACCAAAAACACAAGTGAGCTCCCACTAGCCTTTTTGTAAACACAAGGATCTTCTTCGTTCTTGACGAAGCCAAACCCTTTGACTACCTCATCAAAACGAAGATTCCAACTCCGAGAAGCTTGCTTCAATCTGTAAATGGACTTTAGCAACTTATAAAATTTCCTAGCATTCCCCGAACCATCAAGACCATTAGGCTGTGTCATGTACACATCCTCACTTAGGTTTCCAGTTAGGAAAGCCATCTTGACATCCATTTACCATATTGCATTATCATAAAATACGGAAATAACTAGCACTACTACAAACCGCCACTATAGTGGCGTTGGGCAAAAACACTGTAGTGGCGGGCTATTAGACGCCCGCCACTACAGTGGCTCTAGGCGCTGCCACGCCAGTGACCGCCACTAGTATAGCCACTAATAGTGGCGGTCGGTGCTGGCGTTAGCCCGGACTGCCACTACTTTACCAATAGTAGTGGCGGGCGCTAGTGCTGCCCGCCGCTGCTACGCTGTCTGTCACTAATGTATTGATGACATCACTTGCGACCGCCACTACTATTTTGGCTATCAATGTGGACCTTCTTCCTCCCCGAGCCCGAGGCTACCGGAGTTCGCATTTAATTTGGTTCGTACAATGGCGACAAAAATCTAGATAAAGAGGGGGAGGATTTGTTTTTGTTTCTTTTGAAGGATTTCATTCTAGGAGGTAAATCTATGCCGAATCTCACATTTATTTTGTATTTAATCATGTATATAATGAGTTATTAGCATTTTACTAATTTAGGGTTTGTGAATATAAATTTTCAAATATTCTTCCATTTAATGTTTTTCTTTCTCCCAAATGAAGAAATATGACCCTCCTCACAATTATTCATCACTTGTATACATTTTTACGTTGTTTTAATATCTTTTTTAATTTGATTTATATGATTATATATCTAGAGTTATGTTGTTTGGAGAGAGAAACCAATGTAGTTAATTTATTTAATAATTTTTTTCTACTTAATACATAGTTTGAATTAAAGAATTTTTAATTAATGTTGTTATGAGAGATAAATCAATATATTTTCAATTTCTAAATTACTAAAATTAACAATAATGAATTTATTAATATTTTTAAAAAATAATATGTATGTTTTAGATGGAGCACAGGTCCTGGATGTACTCGTCCAACGACGGAGATGTGGTGGCATATTTTAACAGAGTAACTGAATTTACTGATGCTGCCACACAATATGCTTCCCGTCAGAGTGAAGCGGCAATATATTGTCCTTGTAAAGTTTGTAAAAACGAAGCGATGTATCCGTGTTCAGATCGTGAAACCATACGATTTCACTTGTTGAAAAATGGTTTCGTGAAGAACTACTATATATGGACGAAACAAGGTGAGATCGGTCAAAACCCTCCTGATGATTCTAATGTGCCGCAAGATGCTCATCAGCATAGAAGAGGTTGTGATCATACATCCAACATGACACATGATGTTGATCAACATGATGATGATGGCGCCTTTGATGTGGAGGAACTGATGTGAAATGTTGTGACTGAGGTGTTGTTGCAGAGAGCTACAACGAAAGGCTACGATAACTTTGAAACACTTGACAAAGCATCGAAAAACCTTCTTTACGAGGAATGCCACGGTTGCGATAAGAAGTATACTATGTTGTACACAATTCTTGAGCTTATGAAACTGAATGCCAAAAATGGATGGTCCGACACTAGTTTTTCAGATCTTTTACAGCTCCTAAAAAAGGTTTTGCCAAAACCCAATGGTATGCCATCTGATATGTTCATTGATTTGTTCATTGACTTTGGGCGTTCAGAAGATTCATGTATGCCCGAACCACTTTATCCTATATCGAAAAGAGTATGAATTGTTAGAGAGCTGTCCGCAGTGCAACACAAGTCGATACAAACGTGCAAATGACTGTGTGGAGGACTACAATGACCACCGGAAGAAGAATAAGAGGTTACAGAAGAGGAATAAATGTTATTACAGACCAGCATGAATATAAGACAGAGAGGAAAGTTCTAGCCTTAGTTATGTGGTATCTACTGGTGATTGATCGCTTGAAACGTATGTTCTCTAATCCCAGAGATGCTGAACTATTAATCTGGCATTTCACTGGGCAGAAGAAGGACAAAAAACTTTGGCACCCTGCTGATGCTAGGCAGTGGAAATCATTTGACCTGGCCCATCTAGATTTCTCGGAGGATCCCAGAAATATTAGGATGGGACTTAGCACGGATGGAATGAATCCCTTCGGTGAGATGAGGAACCCACACAGTACATGGCCAGTATTTCTGTGCTTGTTCAACATTCGATCATGGTTGTGCCATAAAAGAAAATACCTTATGCTCGCTACTCTAATTTCTGGTCCAAAACAACCTAGCAATGGCATTGATATCTTTCTAGAACCTTTGATGGAGGATATGAAATGTCTATGGGAAAATTTTGTCAGTGTGTGGGATGAGCACAAGAAAGAGCACTTCAATCTAAGAGCCATGTTTTTTTGCACCATAGCTGACAACCCGGGGCGTATGTCCCTAACAGGACAGGTTAACAGAAAGACAGCATGTGTAGTGTGTGTGGACCAGACAGAATCTGTGTATCTTCCATCATTCGTTAAGACGATATATATGCGACACCACATATTTTTACCAAGAAACCACAAATATCAAAGAAATAGGAACCATTTCGATGGTACAATCGAGCTTGGACAACCTCCACGACATCGAGACGACAAATTTCTATTTGAAATGGTGAAGAATATCAAAGTTGTTTTTGGAAAGAAGAGGAAGAAATCTGAAAAAATTTCAAAGGATGCTCCATTTAAAAAGCAGTCAATCTTCTTTAGATATTTGCCATATTGGAAGGAGTTGGAGATTGGTCATGCTATCGATACAATGCACATTGAGAAGAATGTTTTCGAAAGCACCATCGGTATTTTGTTAGACATACCTGGCAAGTCAAAAGATGGACTCAAAGTACGATGGGACCTTCAAACTCTCGGAATTAGACCTGAGCTTCACCCACAGGAAAGGGCCAATGGAAAATTTTTTCCTTCCGGCTGCTAGCTATAACCTCACAATTGATGAGAAAAGATCAATCTGCAGGTGTCTATATGGAATCAGAGTTCCAACAGGATTCTAACGAATATAAATATATTGTCTCCGTAGCAGATTTGAGGATGAGCGGCTACAACACTCATGATTGTCATGTTATGCTTGGGATATTCCTCACCATTGCAGTAAGAGGAATCAAACATTCATTTATGAAGATGGTGATAACACACATGTGTCACTTCTTCAACGTCATATCAAAGAAGGTGATCGACACTGAAGAGTTAAATGAATTACGTAAACAAATGAGGGAGATTATGTGTCATCTTGAGATGTGCTTTCCACCTTCATATTTTGATATTATGGAGCACTATATGATACATATAGCAGACCAAATCTTTGTTCTCGGTCCAACGTACCTACACAATATGTATGCGTACGAGCGTCTAATGGTTATCTTCAAGGGTTATGTACGAAATCATCCTTATCCAGAGGGTTCCATGATAGAGGGATACACGACTGAGGAAGTCATTGAGTGCTACGCAAATTACATAAGAGATGGAAAACCAATAGGAGTTCCCGTGTCCCACCACCATGGAAGACTCACCAGTAAAGGAACTAAAGGTAGGAAAATCATACGAGACAATAGCTACCAAACAATTAGAGAATCACATTACAGTGTAATGCATCAGTTGGCGATTATGAGACCATATGTTGAACAACACCTGCAAGAGCTTCATGAAAAGAAGGAAGATCCCGATGAACAATTGATTATGAAACAACTTGAGGGATATAAACCTTTCGATTGGAGAAACCGACGAAGAGATGATGATAAATAAATTGTCTTACGGTCCATTGAGCATGGTTAAAACATGGCAAGCATATGACATCAATGGTTTCACATTCTATACCAAAGCAAAGGATCAAAAGAGTCAGCACCAAAATAGTGGTGTCAGAGCAGATGCAGAAGACAACACTGGACAAAAGAATGCTTACTATGGATCAGTGCTGAAAAAATCGGCCGATCAGCCGATTAATCGGCCGATTAATCGTTGATCGACCATGATCCAGTTAATTTTCGCTGAAATCGGCCAGAAATCGGTGGACCGATTAATCGGTCGGTCAAACCGATTAATCGGTAGTCAACCTAATTAATCGGTGCCAACCGATTAATCGGTCTGGCCTGGGGAGCTGAAAAAAATAGGGTTTTCCCCCTCTTCCCTCTCTCCTGGTCACTTTCCCCCTCTTCCCTCTCTCCCGGTCAAACGCCAGATCTGACACCGGCCCGCCGCCCCGCCGTCCGCCGCCCAGCGATCCCGCCGTTGTACCCGCAGCAAGCGCCGTCGTCGCCCGGCTCCCCTCCCGCGCGAGCGCCACAGGCCAGATCTAGAGTCTGGACGCCGAGCAGTGCCCGCCGCCCAGCCATCCTGCCGTCGTCCCCGCGCGAGTGCGCGTCGCCGGCTCCCCTCCCGCCCAAGCGCGCGTCGCCGGCTCCCCTCCCGCCCGAGCTCAGCTCCCCTCCGCGCCGTCGGCTCCCCTCACTGCCGCCACCATAGCCTTATGCACGCCAAACAGCCGCCCAATCTGCACCGGCTAGCAGCCGCGCTGGCTTCTTTTGTTGAGAGGCGGAGAGAAGGTAGAGAGAGCACTTGCTTCTTTGCTTGAGGCAGGGAAGGAACTGAAAAGGCATGATTGAGAGAGAGAATGAGAGGGGGAAGAGAAGGAGCGCTTGCTTCTTTTGTTGATAAGGCAGGATTGACAGAGCAAGTACACCCTACACCTCCTGCAACTTTCACTCTCTTCGATACATTTTATCTTTCCAATGTACTTTTACAACTGTTGGAAATAGTATAGACTTAATGCTAGCTGGTGGTTGAGAAAAAGAGAAGCAGAGATAGAAAGACATCCATTTTCTCATGTTTATCTTAAAACTATAACTGATTTGTATATTAAATATAAACGATACAATATTTAATTATTTAGTGGACCGATTAATTGGTCGACCGATTAATTCAGTTAATCCTCCGATTAACCGATTAATCTCTACTCGGTAGTCGACCGATCAGTTACCGATCACCGATTTTTCTAACACTGCTATGGATACATCAAAGAAATATGGGAACTTAACTATGAGAACTCTATAGAAATCCCTGTATTTAAGTTCCAGTGGGTCAGATATCCAGAAGGTGTGGAGGTGGATGATTACGGTTTTACGATAGTTGACCTTAATAAGGTGGGTTATAAAGATGACCCTTGGATACTCTCTCAATCCGTGACACAAGTATTTTACATACTTGATCCTAAAGACGAGAAAAAATACATCGTTGATCTAGGAAAACAAAGAATTGTTGGAGTTGATGGAGTCGAAGACGAAGAAGAATACAATCAGTTTGATGAGGTGTCGTTTTTCGTTGACATATCAAGGATAAATGTGGTTGAAGCAAAACTGTCATTTGGCTATGTGATTCCTTATCTACGCACTGATGGCGATGGAAAATTAGTGCAAGGCTAGATCATTTATGTTTATTAGCGTGCTTATTTGTAAAATCAATTATATCATTTTGTTTAAGATATTGGTAATATAGGTTATTATTTAATTATAGTTAATACATGTCTAACGTAAATTCAATAAGTTATGATGTATTTTTATTGTTAAAACATGTTCAAGATCAAACGAGGATTTAATTAAACATCAATAAAAAAGTTTTGAAAATTTTTATTGTTTGGGGCCAACAGGAAGGTTCAAACCTCAAACCGCCTGCCGACAGCGAGGTTCGAACCTCGAACCGCATGGCCCCAAGTGAGCCCCCCACACCACTGCGCTACAAAGTGTTTCTCGACATTGTAGGCAGTGTATTATATGCTAGATATATAATGCCTACCTCTATTAGTAGTGGCAGTCGGGTGACGACACCAGCCCCCACTGCTATTCCTTTTAGTAGTGGCGGTCAGGTGACGTCAGCGGCCTGCCACTACTAAGAGAAAATAGCAGTAGCGGCGGTCAGATTAGTAGTGGTGGGCTGGTGACATCATCGCCCACCACTACTAAGAGAAAATAGCAGTAGCGGGTAGGATGACGTCAGCATACCCGCCACTGCTAATACACCTATATATAATTTTCACTTCTGCCGTCAGAAAACCTAGTTTCATTTCTAAACACTAAACTCCCACGTTGCCCCCCTCCACCCGTCTCCGCTGTCCCGGAGCACGTCGCCGCCGCCTTCCGCCTGTCGCCGCCATCCTCGGAGCCCATCGGCGCCGCCCCCAGAGCCCATCCTCGTCGCCCTCCACCCATCGCCGCCAGTCAGTAAATGATTATTAACCTTTGGTCTTATTTTATCCGAGCTTAGGGTTAAAATGATTTCTGATTGTTATATTAATTTATGCATGGTAATATAATTTAGTATAATATTACTAGTAGAATGCACTATAATAATAATGTTTTTTAATGTACTATAAAAACCGAATCAATATGACAAAAAAATTGCAGATACTATATATACATACACGAGACATTCACGAGATTAATTAACCAAAGTATATATGTTGCACACAAATTTCCCACTAGCCATTCCCGACCCCCAACTTCAATGACAGTGCCCTCCACCCGGCCTCATCGTCAACCCACAACCTCGACGACAGCGCCGTCCTCGCCGGTTCACGATGGCTCCTCCTAAGATTGAACCAAACAGTGGATCCTCAGACTGTACATCAAGTGGCGTGTGTGAGGTTTGCAAATGCGGTAAACTTAAGGTACATGGTATAGTTTGCAGTTGCTTGGCGAAGAAATTGATTCTCATATGGGACTCCGACTAAGAGGATGACTCGCGATCGCCGCAACCAGTTAGGGTAAGTGCTGGCAGACGGAAGAATGATGAGGCAACCGATGGCAGAGGGAAATATGCCGAGGCTAGCAGTGGAAAAGGCAAGCATGCAGAGCAATGCGGCAGCAAGAGGAGGCAGGAGGCAAGATCCTCTTTTTATGCAAATTTTATATTTTATCAGCCAATTCAATCATTGAACGATATTTTTTACATTGCTGCATGTATGATAAGTTGTTCTCACTATCGCCGCCGCGTGTATTTTCTTGTTCAGGAACATGGAGAGCAGTTCAGACTGCCTGATGATGCCAAGTTGGTTGAGGATTGACAAGTTGAGGATTTTCATCTGTTTAACCAGAAATAGGTTGGGTTTATGCCGAGGAAGAAGAAGAAGCTCCAAACCATATCTTTCTTTTGGGTTTGGACCGGTAGTGCATTTTGGTTTGGTGTGCGGTTCGATGTGTAAGCTGGTTTCCCCAGTCTGGACTTGTGTTTGTTTACTTGCTTTCAAATAAACATGATGTGTAAAGTTTGGAAGCTCAAACCGCATGGCTCCAAGCGAGCTCCCGCACCACTGCGCTCCAAAGTCTCGATCATATCGTAACAACATGACAAGTCTCATCTTTTTAGACTTTATTTGATTTTTTGAGGATTAAAAAACTATAAAGATACATGTTGTCGATCGAGTGTTGTGGCAACATACATTTTTTCTGATGGTTTTAAATTTATTGGATAATAACTAATAATAGAATCAAAAACATGAATATAGTTTTTCTATAAATTTTGGTTAATTATTTCATGTCTTGTAGTTAAAATTTAACTTATTTTGACTTTGATCATAAAAACACACTTAATGAAATAAAAAACAGTAAATTGAGAAAGAAAAATAACAATTTTTTTAATACATGTCTAACGTAAACCGAGGCAGAAAAATACCAATTTTTTAAAAATTTATTAGTTATGATGTATTTTTATTGTTAAAAAAAATTCAAGTTCAAATGAGGATTTAAACATCAATAAAAAAGTGCCGAAAATTTTAAAAAGTAAATTAACAGAAATAAAAAATATTGTTTGGGCACCAGCAGCAAGGTTCAAACCTCAAACCGCCTGCCGGCAGCAAGGTTCGAACCTCGAACCGCATGGACCCAAGTAACCCACCAGCACTACTGCGCTAAAAAGTCTTTCTCGGCAATGTTGGCACTGTATGCTAGATAATCCCTACCGCTACAAGGAATTATTTGCATTTAAATACCAATTTCTGTTAATGAAAAATACCAATTTTTGCAATTAGAATATTTGTGTTGTATTTTTATTGTACAAAAAGTTTCAAGTTCAAAGGAAGAATCAACTATAGATTTTGCTTTCAAACCTGAGTCATTTCATCTCTAAACCCTAATTCATCCCCGGAGAATCTTAGATTTCTTAATGCCCTACATGATTATTTTCTTGAAACAATTTTATTTTTTATGACAACATCTATGGATCGATCATATCGTAACAACATGACAAATATCATGTTTTTTAGACTTTATTTTATTTTTCGAGGATTAAAAAACTATAAAAATATAAGTTGTCGATCGAGTGTTGTGGCAACCTACATTTTTATGATGGTTTTAAATTTATTGGATAATAACTAATAATAGAGTCAAAAACATGAATATGGTTTTTCTAAAAATTTTGGTTAATTATTTCATGTATTGTAGTTCAAATTTAACTTATTTTGACTTTGATCATAAAAACACACTTAATGAAATAAAAACAGTAAACTGAGGCAGAAAAATACCAATTTTTGCAATTAGCTAGGGCCCTGCGCGTACATTTGGTATTCTTGATTATACATGCTCTGCCTCCTAGCCTTAATGTGTGATGTGCACTCATGAAAAGTACTCAAGGTCGACCAAATTTCTCAAGCAGTACGAAGGTGCTGAACCCTGTCGAACTCGTTGCGACTCAGACTAATAAAAAGAATGTTTCTAGCCTTGCTATTACATTCATATTAAGCCTTTTCAGTCTCTGAGGTACGAGTTTCAGGGATCGTGTACTTAGATGCAACAATGTCCTAAATCGCACTTCCTTGGCTAAGCAAATAAGCCTCCATGCACACCTTCCAATAGGCATAGTCTCGACCATCAAACATAGGGATCTTGATGTTTCTATCCATGTCGCAAAAAGGATCACAATCAGTAAAGGTCAACTCGTGATCAAACCGGCTCTGATACCAATTGTGGGATCGGAATGGCTACTAGAGGGCGGGGGGGGGGGGTGAATAGGCACCTCGACACTTTTTTCGAATGTGATGGCCTAATCAAATCACCCAACGCACCTCTAAAAACACAAATTCAAGTTTCAAATCAATCAGTACAAAAGTTATGCTAAAACAGATTCAAACGCCCCAAAACAGCTTTGATTCAAGCTCTTAATCAACTAGTATCAAATTACTCACACAATCAACCAATTAAAGTTTAACTTGTTTCAAATCAATCTCACATAAAATTCATACACTTCTGAATTTTTCGGACGATGAATAGTAATGATACTTCCAATAAACTGCATTTGTCATAATCTGAAACAGATAGCCAATTTTAATGTCAACACAGTTTCAGATCAGTATTCAATAACTCAAACTCTGTCCACACAGTTTGAATCTGAATATTCATTAAGAAGAGCAATCAATTCAGAATTCATATAAAGAAATCAGGATTGTCGTACGATAAATAGTAACTGAAGCTTCAACAAGATGTATTAGGCTAATTACTATTCAGTTTGCAATTGTTAACTTCAACAAACATTTAGATCAGCAGATTATTTAACAACCCTTGTCAACAAATCAGTAATCAATTACTGCACTGAAATTTTTTCTTGTCGCTTGATGATCAACAGGTTTCCCGAAAGGCTTGTAGCAGATCTGGCAACCTTGGTTTGTGCTGTTCACCGTCAAGCCATCCCAGCATGATAAAAGCTATCGACAAAACTAGGAGCTCTATTCATGATCACAAGTACTGCAAGCAAAAACGCTCGGATGAACCGAAAAAAACCTCACGCCATACTGTTTCTCATCACTCGAAAAACAGGAAAGAAAGGTTTTGATGAACAGACTCGGCTAGAGAAGGAAAAACTTATTTGCTTTCTTTTTCTTGAAGGTTCTGATCAAGCACTTTAGACTTTCAGCATTAGAAAATAGTCATGGATGATTTCAAACTACAAAACAGTCCCAATTAACACAAGACATCAGACTGAAAACAGATTCAACCAATGAAACTTAGGGAACAAAAGCCTTGAAACAGAATTCAAGAGATGCAATAGCATTTGGTTCAAAAACAGGACCAAACTATAGAAATCAGATAATAGTGCAGTCTGCAAAATACTGAAATCAGCATATGTTTGAGTCAAGGATAAGTTGGAAAGGATCAACACATGACTGATTCATCCAAGAGAAATTAAACTTGAATTCAGACTGAACTAAATCAACCACTGGTTACAACTCAAAGTACTCTACCAATTTCAGGACAGATTTCTATAGAAGAAAAAAAAATAAAGCAATCAACCTTGAATCAGTTCTTTTCATAGTAGAACTACCTGTTAAAACACATCATGTGTACTTATAACCCATGCCAAAATCAAGGACTAATTTCAGAATTATCACACATATTCAGATAAAACACAAACAGACCTGAACCAGATTTTTCAGTGAACACTCAGAAAATTCAGAAATCAAATTGTGAGAAATATCTAAAGAATAGACTCAACTCATAACCTAGGAGTGAAAACATGATCATCTATTGAGATCTAATCACGAACAGCTAAACATGTATGGGCTAGACATTTGATCAAACACTTTATAACTGAATTTCAGCACTTACAGATGAAAGCAGTTCTGCCAGAAAATAGATTCAGATGTATCCCTTGGATTGAGCAAAAGAAATACACAGACTAACTGAACTTTGATCCAAATTTCGAAAACGGAACATTCACAACTTGTACAACAGATCATGTATAAGCATCCACATCATGTTCTGTAGCAAAAACACAAAATAACGAGCTCTCAAAAATGCATTCAGAAAGGAAATACCTCCAGCCACTGAGCCGTTCTGCCCTGTACCAAATCTTGCCGACAAACTTCACATCGCTGTACACGGTCACGCGCTCTGTTCCTCATCCGACATGTTCAAGCAACACTATTCATCATCATGTGGATTCCACAGGAGAAATGATCTCGGTAGAACAGCTTTTGCAAGTGGAAAAAACCAAATTGATGTCTCTTTGTTTGATCGAATAATCTCGATGTTTGTGTTCTGCTAGGACCAGGGATATTTATCCCAACATCTCCATGTTTCTAGAAGGCCTACTTTGCACTAAACCACCTAGAAAAGACCCAAAATACAAAACTAAAAATTACAACTAGAAATACCCTATTTTACTCTAGAAAAATACAAATGACTCCTCTTTAGAATATTTTTAGAATATTTGTACTCCAAAAATATTCTAAAAAGTACACACTAAGACACTAAACATTTTAAACTAACACATGACTCAATTTTATTGAATTAGTCAAAACGATAAGCGTTTCGATGGTTTTCAGCAAAAACAGACAAAGCCTTTTCATCCCCTCGAGCCGCGCAAAAGCTTCTCCTGGCCTCCCTCTCACGAACACGGTCGACACGCCGTCGCAGTCAGCCGTCCATTCGAGTCTCGCTCCTTCTCTTCATGCACTCTTGAGATCTTTGTAGGACCGAAAGTAGCGACCAGAGAGGGGGTGAATGGGTTCCAAAAAAATTCTTTCGAATCAATGGCCTGATCCCAACACCCAACGCACCTCAAAAGGACAATCAACGGAAGCAACCAGATCAAACAATGCTAAAAATAATCTAGCCTAAAAACAACCGGTGTCCTAATCGAAAAGACACCAACACAGTGCTTAAAGGCAGATTAACAAATTAATTAACTCATAGGCATTTAATCAGACCAAAATACATGTAGATGATAAAATGTGATTACAGATGGTCCAACAGATGTAAAAGTAGCACACAGATCAAACCTTGCCATGCATTAACACTTCAATCAATCACTGGCATTTTACCAAGTTCATACTAACAGATTCAATATCATCTATTCATTCAAACAAACAGATGAGGTACATCAATATACTGTGAAATATCTATGAAAACATCTCTAAACAGTACAGTACACCATCACAGGAAATCAGAGATTACTGGAAATAATGAGATAAAACTGAATACATGCAAAACGAGGCAAAGGAAAAATATTGTGCGTAGTTGTCTCCTGGGTAATCGGCCGAACACCCTGTAGACATGCACTGCTCCAGCTTGCTTGCTGCTTCCTCGAACCTTCGCATCCACATGTCAGCGCGCTGATCGCCCCTCGCCCGAATGCACGCCACCGCACAAAAACTTCGAGTCTCGTGCTCATGCTTGGCTCCCGTGCCATGAGCTGGTTCCTGCAACCGCCGCTTGGAGTTGGGTACTGCCACACGCAAGTGCTGGCCGCCAGCGGCACTGCTGCACTAGACGTGCTAGATAGCTTGGCAAGATGCGCACAACTGCTTGGTTGGCTCTACGCTGGACGCAGGCTACTGCCGTAGGCCGTAGGTGCTAGCTAGGCTTGAGGAGCTGCCACGTAGGCTGTAGCATCCGAAGAGAAAACACACCAGGGAGAGGAATAAAAATGCGGCGGCGGCGAATTTTTCAGCGAGATGAAAACCGGCAGGAG
The DNA here is from genome assembly GCA_019279435.1 of Zizania palustris. Lineage (NCBI taxonomy): Eukaryota > Viridiplantae > Streptophyta > Magnoliopsida > Poales > Poaceae > Zizania > Zizania palustris. The sequence goes on along the minus strand of JAAALK010000085.1, from coordinate 17,041,846 downwards.
CGGAATTGGTTAAGTGTTTTCTAAAAATGGGTAACCCTAACCCTAGGGTATTGGGGCCCTTTTATAGGCAGCCCAATAAATGGAAAAAATGCAAAAATAACCGTAGGGTTTTTACAGACGCTGAAATAAAAATGGAAAAGACCGAAATGCCCTTAGGGTTTTTTACAGACTCGACTGAATGACTATGGGCCTAAACGAAAAATAGTAAAAACCGAAATAAAGATAACTTGTCCTGATGCGGAGCTTTCGTAGCAGCTACGACTTCGCCTTTGAACGGTTAGATCCGAGATCAGCGGTCAGTTTTACACCGAAACTGACAAAGCTTCCACCGTCTTCGCACCGAGTACCTGGATTGGGCCGGCCCGATTCCGCAGCTCCCTTAGTCCGGCAATTGCCCAATGGATGCTCTACTGCTCCTAGCCAATGTACCCGAATCAGGCCAGCCCGACTTCGCGGCCCCTCTACCTGACAGTCGCTCGCTTCCCATGTACCTGAGTCACATGTGGCCCAGACACAAATGTCTTCTCTTCTTTTTGTGTCCTCTTTGACTTCCGTTTACAATCTCTCATCACATCTAGAGCCATGAGGCCCATGCTCTTCAACATGGCTCCTCAATCTCCCCTTGATGAGTGTATTGTCAACACTTCTCTTTATCAGCTCTCCAGTACCTGCAAGCACATGTGGAAACATGAAAACAAAACACAAGAAAACAGAAAGAAAAAATAAAAAAAGTTCAACCATAATGACCAAAAGCCGAACAAAAGCAAGAAAGCGGTCATTATGGCTAACCAAAAATCACGAGTGCAATCTCAGAATTATCAACAAGGATATCCAAAGAGTAAAGGCAAAAGAGACTAAAAACTCCCCCTGAAACAAATCCCAGAGGAAGCCAAAACTCCCCAAAACTCTTCTAAACGATCGAGTAACCCAAAATTTCTCCCCCTTGTTGACAATTAGACTCATCAAGCGAGACTAAATGCACTCTAAAGAGACACAGACTCAAACTCCCCCTGAAATGCAGCTCTCCCTCAAAATATGCAATGAATGCATCTGGGTTGCAGTTGGAGTGTAGAAAGCATGCTTCTCAGATATGATTGACTGCAATTACAACATCTAGCAGATATAGCAAAAGACATACTGTCTAAGACACATGGCATGATCAGTGCAGCAGATGATATCTAAAGAAAGTCATTGGCACACATTTTCAATTTTTGCAAACAAAAACATCACCACATTTCCTAGTCCACAAGCAAGGTAAAGCATGGGATGCAAAAGCTAACTGATATCTACCAAGATAAGTATTGTCCAGAACAAAGTGCTTCAGCAAACTTGTTATCCTTTTTAAATTTCAGCCTTTTTCTTTTCCTTTTTCATTTTTACCAGGGGTTATTTGGATGTCAAACCTTATGCTAACCGACCAAGTCAAGCCTAGGCCAGAACTGGACCATCAGAAGCTTAAGACATTGGTCTTGGTATACATTACACTGTCCTAGTTCATACCAAAGTGCTATGGTAAGCAGTCCAGAACAATGCAATGCGACAAAGCAAACCCACCTAGATCTTTTCAAATTATGCATAGAAAGGCATGTATTTTTCAGTTTTTCTTATTTTTATCATTTTTATAGCACATTTTCCATGTTAAAGCATAAATATGTCCAAGTTGCATATCTGCATCTAAGTGAGGAACTAGCTACCAGGTATGTAAAAGATAGCAAAAGCACTCAGCCTACACATGCTAGTTACCAGAAGCAATGATGATCATTTTTCAATTTTAAAGCATAAAAGCCATGCATATGACAGATAACATACATATCATGTGAACTGAAGCAAAGCATGATCATCGACAAGTAATCAAAAGCATGTATCAGCTAGAATAAGTAAAGCAGATCAATCATATAACAGAAGCAGGCTCAAAGTGTCATATGTGAATATGCATGATATGAACACACACAAAAAGACTCAAGAAAAGAGTAAAAAAATAAACAAAACTGACTCAAAATATCCTAAAAAGGATACACAACTCTCAAATCCCCTCGCAAATGCTCAAAGTAGACTGATCTAGGGGTTTGGTGAAAATGTCAGCCAACTGATGGTGGGTATCAAAATGAACAAGGTCAATGACACCTTTCTCATAATGATCCCTCCGAAAGTGAAAGCGCACATCAATATGTTTGGTTTTTGAATGGAGACATGGGTTTTTCCCTACACTAATTGTGCTAGTGCTATCACAGAACAAAGGAACTCTAGTAGGAAAGAACAACCCAAAATCTCGCAAAGTGGAAATCATCCAAACCAACTATGAGCAGTAGCTACATACTCAGCCTCTGTGGTTGAAAGTGCAACTCCAGACTGATTTCGAGAAGACCAAGAGACAAGAGAAGAACCAAGAAACTGGCAAGTACCGGAAGTCGACAATGAATCCAACCGGCACCCACCAAAGTCAGCGTCCGAAAAGCTAGATAAATCAAGAGACGATGATGCTGAATAATAAAGACCAAGATCGGGCGCATAGGTAAGATACCTGAAAATGCGCTTGACAGCCTGTCGATGAGACGCGCGTGGTGAAGATTGGAAGCGCGCAAATAGTACCACGGCAAACTGTATGTCTAGCCTTGTCGCCGTCAAGTACAATAGCGAACCGATCATCCCTTGATACTCTCTCTCGTTCACGTTGACACTGCTCTCATCCTTGTCCAGGCCCCTAGATGTACCCATTGGGGTCATCTGAGGCTTCAGCTCTCCACCAAAGTCAAATTTCTTCAGCATGTCCCGCGTGTACTTACTTTGGTGGATGAAGATGTCGTCCTTGGTTTGCTTGATATGGAGCCCTAGGAAATACTTAAGCTCACCCATGAGGCTCATCTCAAACTCGCTGTGCATCTGCTCAGAAAACTTGGACACAAGCATATCAATATAACAACCAAAAATAATATCATCCATGTAAATCTGAGCAATCAAGAAGTCTAAAGCATCTATGAGCAAGAAAAGATTTTTGTCCATAGAACCCATCACAAAGCCCTTCCCCAACAAAAACTGCTTCAACCGGTCATACCAAGCCCCGGGGGCTTCCTTCGGACCGTATAAAGCTTTCTGCAGATTAAAAACATGTCAAGGAAACTTAGGGTTCTCAAAACCGGGGGGCTGCCTAACATAGACCTCCTCCTCTATGTACCAGTTCAGAAAAGCACTCTTGACATCCAGTTGAAAAAGCTTGAAGCCCTTAGAAGCAGCAAATGCCAAAAGAATGCGAATGGACTCAAGACGGGCAACATGGGCGAAAGTCTCCTCAAAGTCAATACCCTCTTTCTGGCAAAAACCCTAGGCAACTAGTCGAGCTTTGTTGCACACCACAACCCCATCTTCACCTTGCTTGTTCTTGAACACCCACTTGGTGCCTATGGGGTTGCATCTAGGTTGCAGCTCAACCAGTGTCCAAACCCGATTGCGGACAAAATTCTTAAGCTCTTCTTGCATGGAATTTATCCAATTCGAATAAGAAAGAGCATGAGAAACGTCGCTGGGCTCAAAAGAGGCAACAAACGCAGACTTAGCAAACATAGCAAGCGAGTCAACAGAAGAGCGCAACGTTCTCTCAGAAAGATCACCGATGTTGAGCTCTGAGGGGTGATCACGCTGAACTTCTCGGGATCCCAGGTGATCTGAAGTCACCTCACCGGAGTCAGCAGCTGGCACCTCTAGACTCAACTAAGGGGCTCGATCGAAGTGGAAGAAGTGATCAGAGGTCCGCCCTCGTCCTCAGCCGAAGTTTTAAAAGGTGTGGGGTCTGCAGGCTGTGTAGAAGGCCCACCCTCATCAACAGCTCGAACGTCATCATCTTCCTCAAAGATGGACTCTCCAAGCTCATCATCTTCAGAAAGCTCAAAAGAAGGAGTCAATGAAGGCAAGGACTCATCAAAAGAAACCTCGCAAGTATCAACAAGCTGCTAGGAGTCAAGGTTCCAAACACGGAAGCCTCGAGAATGCAAAGCATAACTAAGAAAGACTCCATCCCAGCAACGAGACTCAAACTTGTCCAAATGCCCTCCCTCCTTGAGCACAAAGCACTTGCATCCAAATGCTCGCACTTTGGGCTGTCTGCCAAACCCCAACTCATATGACGTCTTACCTAAATAAGCTATAAGAAAAATATGGTTGGCTAGATAGCAAGCCATGTTCATGGCTTCAGCACAAAAATGCCTAGGAGTACTATGCTCATCGAGCATCATCCTGGCCATCTCGACTAGCATGCGGTTCTTTCATTCCACAACGCCATTCTGTGGGGGAGTGTAAGGAGCAGAAAACTGATGATCAAGACCCTGATCACTACAGAAGCTGACGAACTGAGAGTTCTTGAACTCAGAGCCGTTGTCAGAGTGAATTTCTCACATTCGACCATTGTTCTCGTTCTTCAGCTTCAAAATCAGGTCATGAACAAACTAAAAAGTCTCATCCTTAGACTCCAAGAAGAAAACCCATGAGAATCAAGAAAAATCGTCAACTATTACACGCGCGTACCACTTCCCACTAACTGAGCGTACCCGAGCTGGACCAACAGTGTCCATTTGTAACAGCTCTCTCGGATACGAAGTCATCACCTGAGTCATAGGTGCGTGAGAAGCGGCAACCATTTTCCTGTGACGATAGGGATGGAAAACTAGATCCTTCTCCATCTTAAGCTTGGGCAATCCTCGGATGAGGTCCATAGAGCTCAATCTGACTAGAAGATCAACGGTGAAATGGCCTAACCTCCTATGCCACTTCTAGAGCTCAAAGGAGGATCCAACAATCAAACAACGAGAAGGGCCAAAAGAACTAGAGAAATCAATCCGAAAAACCTTAGCGAAGGGTAAGATCTGGCAAACCAAAGATCCTCTAGAATCAACCACAGAAGACATGCTCTTTTAAAACGAACCTCCAAACCATCCTCAAGAAGTTGTGAAACAGAAATCAAATTAAAATTCAAGTTTCCAACCAAAGCAACATTCTTCAAAGAGAAATGGTCAGAGATGCAAATTGAGCCAATGCCGTGTACCTTCCCTTGACCACTATTCCCGAAGGTGATATACTCTTTGGGGCTCAGGGGAGTGAGGCTGGAGAACCATATGCGATGTTCCATCATGTGGCGAGAGCATCCTGAATCCATGATCCACATGTCCTCTAGTCCTCGATCCTGTACAATCAGTGGTCGTAACTAGGATCAAATGGTCCGACACCAGGTTTAGCAAAAGAGCTAAACCAGTGTCGAGCCATCTGCTCAAAGGAAGGAAAGCAAAAAGAATCATAAGAGTCTGGACCAAAGCGCGGCTCAAAGCGCGTTCCTTGGTTCTGCCTAAAGTCTCGGCCATGAGGTCCAAAGTAGTATCGAGAACGACCTGGAGCTCTGCCGGAGCGAACACCACCCTCTGGAGCATGGGCAAGAAAGTCGTCTCCTCTACCACCACCTACACGATGCGGCCTGACCTCTAGCCTCTCCCCGTGTCGAGGAACTCTCAGTCTACCACCCTGCTGGTATTACTTCTCCTGCCCACCACGAGCTCTCTCTGCTCTCTCAACCCGCTTCCTCCTGAAGCAAAACTCCGCAAGATGCCCGTTTCTCTGACAGTACTCATAGTGGTAGGTGGGCTTCTTGGGATGTGGTTGAGGATTGGGGTTCTTGGGCTTGGTGGTGTTTGGTGTAGACTCTTTGGTGTGAGAGGGTCCATGTAGAGAGTCTAGAGAAGTGTGGAGATGTTTGGGCTTTGGGACCCAGATGGGCTTCTTTGGTGGAGCTTTAGGTTGTTCTTGGAACACTACATCCTTGGGCTGACTAGCCTGGAAAGACTCAGTGGAGTGTGTCTTGGGATATCTCTGTTCAGGAGTCATCTTACTCCACTCAACTGCCTGGCTAATGGCACTCTCAAAATCAGCCTTGGTATAAGTGTAACCTACCCCAAACCCATCCTACCTCTCAAACTACTAGATCATCATGTCGAGCTATGGCTCTCTAGCACTCACCCAACTCAGGATCTGACGGAGGTAAAAGTTCTCATTCTGGACATCATCTAGCTCCTCTCTCAAGGAAGCTAGTACCTCCACCTTAGACAAGCAGGTCTCACACTCTCTATCAACTTGGATAAACTTCTCAGCTTTCAGCTTGATCAACTCCAATCTAAGAGACAAGTAGTTCTCACAAATAGTGGGTGGAACTGATAGTGTCTCAAGCTCTAGCCTAGTCTACTCTAGTTCAGCTTTGACTCTCTCCAACTCACCCAACTGCTCATCACTCTTGGCTTTCAGCTCAGCTAAACTAGCTAGATGGGATGAGCAGTCTACATAGGGCACGACGATAGTGGCATGAGCATCTTTCATCTCTATTTGAGCACACTCAAGCTCAGTGGCCAAAGCATCCCTCTCATCTACCGTTTCTATGTACCTTGACTTCAAAGTCGTTAGGTCACACATTAACACCTCACAATTTGGGCACTCACTGCTACCACCCAAGCAAGGGGAAGAAGATAGACTCTCAATCCTGTCGTTGGCCATGACAAGCTCACTCTCCAGCTCATCTATCCTCTTCTTAGCCCCTCTAAGCACTTTCTCCTGATATCTCAACTCCTGACGATTCTCTTCAAGTAAATCAACGACTTCTTGTTCATAGGAGGATACCTTTTCATCATCGTCGTCGTCAGAGTTGTCGGGGGAGCCCTTCTCTTCCTTATCCCCAAGAGCCATTGAGCAGAAGCTTTTGCGAGATCTTCGGTGGTGATGAAATCAGCTCTTCGACCTGTCCCCGAAGGCCATGAAGCAGAGGCCCGCCAGATCGTCCTTGTCCTTCCTCTTCCTGATCACGATCTCCTCATCGCCTGAGCTTGATGAAGAGGAAGAAGATGAAGACCGCTTGGAGTAGCTTCTCTCCATCTCAGCAAAGAAGGCCTTGTCTCGCTTCTTGTTCTCACGCCGGTAGTCCTTCAGGGCCTTTCGAAAGAATTTTGTCTTGGGCTTGCCCTTTGTGAAGGAGGAGCTGTCGTGCTTGCCGGAGTCATAGGAGCCACCACCGATACCCTTCTTGTGACCATTGCGCTTGGGCAGTCGGCGATGAAATAACCTGGATCACCACACTCAAAGCATCTAGATTTTGTGCCGTGTCTTTTGAACATTCGCTTATCATAGACATGACGCACCCAGTTGTTAAACAGACACAGATCATCATCTCCTAGCGACTCAAGCTGGTCCTCAGTGATAGACATTAAGGAGAACACAGCACAGCTCACAGAAGAAGAGTCAACAGAAGGAGTCACAAGGGCTAGGGTTTTTGATCGAGAGCCAGTGAGATTTGATCTCAACTGGATATCAACCTCTGTGGCCTTGAGCTTGCTGAACAACTCTGAAATTGTCAAGGTATCATAAGAGGTGCTCTCAATGATAGAGGATACCTTGATCTCCCAGATCTTAGGGTCCAAGGTATGAAGAACCTTGAGCGCCTGCTCATGATTTGAGACCACCTAAACTCCCTCGGCCTTGTTGGCCCAAAGCTTATTGATGATCGATTGAAAACGACCAAGCAAGGCTTCAACAGATTCACCCGACTTCTGTGTGAAATTTTCATATTGACGCCGGTAGGTCTGATAGAGCCAAGCCTTGACCTGAGCTGTTCCCTCATGGTGTGCCTGGAGGGTAGCCTATATCTCTCTAGCAGTGCTGAGATTGCTCACACGCTCAAATTCAGTGGGACCTAAACCAGAAAACAAAATGTTCACCACTTTGTTGTTGTTCTAATGCTGGGCGATTATATCGGGGGATGTACGCTCTGCAATAGGCAATATGGTGAAAGTAGCGTGAACACAAATGTCCCAAATGTCCAAGCTCTGGCTCATGAGATAGGCTCGCATGCGAGTCTTCCAATAAGTATAGCCAAAAGCTTTCAGGGACATGACCTTTCCTAAAGAAGTCATGATCACTACCTGGGTTTAGAACCGGTTAAGGTATGGAAAAACCCTAACCAGGCTCTGATACCACTTGTAGGACTGAAAGTAGCGACCAGAGGGGCGTGAATGGGCGCCTAAAAAATTCTTTCGAATCAATGGCCTAATCCCAACACCCAACGCACCTCAAAAGAACAATCAACGGAAGCAACCAGATCAAATAGTGCTAAAAATAATCTAGCCTAAAAACGACTGGTGTCCTAATCGAAAAGACACCAACACAGTTCTTAAAGGCATGTTAACAAATTAATTAACTCACAAGCATTTAATCAAACCAAAATATATGTAGATGATAAATTGTGATCACACATGGTCCAACAGATGTAAAAGCAGCACACAGATCAAACCTTGCCATGCATAAACACATCAGTCAATCACTGTTATTTTACCAAGTTCATACTAACAGATTCAATATCATCTATTCATTCAAACAAACATATGAGATGCATCAATATACTGTGAAATATCTATGAAAACTTCTCTAAACAGTACACCATCACAGGAAATCATAGATTACTAGAAATAATGAGATAAAACTGAATACACACAAACCGAACACCCTGTAGACATGCACTGCTCCAGCTTGCTTGCTGCTTCCTCGAACCTTCGCATCCACGCGTCAACGCGCTGTTCGCCCCTCACCCGAATGCACGCCACCGCACAAAAACTTCGAGTCACGTGCTCATGCTTGGCTCCCTTGCCATGAGCTGTTTCCCGGCACCGCCACTTGGAGTTGGGCACTGCCGCACGCAAGTGCTGGCCGCCAGCCGCGCTGCTGCACTAGCCATGCTAGCAAGCTTGGCAAAACGCGCACGACTGCTTGGCTGGCTCTATGCTGGCCGCAGGCTGCTGCCGTAGGCCATAGGTGCTAGATAGGATTTAGGAGCTACCGCGTAGGCTGTAGCATCCGGAGAGAAAACACACGAGGGAGAGGAATAAAAATGCGGCGGCGACAAATTTTTCAGCGAGATGAAAACCGGCAGCAGTGGAAGAACACTGTGGAAAAAATGACCCAAATTTTGGAATTGGTAAAGTGTTTTCTAAAAATGGGTAACCCTAACCCTAGGGTATTGGGGCCCTTTTATAGGCAGCCCAATAAATGGAAAAATGCAAAAATACCCCTAGGGTTTTTACAAACGCTGAAATAAAAATGGAAAAGACTGAAATGCCCTTAGGGTTTTTTATAGACTCGACTGAACGACTATGGGCCTAAAGGCAAAATAGTAAAAACCTAAATAAAGATAACTTGTCCTGATGCGGAGCTTTCGTAGCAGCTACGGCTTCGCCTCAGAACGGTCAGATCCGAGATCAGCGGTTAGTTTTGCGTCGAAACTGACAAAGCATCCACCGTCTTCGCACTGGGTACCCAAATTGGGCCGGCCCGATTCCGCAGCTCCCTCAGCCCGGCAATCGCTCGCCGCTCGTGTACCTGAGTCAATCCCCATCAATAGCCCAGTGCATCCTCTGCTTCTCCTAGCCCATGTACCCGGATTGGGCCAGCCCGACTTTGCGGCCCCTCTGCCCAACAGTCGCTCGCTGCCCGTGTACCTGAGTCACATGCGGCCCAGACACAACAGGTCTTCTCTTCTTTTTGTGTCCTCTTTGACTTCTGTTGACAATCACTCATCACATCTAGAGCCATGAGGACCATGCTCTTCAACATGGCTCCGTAATCTTCTCCAACTTCGCCCGACCTCCCTGATCCTCGGCATCAAGCTCCCTACTCGACCCTCAATCACCCGCCGTTGACAGTCGGTCAGCATCTCCACCCTGTACAAAAAAGACAAGCCAAAACAAGAATGAAACGCACTGCCGAAACCCTCGGCAGCCACACCTTCACTCCACATCGAAACCCTCGATGCACTCCACATACTCTCGACCACTCTCTCGCTTAGACGCTCATCCTTGTCAATCACTCATCATCCAGACCGAAACCACCCTTGGTTTCTCACCCGCCACTCCTAATACAACTATATAAAAGTTTTCGCTCTGACCATCCGAAAACCTAGTTTCATTTCTAACTCTCGCACGCCGAACTCCGCCCGTTGCCGCCGCTCCCAGAGCCCGCGCTGCCCTCGGAGCCCATCGCCACCGAACTCCGCCCGTCACCGTCGTACCTAAAGCCTGTCGCCGCCGAACTTCGCCCGTCGCTCCCAGAGCCCGTAGCCACTGAACTCCGCCCGTCGCTCCCGGAGCCCATCGCCGCTGTCCCCGAAGCCCGTCGCTGCTGTCCCAGAGCATGCGCCGCCACCGTCCCCAGAGCCCGTCGCCTTCATCCCCGAGCCCACACCGCCATCCTAAATCCCACACTGCCACCCTCCACATGTCACTGCCGTCCAGAGCCCGTGCCGCCGCCCTCCGCCCGTCGCCACCGTGCTGAAAAAAAGGTCAGCTAGTGCCCTTTTTTTACTGTTATGGCAGTGTTTACTAGCGAATCTAGGATTTTAGGATAGTTTCCATTATTTTGCCGATAAAATGTTAATTACATTTTTATTTGTATGGTGCTAAACATATAATTTTTGAAGATATTGTTAATAACATTATTTTCCTAATAAAGTGCTAATTACATTATTATGAATTATGAGCACGCTTAGAGCTTATCCTCAAAATCAACAATAGATGCAATGTTTGCATTCAATTATGCAGCGTTGTATGGACAAAGGCTTCAAAGATAACTAAACTAAGTAAACTAGTTATACTTGTGGTATAATTGATCTCTGAGAAATAAGTTCCTCATGACGCTTGGCATAGAGTTCCCATGATGGAATCTAAAGCAGCAAGTAAAATAAATCAACATTTTATTCAATGGGGCCAACACTTGAAGGGAAATGTAAGCAACTTACTATCTTAGTGAGACTAATAAACATCAATTTCCTTGAGATCTTGGTTGAAAACTTTCCTTAGATGTCCCTCCCACACAACACATAATTGCTCAAAGACACTCTCCTGGTTTGCTTTTGTATAGTCCAAAACAATTTGCCTAGATGAATTCTAGGACTTAGCTCCCATGGCATGTAACATACAGAACCTCCAGCGTGCCACTGACATATCTTGAGTTGGATATCATATAGAGTTTGTTTCTTGCATGAGATATTGTTTCTCTCTCTTGCACTTTAATAAATCCTTTGTCATATCAAATGTTTGTTAATATGACTATATAATTAATCCCAACAAACTATTCTAGTTAGCAGGGATGAGACTATCTTAGTGGCACAAAGGAGTATCTTCTCTTGTATTAATAGCTCACTACTGTAGCCAAGAAGAGTTTTTATACATTTCCCATCTTTGACACTGTTATCAGTTTACTACTACTATTACTTCTGAGGCTACTATACTAATCCTCAATTTCATCCGGCTGAAGACCAACATTAGATTCTACAATTCCTTTTAGAGGCCTATGATGCAAATTGTTATTGAGTTATCTCATGTATGTCATCAAAGCCGTGTGACACATCCATTCCTTGCAACAACTTCTTCTTTCTCGTGCTGCTGGCAGGGAATGGATGTGCCCACGGGTGTAGGACTGAAAGTAGCGACCAGAGGGGGGGTGAATGGGTGCCTTAAAAATTCTTTCGAATCTATGGCCTGCGCCCAACACCCAACGCACCTCAAAAGACTAAGCAACAAAGTATGAACAGATTGCCTAGGTCTAAAAGTATCTAGCCTAGAAAAGACTGGTGTCCTAGACAGAGAAACACCAATACAGTGCTAATAGGTAGATAAACAAAATATTCAACACATGGCACATCAAACTTCTCAGCAGATGATCTAAGTGTACATGAAAAGAGATGAGAAGTTACTGTTCAAATTTGTCTCCTGTTCGATACTTGGCAAAGCCTGCTTCGCAATGTCGAAGCCTGCTTCGCAATATCGAAGCCTACTTCGCTGTGCCGAAGTCTGCTTCGGAGTAAGAATGTCGAAGTCTAGGGAAGGCTGTCGTGGAAGAGCCGAAGGTTTGTGGAAACTAGCCTAGTTCAAGTGTGGCAAAAATGCGAAGTATGCTTCGAAGCGATGTATGAAAGTATCGAAACCTGCTTCAAATAGTGTACTTAGAAGCCAATACTTCGATCAGAAAGCTTCGAACAAAGTTCATAGAGATGCAACCTTCGAAAGAGAAACAAAGCCAAACACGCAGCAGCAAGACCAAATCAAAGCCAACACTCTACCTTCGAAGCTAGCTTGATCGAGGTATGTCTACCGAAGTGGTAACCTTCGATCCGAGGACAAACTTCGAAGAACAAGCTCCGAACCCACAAACTGTGATCCTCGGTAAAGACAACAGCACAAAGACCTCAAAAAACACACTCCGAGCGAAGTCTACCAGAGAGACATGCTTCGAAGCTAAATTTGAAGCCTGTCGAAGTATGCTTCGCAAAAGTGCCGAAGTATGCCAGAATAAAACCTTAGAACAGAGCACACTTCAAAGCTAGATTCACAGTTCAAGTTCGGAGTTAAAAGTTCTTGGAAAAGCCTTCAAAGAAGTCAGGTCGAAGCCTGCTTCACAGAGCTGAAGGACTTCACACAAGACATGGGGCTTCACCGGAAACAACTAGAGAAAAAGGCTAGACTCTGTCTACTCGATCAAAAAGGCTATGCAAGAAAAAGCAAAGCTAGAGTAATAGCACACTGTAGCTACAGGAACCAACAAGTAGTACTAGTCCTTCTCAGTTCGTAGAACAGAAGCAATCAGACAGAGAGAGGGAAAACGTTCAGGAATAAGAAGCAGCCGCACGTAGATCGAAGCATTAAAGTCACAAAAATCACTGTACACCGAATGTCATGAACAGAGAATAAATTCTCACAGCAACATGAAGAAAAGAAGAACTCACGGTGAACAGGACCAAAGCCTGGCGGCGCACGTAGGGAGAGAGAGAGAGCGCAGGAAAAAAAATGACCCAAGAGATGATTAAAAAGTGATTTCTTGAAAGGGTGACCTAACCCTAGGGATTGGGGCCCTATTTATAGGCTGCCCAATAGCTAGGAATATTCCACCAGCCCCTTAGGGTTTTTTATAGACGCTTAAATAAAGGAAAAGACTAAACTGCCCTTAGGATATTTTTACAGACAAGACTGACTGACTGTGGGCCTAAGGACAAAAAGGTAAACTCCTATTTACAGATGACTTATCCAGAAGCTAAGCTTTCGTAGTGACTACAGCTTCTCTTCTGGACAGTCCGATGCGAGATTAGCGGTCATCAGTTTTGCACCGAAACTGACAAAGCCTCCACCGACTTTGCACCAGGTACCTGGATTGCGCTGGCCCGACTCCGCAGCTCTCTCAGCCCGGCAATCGCTCACCGCCCGTGTACCTGAGTCAATCCTGGTCAACAGCCCAGTGGGTCTTCTGCTGCTCCTAGCCCATGTACCCGAATTGGGCCAGCCCGACTTCGCAGCTCTCTCAGCCCGACAGTCGCTCGCTGCCCGTGTACCAGAGTCACACGTGGCCCAGACGCAATAGATCTCCTTTCTTCTTCTGTCCTCTTTGACTATCGTTGACAATGACTCATCACATCTGGAGCCATGAGGCCCACGCTATTCAGCATGGCTCCTCAATCTCCCCCTTGATGAGTGCATTGTCAACACTTCACTTCTTCAGTACCTGTGAACACATGTGGAAACACAAAAACAAAGCACAAGAAAACAGAGAAGAAGAAAATAAAGTAAAAGTTTAACCCTAATGACCAAAAGCCAAACAAAAGCAACAAGTGGTCATTATGGTTAACCAAAAAACTCAAAATGAGTGCAATCTCAGAAACATCAACAAGGATATCAAAAGAGTAAAGACAAAATGGGACAAAAACTCCCCCTTATACTCTTCTCTCAGAATTTCTCCCCCTTGTTGACAAGTGAACTCATCAAGCACTCGAAAAAGAACATAGACTCCCCCTGAAATGCAACTCCCCCTCAAAATATGCAATGAATGAAATGAATGCAACTAGGGTGCAGGTGGAGTGTAGAAAGCATGCTTCTCAGATATGATTGACTGCAATTACAACGTCTAACAAGTATAGCAAATGACATACTGTCTAAGACACATGGTATGATCAGTGCAACATATAATATCTAAGGAAGTCATTAGCACACATTTTTTTGTTTTTGCAAACAAAAGCATCACCACATTTTCCAGTTGACAAGCAAGGTAAAGCATGAGATGCAGAAGCTAACTGATATCTACCAAGATAAACATTGTCCAAAACAAAGTGCGTCAGCAAACTTGTTGTCTTTTTAATTTTCAGGCTTTTTCATTATCCTTTTTCATTTGTGCCAAGGGTTATTTGCATCTCAAACCTTATGCTAACCGACCAAGTCAAGCCTAGGCCAGAACTGGACCATCGGAAGCTTAAGACATTGGTCTTGGCATACACTACACTGTCCTAGTTCATACCAAAGTGCTATGGTAAGCAGTCCAGAACAACGCAATGTGACAAAGCAAACCCACTTGGATCTTTTCAACTCAAGCATAAAAGGCATGGAATTTTCATTCATTTTTGATTTTTATCATTTTTATAGCATATTTGCCATGTTAAAGCATAAAGATGTCCAAGTTGCATATCTGCATCTATGTGAGGAACTAGCTACAAGGCATATAACAGATAGCAAAAGCACTCAGCCTGCACATGCTAGTAGCTAGAAGCAATGGTGATTATTTTTCAAGTTCAAAGCATAAAAGCCATGCATATGACAGATACCAGACATATCAAGTGAACTGAAGCAAAGCATGATCATCGACAAGTAATCAAAAGCATGTACGAGCTAGAATAAGTAAAGCAGTTCAATCATATAACAGAAGCAAGCTCAAAAGTGTGATATGTGAATATGCATGATATGAGCACACATAAAAAGACTCAAGAAAAGAGTAAAGAAGAAATAAAAACTGATGCAAAATATCCTAGAAAGGATACACAACACCCAAATCCCCTCGTAAACGCTCAAAGGTAGACTGATCTAGGGGTTTGGTGAAAATGTCAGCCAACTGATGATGGGTATCAACATGAACAAGGTCAATGACACCTTTCTCATATTGATCCCGCAGAAAGTGAAAGCGCACATCGATGTGTTTGGTTTTTGAATGGAGACAAGGGTTTTTCCCTACACTAATAGCACTGGTGCTATCGCACAATAGAGGAACTCGGGTAGGAAAGAACAACCTAAAATCTCGCAATGTGGAAATTGAGAAACCAAGGGTTGGTTTCAGTGTTTGTGATGAGTGATTGACAGGATTTTTACCCTCTGTTCGAAGGGTACCTCCGAAGGTGTTCGGAGGAGGGTACCTCCGGAGGGGTTTCGGAGGTGGTACCTCCGAAGGGTGTTTGGAGGTGGTTTTACCGAAGGGTGTTCGGTGTTTGCTTGCTGCAGCTGTGCAGCGGAGTGTGCTTGTCGGAGGGGTCCGACAGTACACGATGACTGGGTGTGTACCGAAGGGGCTTCGGTACTTTGGGCGGTACACCGGAGTGTGTACTGGATGTTGCTAACCCGGAGAGGTCTCCAGAGTACTGGATACACTTGTCTGTTTGTCTGTGGTGCGCAGGGACTTCGGAGGCGACGGACAAGGTTCGCAGCAGGTGAACCTGGGTCAAACGGGAGGCTTGATGCCAGGGGAGCGGGGAGCTCCGTCACGGTGGCTGCGAAGGTGGTCCGGGTCGGTCCTCGGGTCGAGGTGCGCCAGGTGAAGGCAGAGAGTGCGCAGCGTGGCTCCGGCTAAAGGTACTCCGAGACAAAGTCCTCGGAGGCGAGGCACTTCGAAGGTACTCCGAATGGAGTGACTTCGGAGTTGGTTGGATCAAGTCCTCTGCGGAGGCAAGGAATTCGAAGTGTGCTCCGGAGGGAGACATTCGAAGTTACCCGACGAAGGTCTCAGAAGTCGAGGCGCGTCGAAGGCATGGTCCGGGTGAGGCTCGTCGAGGAGTGTGCTCGGGGAGAGGCACTGCGACGAAGGGCTCATGGAATGCTTCATGCGAAGGCCTTGGACGAAGGAGGGACTTCGAAGGGTGGTACTCCGAAGGTGGGGCTTCGGAGGGTGGAAGGCTTCGGAGCAAGGCTAGCTCCGAAGCAAGGTTGACTTGAGGTGTTTCGGCCTGCATGGCTTCGGTACACGGATTGACGGAGTTCGAGCTGGGTGAAGCTGCGAAGCCGTGGTGGTCCACTCCGGAGGTGTTGGTGCGAAGGCCCAAGGGCTTTGACGGCTTCGGCTCAAAACCGTCACTGTATCGGAGACTGACTTCGGTGAAGCGAAGGCCATCTGGCTCAAGGCTTCTCGCCGAAGCTACCGCACCCTCGCGTGCGAAGGGAGGATTCCAGAAGGTCAAAGACTGCAAAGGCTGACACTGTCTGTTCTGTAAAAGGCTAACACTGTCCCCTCTGCAAAGCTGACAGAGAAGCCTCCAGAATAAAGGTGGACTACCTTTTGTACCCCTTAGTTCTGTAGAGTCAAAATCAATGTAAACTCTAGGGGTAGTGTAGTCATTTCCTTTGGGTGAACTGTGGGCTATAAATATGGGGGCTCGGTAGGTAACATTTAACACTTTGAGCATTTACTGTTGAGCTCCTGTAGTCACATACCTCGCTGTATTCATCCAGAGTTCAATTTATTGTGTTCCTTGTTCAAGTGGCGAAGCCTACTTCTTTGTGCTTTTGCTTGAGCTCGCGTTACATACTTCGCTAGTTGTAGTGCACCGAAGCCTGTTGAGGCGAAGGCTGTTTTTGTGCGAAGTGTGTTTTGTCAGTGTGCATTCGCTCTGTGTAACAGGAGGCAAGACCTCGCTGCTTACTAGCGTAGCCCTGTTCGAGGCCCGTTTTGCTTCTTGTGTCGAAGCCTTTAGCGAAGTACGTGTGTGTGCATTTAGACCTTCGCATACGAAGCTCAGCACCAGTTGCTGTCGCTAAGTATTTTGGTCAAAGTCCTCAGAGGGTAGTCCACTCTTGCGAAGGCTGAAGTGCGAAGCCTGCTCGAAGCACCCTGTGTGCGGAGCCTGCACTGACTTAGCAGAGTAGATTTTTGAGGGTTGTTAGTGGAGCGAAGTCTTCTTGGCTTCGAACTTTTGCTCCTGCGAAGCCTGTGTTCAGAGCTGTCGAAGCACCTCCGAACCGGACCTTCGAAGGTTGTGTTTGAAGCCTGTTCCGTAGAAGACAGGATTAAAACCGAAGGCTGTTTTTAGCCTGAAATTTTAAAAGCTCCCATTCACCCCCCCTCTGGTCGCCGTTTCCGGTCCAACAATTGGTATCAGAGCAGGTTAAGATCACCAGTTGACCTTAACCGGTTTTGTGATCTGTTGGCGACATGGATAGAGGCAGTAAAATTCCTCTGTTCGATGGGACAAATTTTGCATACTGGAAGGTGCGCATGGAGGCTTACTTGTTAAGCCAAGGAAATGCAATTTGGGAGATTGTGGACTCACAATACTCCATCCCTGAGACTCGCACCTCTCAGACTGAGAAGGATCAGTATAATGCCAATTCCAAGGCAAGAAATATACTGTTCATCGGTTTGAGTAGAAGTGAGTTCGATAGGGTGCAGCACCTCAGGACTGCTAGGGAGATTTGGACAACACTCACTGTCTTCCATGAGGGCTCTACTCAGATCAAGGCCAGGCGCCAAAGCACATACAACCAACAGTATCAGCTGTTTGTGCAGGCACCTGGTGAATCTATAGATGCCATGTTTTCTCGCTTTGATGCGATAGTGAGTAACTTGCGATCCAACGGGACGCTTGCTTACAGTGATCATGATAGGGCTATCAAGCTTCTCTATGCTCTTGACCGTAGCATATGGGAAGTAAAGATATCCAGCATTGAGGAGTCCACAGGTTATGACACTTTGACCTGTGATGAACTCTTTAGCAAGCTGAAGTCCACAGAGATTGCCAAGGCATCTCTTGCAGTGCACAGAAGCTCTTTGCCACAGCCATTGGCATTGGTTTCTAGCACTAGCCGTGGCACCACTGCAGAACCAAGCACATCTGGTACTTGTGTTTTTGCAGATGGTTTTGCTTTGTCCTCTCTGGTCTCCGTCACAAAGGAGCAGGTGGACACTCTAGCTGATGATGAGCTTGCTCTCATTGCCCGGAGGTTCACCCGTTTTCATCATGAGAGACGGGATCAGAGGAGAAGTGGTTTTGGTGGTTGTTTTGAATGCGGTGACACTTCTCACATCAAGGCTAATTGCCCTAAGCTCAAAAAGAGAGATGAGAGTGAGCGCCCCAAATACCACAAGGAGAGGAAACCCTTTGTGAAGGGCAAGCGCGGCAAGATGGCTAAGAAAGTAGCCAAGGCCGCTTCCAGAGCTTTTGTTGCTGCTCTCAGTGACATCGACACGTCCTCAACTGAGGAGTCGAGCTCTGAGGAGGAGGAGTCCCCAAGGAAGGAGGACAAGAAGGACAAGAAGGGAAGAGACTTCACCGGCCTTTGCTTCATGGCCGACAGCAATCACAGCGGCGATGAGCTTGACTCATCTGAGGTAAACCTATCATCTGACCAGCTACTAATTAAATTAGATGAGCTGAATGAAGTAGTTCTTGGTCAGGATAGATTACTTGTGCAAGCCGCTAGAGAAAGAAAAGACCTTAGACTTAGGCTAGAAAATGTTTCTATTGAATATGCCATGCTTAAGTCTAAGTTTAATGATGCTGAATGTGAGTCCTGTTCTGTTGTCATGAGTGAGCTTGCTCAGTTGCGTTCTGTTCATGCTCAAACTCTTTCTAAGTTTGAGACTACACAGAAGCAGCTTTTGGAGGTGGATTCTAGACCTCATGATATTATTGATTGCATGAACTGCTCTTTATTACGCGATAGCATTAATTTACGTGATAAGCATGTTCATGATTTAGAGGCTAGATTGGAGAGGGCCGGTAGTTCTAAGGATGTGCAGCCTGTGTGTGACACGTGCATCACCCTTAAGGACCAGCTAGGCACTGCTAGAGAGCGAGCTGAGAACCTCATGTCCGAAAATGAATACCTTCTTTCTGTGGTTAATAAATGCACTGAGGGAAAGGGTAGGATGGATTTGCTCTTGGCCAAAACCAAGTTGTGTGCTGACAGAGCAGGGGTAGCTCTAGGTTTGGGTTTTGAGAGGTTACCTTTAGACAGTAAGTCCAAAACTATTTTTACCTCTCCCACCACCCTAGAGAAAGAGAGAGCTCTGTTATACACCCCACCAGCCAAAAAGCCTACCCATCCACCAAAGAAAACCACTCCTCCTGCCAAGAAAAATCCTCCCAAGAAAACCACTCAGAGAAAACCCAAGGAGCCTGTGAGAATTGCTCCTGTGACCCATGAGAGTGCCCCCAGGAGAGTGTTTCATTGTTCCTATTGTCAGCGGGTGGGTCATTTGGTTGGGTTCGGTTTTCGTCGCATCAAGGATGAGCGACGCGCACAGGCGATGAGTTATCAGGACATGCATTACCCATCTTTAGGTATGCATGAGTCTGAGATGTACTATTGTCCTGCTTTCGAGGCTCCTCGTGCTTCTCGGAGAGGTTTTGCTCCTCGAGGTCTTCACCATGTTCCATATGATGGTAGACCTCGGGCTAGCAGATTTGTACCTCGTCAGAGTAGGAGACCTCGACATGTTTTTTCGTTCACAGCATGTAGGTAGACCTCGCACTTTGCATCATTCTGATTATTATGTGCGTAGACCGTCTGCTTTTACTGTGCCTACTACTCGTGTCACTCAGTGCTGGATGCCTCGTCATTATTTCACTCACCCCAGCACTGAGCGATCGAGACATTCTTATCGTGTGTAGGCGACAGATCGAGGCTTGGAGGGCACGTGGATCATGGACTCCAGTTGTTCGCGCCACATGACCGGAGATGCAGCATGGTTCTCCAGCCTCACCACAACCAAGCAAAGGGAACATATCACCTTCGGAAACAATCGAAGGAGTAGAGTGAAAGGTAAAGGTCTGGTAAGAATTAACTCGAACTTCACTCTCAAAGATGTTGCTTTGGTTGAAAACATGGGATACAATTTGCTTTCTGTATCTCAGTTGCTTGATGAGGGCTTCGAAGTGCGATTCCATCGCGATACTTCGCAAGTGCTCAATTCTGATGGCGTTGTGGTGTGTAAGATCTTTAGGGTTGGGAGAGTTTTTGGAGCTGATTTTTCAGAGTTGTCTGGTTCTTCTCATTGTCTTGTTGCACATTCCACTTCTGAGCTTTGGAAGTGGCATAGGAGACTAGGGCATATGAGCTTTGAGTTGCTCGCTCATCAGAGCGCCCTAGGCCTGATCCGAGGATTGCCCAAGCTCAAGTTTGAGAAGAATTTAGTTTGCGCTCCTTGTCGACATGGTAAGATGATTGCCGCTTCGCATTCGCCAGTCACCACAGTGATGACTGAACAACCCGGAGAACTTCTCCATATGGACACTATAGGTCCTTCTCGGGTTAGTTCTTTAGGCGGGAAGTGGTATGTTCTAGTAATTGTCGACGATTTCTCTCGCTACTCTTGGGTCTTCTTTCTTGGCAGCAAGGATGAAGTGTTTTCACACTTTCGGAGCTTGGCTTTGAGACTTTTCACTGAACTCCCAGGTGCATTGAAATTCATTCGAAGTGATAATGGCACTGAGTTCAAAAACAGTCTCTTTGTTGACTTTTGCATGGAGCATGGCATAGAACATCAATTCTCTGCTCCGCGGGTACCTCAACAGAACGGTGTTGTTGAGAGAAAGAACCGCACTTTGGTTGAGATGGCTAGGACGATGCTTGATGAGCATAGGACTCCTAGAAAATTCTGGGCTGAGCCCATGAACACTGCATGTTACATCTCAAACCGAATCTTCTTGCGCTCAATTTTAAATTTGACATCTTATGAGCTGCGTTTTGGGAGACAGCCCAAGGTTACTCATCTTCGAGTTTTTGGCTGTCGCTGCTTTATCCTAAAACATGGTAATTTGGATAAATTTGAGTCGCGATCTTCTGACGGGATCTTTTTGGGTTATACTACTCATGGTCATTCTTATCGTGTTTATAATTTGGAAACTAACACTGTCATCGAGTCATGTGATGTGACTTTTGATGAATCAACCCCCTCTGTTAGTTCTGCTTTTGAACAGGCAAATGAACATGACATGGAACAGACCTTATTCGAAGAAGAAGATCTCGGAGAATTCGAGGATGAACCCCCACTACCCTCGACATCAACCCCCGAAGCTGACCCCGCTTCGACTACTTCGGCACGAGGTCCCAAAGCGACTACCTCAACATCGGTCATCTTGAACCACTCCAACGCACAAGTTGAGGGGGAGACTGCATCCCGCCGCGAGGCTCCACATCATGTTCAAAGGATGCACCCTCCTGAGCAGATCATTGGTGAGCTTGATCAAAGGGTAACACGTTCTCATGCCCATTTCACTAATGCTGCTTTTGTTGCTTCTTTCGAGCCCTTAGATGTTAGTCATGCACTTTCTGATTCTAGTTGGATCAATGCCATGCATGAGGAACTTGAAAATTTTGAGAGAAACCAAGTCTGGACTTTAGTTGATCCTCCACCAAATGTTCATTTCATTGGAACAAAATGGATTTTCAAAAACAAACAAGGGGAGGATGGGACTATAGTTAGAAACAAGGCTAGACTTGTAGCTCAGGGTTTTTCTCAACTAGAAGGGATTGATTTTACTGAAACTTTTGCACCTGTTGCTCGTCTTGAGGCCATTAGGATTTTGCTTGCCTTTGCGACATCCCGAGGATTCAAACTCTATCAAATGGATGTCAAAAGTGCTTTTCTTAATGGCTTCATAGGTGAAGATGTTTATGTAAAACAACCCCCTGGTTTTGAAAACCCCAAGTACCCGCATAAAGTCCTTAAACTTCATAAGGCTCTTTATGGGCTCAAGCAGGCCCCTCGGGCTTGGTATGATAGACTTAAGTCTTTTCTGCTTGAGCGAGGGTATTTGATGGGCTCTGTTGATAAAACCTTGTTTACTCTCAAGCATGGCAAAGATTTCCTCCTAGTTCAGATTTATGTGGATGATATCATCTTTGGTGGCTCCTCTCATGCTTTGGTTGCCGAGTTTGCAGATACCATGAGCAGGGAATTTGAAATGTCAATGATGGGTGAACTCACCTTTTTCCTTGGTTTGCAAATCAAGCAAAGCAAACAAGGTACTTTTGTCCACCAGACAAAATACACCAAGGACCTGCTCAAGAAGTTCGACATGTCCGATGCGAAGCCCCTCGCCACTCCAATGGCTACATCTGTAGCATTGGACCCTGACGAAGATGGAGAAGCCGTAGATCAGAAGGAGTTCCGGAGCATGATCGGCTCCCTCCTCTACTTGACTGCCACGAGGCCGGACACACACTTCGCAGTGTGTCTGTGCGCTCGTTTTCAGGCTTCACCACGAGCTTCGCACCGCCAAGCGGTAAAGCGCATCCTAAGGTATCTCAAACACACCCTCGAATTTGGCATATGGTATTCAGCATCTTCATCTTTATGTCTTCGAGGTTATTCCGATGCGGATTTTGCTGGGTGTAGAATTGATAGGAAGAGTACCTCTGGTACCTGTCATTTTCTGGGTACTTCACTGGTTTGCTGGTCTTCCCGCAAACATTCTAGTGTTGCACAATCAACGGCTGAGGCCGAATATGTTGCTGCAGCTAGCTGTTGCTCTCAGATTTTGTGGATGGTTTCCACTTTGCGGGATTTCGGGTTAGATTATAAGAGTGTTCCACTTTTCTGTGATAATACTAGTGCTATTTGTATTGCAAACAACCCGGTTAAACATTCCAGAACCAAACACATTGATGTGCGGTATCATTTTCTCAGAGATCACAATGAGAAGGGTGATATTGAACTTCAATATATTGATACCCAACACCAGCTTGCCGACATTTTTACAAAACCCCTCGATGCTTCTCGATTTGCTTACTTGCGTGGGGAACTTGGCATTTGTCACCCTTACGGCATTTTGTGAGGGGGAGCTGTTTTAGATGGATGTGCCTTTGCTAATTGTGCTGAAATTGCATTTACATCTTTTGCACTTATATGCCTGCTTTTAATTCATGAAATCGTGTCAGCTCAGCTCTTTTTAATTTATCTGAAACATTCATGTGCATGATGTTTTATTTTCAAAATCAAATCGTGCTCACTGCTTAGTCTTGAATCTAGCATGTTTAGGCAGGACTGCTTTAGCTATCTTTTATCTGCTTGATAGCAAGACACTGTTCATTGGATGCTAAAAATTGCAACTTGAAAAAATTGTTCTACATCTTCATGGATATTCATAAAATGCCAAACAATTGGTACTCTTCGTAATAATCAAAAATTCCATGATTTGCATGCTTTAGGTTAAAAGATCCAGGCGGGTTTGTTTGTCGCACTCCTCTATTCTAGACTGCTTACCATTGCACATTGGTCTGAACTGGAATAGTGTAGTGTATGCCAAAATCATTGCCTTAAGCTTCTTATGGCTTTCATGCCTAGGCTTGGCCTGATTGGAAAGTATAAGGTGGACAAACAAATAACCCCTGGCACTAAGAAAAGAACAACAAAATTCATTGATTATCAAGTTTGCTTCTCATGCTCCATTTGAACGGGACTTGTCTGTCTAGAGTAGAAATTGACTAGCTTTGCGCAGTCCTTGCTCTTACTTGTCTAGTGTCCTTGACTAAGTGGTGTTGCTTTTAGTTCAAAAAATGATCAAATCACATGCTTCATCATGTTTTTAGAGAATGTTAATTAGAGCTGAGCTCATGATCATTGGTGTTATTGTTGGCATATTTTTGCTTCATATGTCTTTGCAATTCTGCCCATTTCGAAGCTTTGCATCTTTTACATGCTCCTTGATGCTTGCATTGCCAAAGGGGGAGAAATTCCGAAGAGACTTGCTTTGTTCTCCGTCGCTCGCAAGGGGTATAATTTCCAAGGGGGAGAAAATTTGACATAAAGGGGGAGAAGGTTCTTTGTTGCCAAAGGGAAAATTTAACTCAGGGGGAGTTTTTATTGCCGAAGGGGCTTTTTACTCTTTTGAAAACAGGGGAGGAAAATTCTTTTATCAAGTGACATGATTTGGCTCTTTTCTGAGTTTTATGGTCACTTGTGTGCTGAAAGTTTTTAAATTTTCTTGAACTTGGATTTGGTTGTCAATGCACTCATCAAGGGGGAGATTGAGAAACCAAGGGTTGGTTTCAGTGTTTGTGATGAGTGATTGACTGGATTTTTACCCTCTGTTTGAAGGGTACCTCCGAAGGTGTTCGGAGGAGGGTACCTCTGGAGGGGTTTCGGAAGTGGTACCTCCGAAGGGTGTTCGGAGGTGGTTTTACCGAAGGGTGTTCGGTGTTTGCTTGCTGCAGCTGTGCAGTGGAGTGTGCTTGTCGGAGGGGTCCGACAGTACACGATGACTGGGTGTGTACCGAAGGGGCTTCGGTACTTTGGGCGGTACACCGGAGTGTGTACTGGATGTTGCTAACCCGGAGAGGTCTCCGGAGTACTGGATACACTTGTCTGTTTGTCTGTGGTGCACAGGGACTTCGGAGGCGACGGACAAGGTTCGCAGCAGGTGAACCTGGGTCAAGCGGGAGGCTTGATGCCAGGGGAGCGGGGAGCTCCGTCACGGTGGCTGTGAAGGTGGTCCGGGTCGGTCCTCGGGTCGAGGTGCGCCAGGTGAAGGCAGAGAGTGCGGAGTGTGGCTCCGGCTAAAGGTACTCCGAGACAAAGTCCTCGAAGGCGAGGCACTTCGAAGGTACTCCGAATGGAGTGACTTCGGAGTTGGTTGGATCAAGTCCTCTGCGGAGGCAAGGAATTCGAAGTGTGCTCCGGAGGGAGACATTCGAAGTTACCCGACGAAGGTCTCAGAAGTCGAGGCGCATCGAAGGCATGGTCCGGGTGAGGCTCATCGAGGAGTGTGCTCGGGGAGAGGCACTGCGACGAAGGGCTCATGGAATGCTTCATGCGAAGGCCTTGGACGAAGGAGGGACTTCGAAGGGTGGTACTCCGAAGGTGGGGCTTCGGAGGGTGGAAGGCTTCGGAGCAAGGCTAGCTCCGGAGCAAGGTTGACTTGAGGTGTTTCGGCCTGCATGGCTTCGGTACACGGACTGACGGAGTTCGAGCTGGGTGAAGCTGCGAAGCCGTGGTGGTCCACTCCGGAGGTGTTGGTGCGAAGGCCCAAGGGCTTTGACGGCTTCGGCTCAAAACCGTCACTGTATCGGAGACTGACTTCGGTGAAGCGAAGGCCATCTTGCTCAAGGCTTCTCGCCGAAGCTACCGAACCCTCGCGTGCGAAGGGAGGATTCCAGAAGGTCAAATACTGCAAAGGCTGACACTGTCTGTTCTGTAAAAGGCTGACACTGTCCCCTCTGCAAAGCTGACAGAGAAGCCTCCAGAATAAAGGTGGACTACCTTTTGTACCCCTTAGTTCTGTAGAGTCAAAATCAATGTAAACTCTAGGGGTAGTGTAGTCATTTCCTTTGGGTGAACTGTGGGCTATAAATATGGGGGCTCGGTAGGTAACATTTAACACTTTGAGCATTTACTGTTGAGCTCCTATAGTCACATACCTCGCTGTATTCATCCAGAGTTCAATTTATTGTGTTCCATGTTCAAGTGGCAAAGCCTGCTTCTTTGTGCTTTTGCTTGAGCTCGCGTTACATACTTCGCTAGTTGTAGTGCACCAAAGCCTGTTGAGGCGAAGGCTGTTTTTGTGCGAAGTGTGTTTTGTCAGTGTGCATTCGCTCTGTGTAACAGGAGGCAAGACCTCGCTGCTTACTAGCGTAGCCCTGTTCGAGGCCCGTTTTGCTTCTTGTGTCGAAGCCTTTAGCGAAGTCCGTGTGTGTGCGTTTAGACCTTCGCATACGAAGCTCAGCACCAGTTGCTGTTGCTAAGTATTTTGGTCAAAGTCCTCAGAGGGTAGTCCACTCTTGCGAAGGCTGAAGTGTGAAGCCTGCTCGAAGCACCCTGTGTGCGGAGCCTGCACTGACTTAGCAGAGTAGATTTTCGAGGGTTGTTAGTGGAGCGAAGTCTTCTTGGCTTCAAACTTTTGTTCCTGCGAAGCCTGTGTTCGGAGCTGTCGAAGCACCTCCGAACCAGACCTTCGAAGGTTGTGTTCGAAGCCTGTTCCGCAGAAGACAGGATTAAAACCGAAGGCTGTTTTTAGCCTGAAATTTTAAAAGCTCCCATTCACCCCCCCCTCTGGTCGCCGTTTCCGGTCCAACAGAAATCATCCAAACTAACTGTGAGCAGCAGCTAGCAGCAGCTACATACTCAGCCTCAGTGGTCGAAAGAGCAACTCCAGACTGCTTTCGAGAAGACCAATAGACAAGAGAAGAACCAAGAAACTGGCAAGTACCGGAAGTCGACTTGCGATCCAACCGGCACCCACTAAAGTCAGCGTCCGAAAAGCCAGATAAATCAAGAGATGATGATGCTGAGTAATAAAGACCAAGATCAGGCGCATAGGTAAGATACCTGAAGATGCGCTTGACAGCCCGCTGATGAGACGCGCGTGGTGAAGACTGGAAGCGCGCGCACAGCCCCACTGTGAACTGTATGTCTGGCCTCGTCGCCGTCAAGTACAGCAGCAAACTGATCATCCCTCGAAACTCTCTCTCATTGACCTTGACGCCGCTCTCGTCCTTGTCCAGGCCCCCAGATGTGCCCATTGGGGTCATCTGCGGCTTCAGCTCTCCACCAAAGTCAAATTTTTTCAACATGTCACGAGTGTACTTACCTTGGTGGATGAAGGTGCCATTCTTGGTCTGCTTGATCTAGAGTCCTAAGAAGTACTTGAGCTCACCCATGAGGCTCATCTCAAACTCGCTGTGCATCTGCTCATAAAACTTGGACACAAGAACATCAGTAGTACCACCAAAGATAATATCGTCCACGTAAATCTGAGCGACTAAAAAATCTGAAGCATCTCTGAGCAAGAAAATAGTTTTATCCACAGAACCCATCACAAAGCCCTTCCCCAAGAAAAACTGCTTTAACCGGTCATACCAAGCCCTGGGAGCTTGCTTCAACCCGTATAAAGCTTTTTGCAACTTAAAAACATGTCGAGGAAACTTGGGGTTCTCAAAACCAGGGGGCTGTGTAACATAAACTTCCTCCTCTATGTACCCGTTCAGAAAAGCACTCTTGACGTCCATTTGAAAAAGCTTAAAACCCTTCGAAGCGGCAAAAGCTAAGAGAATGCGAATGGACTCAAGACGGGAAACATGGGCGAAAGTTTCTTCAAAATCAATACCTTCCTTCTGGCAAAAACCCTGGGCAACCAGTCGAGCTTTGTTGCGCACCACAACCCCATCTTCACCTTGCTTGTTCTTGAACACCCACTTGGTGCCTATGGGGTTGCATCCTGGTGGCGGCTCAACTAGTGTCCAAACCCGATTACGGACAAAATTCTCAAGCTCTTCTTAGATAGCGTTAATCCAATTAGAACCAGAAAGAGCATGAGAAATGTCTCTGGGCTCAAAAGATGCAACAAAAGCAGATTCAGCAAACACAGCAAGAGAGTTGCCAGATCAACGCAAGGTTCTTTCAGTCAAATCACCGATGATGAGATCCGAGGGGTGATCTCGCTGAACTGCTCGGGATCCCTAGTGATCTGAAGTCACCTCACTGGAGTCAGCAGCCGGCACCTCTGGACTCAATGGAGGGGGCTCAATCGAAGTGGAAGAAGTGATCAGAGGTCCGCCCTCGTCCTCAGTTAAAGTCTCAGAAGGTGTGGGCTCTGCAGGAGGTATAGAAGGCCCACCCTCATCAATAGCTAGAGTATCCTCATCTTCCTCGAAGATGGACTCTCCGAGCTCATCATCACCAGAAAGCTCAAAAGAAGGAGTCAAAGAAGGCAAGGACTCATCAAAAGCAACCTCGCAAGTCTCGACAAGCTGCTGGGAGTCGAGGTTGCAAACACGGAAGCCTCGAGAATGTAAAGCGTAGCCAAGAAAAACTCCGTCCCAGCAACGAGACTCAAACTTGTCCAAGTGCACTCCCTTCTTGAGCACAAAGCACTTGCAGCCAAATGCTCGCAAGTGGCTCACCTTGGGTTGTCTGCCAAACCACAACTCATATGAAGTCTTACCTAGGTAAGCTCTAAGAAAAATGTTGTTGGCCAGATAGCAAGCCGTGTTCATGGCTTCAGCCCAAAAACGCCTAGGAGTCCTGTGCTCATCGAGCATCATCCTGGCCATCTCGACTAGCGTGCAGTTCTTTTGTTCCACAACGCCATTTTGTGGGGGAGTGTAAGGAGCAGAAAACTGATGGTCAAGACCCTGATCACTACAGAAACTAATGAACTGAGAGTTCTTGAAATCAGAGCCGTTGTCGGAGCGAATTGCTCGCATCCGACCATTGTTCTCATTCTTCAGCTTTAAAATCAGGTCATGAACAAACTGAAAAGTTTCATCCTTAGACTCCAAAAAGAAAACCCACGAGAATCGAGAAAAGTCGTCAACAATGACAAGCGCGTACCACATCCCACCGACTGAGCGTACCCGAGCTGGACCGACAGTATCCATGTGTAACAGCTCGCCCGGATACGAAGTCATCACCTGAGTCACAAGTGAGTGAGAAGCGGCAACCATTTTCCCATGACCACAAGGATGACAAACTAGATCCTTTTCCATCTTAAGCTTGGGCAATCCTCGGATGAGGTCCATAGAGCTCAACCTGACTAGCAGATCAAAACTCAAATGACCTAACCTCCTATGCCACTTCTAGAGCTCAGAGGAGGATCCAGCAATCAAACAGCAAGAAGGGCCAAAAGAACTAGAGAAGTCAATTCGAAAAACTTTACCGAATGGTAAGATCTGGCAAATCAAAGACCCTCTAGAATCAAACACAGAAGAATTGCCCTTCTTAAAACGCACCTCCAAACCATTCTCAAGAAGTTGTGAAACAGAAATCAAATTAAAGTTCAAATTTTTAACCAAGGCAACATTCTTCAAAGAGAAATGGTCTGAAATGCGAATTGAGACGATGCCATGTACCTTCCGTTGACCACTATTCCCGAATGTGATGTACTCTTTGGAGCTCGGGGGAGTGAGACTAGAGAACCATCTGCGATGTCCCGTCATGTGGCGAGAGCATCCTGAGTCCATGATCCAAACATTCTCCAGGCCCCGATCCTGCACAATCAGTGGTTGTAAGGCGGAGCAAATGGTCCGACACCAGGTTTAACAAAAGAACTAAACCAGTGTCGAGCCATCTGCTCAAAAGACGGAAAACATAAACCATCGTAAGAGTTTGGACCAAAGCGCGGCTCAAAGTGCGGTCCTCGGTTCTGCCTAAAGCCTCGGCCATGAGGTCCAGGACCGTAGCCAAAATGGCCTAGAGCTCTACCAGAACGGACACCACCATCTGGAGCACGGGCATGAAAGACATCTCCTCTACCACCACGTACACGATGTGGCCTGGCCTCCAGCCTCTCCCCGTGTCGAGGAACACGCAGTCTACCACCCTGCTGGTAGAACTGCTCCTGACCACCACGAGCACGCTCTGCTCTCTCAACCCGCTTCCTCTTGAAGCAAAACTCCGGAAGATGCCTGTCTCTCTGACAATACTCACAATGGTAGGTGGGCTTCTTGGGATGTGGTTGAGGCTTGGGGTTCTTGGGCTTAGTGGTGTTTGATGTCGTCTTCTTGGGTTGAGAAGGTCCAGAAAGAGAGTCTAGAGAAGTGTGGAGATGTTTGGGCTTTGGAACCCAGATGGGCTTCATGGGTGGAGCTTTGGGCTGTTCTTGGATTACTCCATCCTTGGGCTGACTAGCCTGGAAAGACTCAGTGGAGTGAGTCTTGGGATATCTCTGCTCAGGAGTCATTTTACTCCACTCCACTGCCCGGCTAATGGCTCTCTCAAAGTCAGCCTTGGTGTAGGTGTAACCTAACCCAAACCCATCCTTCCTCTTGAACTGCTGGATCATCATGCCGAGCTGTAGCTCTCGGGCACTGATCCAACTCAGGATAGAACGAAGGTAAAAATTGTCATTCTAAGAATCAGCTAGCTCCTCTCTCAAGGAAGCTAGAACCTCCACCTGAGACAAGCAGATCTCACACTCGCTATCTACCTGGACAGACTTCTCGGCTTTCAGCTTGATCAATTCCATTCTAAGAGACAAACAGTTCTCACAGACAGTGGGTGGAACTGACAGTGTCTCAAGCTCTAGCCTAGTCTGTGCCAGCTCAGCTCTCACTCTCTCCAAATCACCCAAATGCGCATCGCCCTTGGCTTTCAGCTCAGCTAGACTAGCTAGATGAGATGGGCAATCAGCACAGGGCACGACGACAGTGGCTTGAGCATCTTTCAGCTCCATCTGAGCGCTTTCAAGCTCAGTGGCCAAAGCGTCCCTCTCATCAACCCTTTATGTGTACCTAGACTTCAGAGTCGACAGGTCACACAGAAGCACCTCACACATCGGGCACTCACTTCTATCACCCAAGAAAGGGGAAGAAGATAGACTCTCAATTCTGCCGTTGGCCACGACAAGCTCACTTTCTAACTCATTTATCCTCTTCTTGCCCCCCTAAGCAGTTTTTCCCGATATTTTAACTCCTGGCGAATACTTTCAAGTAAATCAACGATTTCGCGTTCATAAGATGATACATTTTCGTTGTCGTCGTCGTCGGAGTCATCGGAAGAGCTTTTCTCTTCCTTATCCCCAAGAGCCATTGAGCAGAAGCTCTTGCGGGATCTTCGGCACTGAAGTGAGCGGCTCTTCGGTCTGTCCCCGAAGGCCATGAAGCAAAGACCCACCGGATCGTCCTTGTTCTTCCCCTTCCTGATGACGATCTCCTCATCGCTTGAGCTTGATGAAGAGGAAGAAGACATGGACCGCTTGGAGTAGCTCTTCTCCATCTCGGCAAAGAAGGCCTTGTCGTGCTTCTTGTTCTCACGCCGGTAATCCTTCAGGGCCTTTCTGAAGAATCTAGTCTTTGGCTTGCCCTTGTTGAAGGAGGAGCTGTCGTGCTTGCTGGAGTCGTGGAAGCCATCACTGGTGCCCTTCTTGTGTCCATTGTGCTTGGGGCAGTCGACGATAAAGTGTCCTGGGTCACCACGCTCAAAGCACCCGGATTTCGTGCCGTGTCTTTTGAACATCCTTTGGTCATAAACACGACACACCCAGTTGTTAAAAAGACACAGGTCATCATCTCCCAAAGACTCAAGCTGGTCCTCAGTGATAGACATCAAAGAGAACCCAGCACAGCTCACAGAAGAAGGATCAACAGAAGGTGTAGCAAGGGCCAGAGACTTTGATCCAGAGCCAGTGAGATTTGATCTCAACTGGATATCAACCTCGGTGGCCTTCAGCTTGCTAAAGAACTCAGAAATGGTCAAGGTATCATAAGATGTACTCTCAATGATATAGGATACCTTGATCTCCCAGATCTTTGGGTCCAAGGTATGGAGAACCTTGAGCGCCTGCTCGTGATCTGAGACTAACTGAACACCTTCAGCCTTGTTATCCCGAAGCTTGTTTATGATCGATTGAAAACGACCAAACAACGCTTCAACAGATTCACCCGGCTTTTGTGTGAAGTTCTCATATTCACGCTGGTAGGTCTGATAGAGCCGAGCCTTTACCGGGGCTGTTCCCTCATGGTGTGCCTTGAGGGTAGCCCAGATCTCTCTCGCAGTGAAGAGATGGCTCACACGCTCAAACTCAGTGGGACCTAAACCAGAAAACAAAATGTTCATAGCTTTACTATTGTTCAGATGCTGGGCAATGATACCAAGAGTACCACGCTCAGCAACTGGCAATATGACAAACGTATCATGAACGCAAATGTCCTAGATGTCCGAACTTTGGCTCATGAGATAGGCTCACATGCGAGTTGTTGGCGTAAAAGATTACGCTAACAGGTTTCTGAAGATTAGAAACTAACAAATGGAGTGTTTGCGAAGAAAACTATTCCAAGCCTCCGAAAGGATAATAACTTAGAATAGTTCGAAAGTGTGTATTGAATAACTTGTATTCGGTCCTCATTACAGGGTAAAACGGGGGGTATTTATAGGCCCAAACATTAAGGAAAAGACCTTTTTACCCCTCTATTACAACCGACATAGTGGAAACTATTCGGTACTCTTAATAGGGCTAAAATGGTAAAAGACTAATCTAGTTAGAAAGAAGATAAGTCTTCCATCTTAGCTGGCAAAGAGGTTCCTGGAAGAGTCTATGTTCGAAGATATACTCCGAACTAGAGCCCGTCATCATACTTCGAACTTGACTGGATGCATCTCCGAAATTATATATCGGACATCTTCATCTTAATCACCAATCTTTATCTTGTTGCTACGATAATATTGAAGATGGAATATTTTCCCCCAATAGTAGCCCCTCGAATACGCTTCTCCGTTAAATCTGTGATGTCAGGGAAGCATTATACGCAAGGAAACATATTCATGTGCAGAGATTAGCAGACTCAATACGCCTCCGAAATGTATAGAGATGCGAACTTCAAATTATTTTCTAGATGAATTGCATTCGAAGTATTCTAGAATTAACTTGGGAAATCCAAAAGTCTTTTTAGACTTGGAAAAAATAGCCGTTGGCTTTCTCCTTCTGACGGAAGTTACATAATGCGTTAATTCTAGAATAAAGTAACGGTCAAGAATGCGAAACGGCATAAGCAAACGGTAAAAAATTGAGGCCCGAGCTATAAATAGAGGGCCCGACCCTTTCTTGTACCTTTCCACCGCTTTCGTGCAAACAGACCAACTCTCAAACCCTAGCCTCTCCTTTTCCTTCAAAGCAACCCAAGAGATCTAATGGCGAAAACCAGCTTCAAGGGTCCTGGAACGGCTTCAACCTTGACTCGACAGCAAGTTGTAGCAGCAGCGGTGGCCGCTACATTGGCGGCGACTGCTCCGACACCTGCAGCAGCAACAATGGCGACAGTGGGGGAAAATCCCCAAAATGTTGGCCATCAAGACCTCTGTCCAGCGTCGACAAAATATATGGATCAATCTTATCAGCTAGGGCCTTCAACCTGCAGAAAAGAATCGCTTGCGTCCGTAGTAGAGGGCAAGATCAGTTCTGGGGTTATGATTCGCAAACCTGGGAAGGAAATCATTCCATCACCGAGACCCGGAGAAGTGGTTGTTTTCGAAGCTTTCTTCGAAGCTGGGTTGGGGCTTCCAGCAGTCGACTTTTTAGCGGAGGTATTGGACTTGTTTCATGTCACCCTCCCCCAACTCTCTCCGAGTGCGGTAGCACGCCTTGCCATCTTCGAATGGGCGTTGCGAGCCGAAGGTTGTGAAGGAAGAGCGGAGATCTTTGCAGCACTACACAGAGCATCATGTCAACCAAAGATCTTCGTAGGCTCCGGAGGTGAAAAGATAGTAGTGGGCTTCGGAAGTATTAATTTCAGACTCCGGGACGAATATGCTCTCCGGTTTCCTGCCAAGGCCATTAATGCTAGATGGTATACTGATTGGATCTTGAGATGGTTTTACGCCGAAGTTGGGGCAAGCAGCCGCCTAGCTGGCCCTCTACGAGAAATCCACTTCCGAAAGGAAGCCTTAGTGCACCCAGATCTAGGCCAACTCGAAGCTCGCTTGAGCTTGCTTCAAAAAATCAGTCGTCGTTTGAGCATGCGGGACTTAGCCAAAGAATTCCTAGGGCTTCAAATTTCTCCCCTGATGGCCAACTGGCCTATCATCTTCGAAGAGGATTCGGAAGGCGGTCTTCGAAAAATTTCCTCAACTTCAAGTCCTGCAGGTAACTTCGAGAACAACATACTCTATGTATATTTATTCGAAGAATTAACAAACTTGTTTTTTAGCTTCTTCAGCCCCTATAACTTCGGAACAAATCGTACGAGCTTCGGAGAAGATTTTGGGCGTTCCAACTCCGACCGAGAAAGAATGGAGAATCAAATTGGTTGGAAGTTGGGAACAATCCAACAAAGTATGGGGGCTGCTAGAAATTGCCCCGCCTCCTCTGATGGATTGGGTACCTTCGGAGAAAGGGCCTAAGAAGAGGAAAGCCGAAGCTGGGACTTCAAGCTCTGCCAAGACTCCGGTTAAAAAGGTGGCTCGAAAGCCAAAAGTTCCTGCGCCTTCAAGCCCAAGAGCTTCAATCTCCGATTCTCAGGAGGATGAAGGTAGATTGCTCGTGAGGTTGATTGACGAGGATGCAGCTCAAAGAGCTGTACGAATTGACGAAACTGCGAACGTGCCGGAGTCTCAAGAGAATCATGAGCAAGCGAGGACTCCAGCTGTTCAAGAAGATTTACCTCAGGACGGAGCTCCTGTGGATGAGAGTGGAGTCAAAGTCACTGAAGCTTCGATTCCGGATGAAGCAACAATGACTGTTCAGGAAAATGTTCTGACAGTCGAAGAATTGACGCTTGATTCTGACGAAGATCTTGCCTTCGATCCGCCAAGCAGTACAATGCTCACTCGCCACCAAAATGTCGAAGGTAAACTTCGAATAATTCTTTTATCCTTTTTTAATGCGAAATTATACAATGTATAATACCTTTGTTTTTATAGAGTCCACTTCCATGGAAGAGGTCCATCCCGAAGATAAAGTTCCTGGACCTTCGACAACTTCGGAGCCAATTCCAAGAAAAACTCAAATGGGACCTGGAAAAGGTAAAGGGAAGATGGACCCCCTCCCTGCTCCGAGCTCAGGATCAACTCCGTCTGAGTCAGACGAGAGCCAATCTACTGAGGGGGGCTAGTCTACTGGGGCTCCGAAGACCACAGCTCAACACTCTGGACCTTTGCCAAACGAAGATGACAAACAAGCCTTAAGCATGCTCCCCCTTCTAGCTCCTTTCTTGGAGCGAAGAACTGGGCTTCGGACTTTGCTCGAGCCTTTGGATCGAGCTAGTTGCGAAGTCGGGGAGACGGACTTGGTGGCCATTTTGAGCGAGGCGGAGAGTTCGGAGCTTAATGCTGCCATGGAACGTGCAGCATACCAGGTACGAAGTATCTGCAAAACAGAATCAAATTTATATACGAATAATTTCTTACCTTGGTTTTTTCTTTTCGCAGCAAACAGTCTTGGCCCGAGCTGCGAACATCTCCAATGAACGTGGAAACATTCGCCTTCGAGAGGAAAATGCAACTCTTCAACGAAATCTGACTATCTTCGAAGGTCGAGTGGTCCACATGGACAACATGGTTTCAACGGAGCGTAGGGCCAGACAAAGCTTGGAGGCTGCGAACAAGGAGCTCGAAGCAGAAAAAATTGTGCTTCGAGCAGAAATTGAAAAGATGCGGGCGGAGCACGCTACTGCGGGGGCCGAGCTTGTTAGGCTACGAGAAGAAGCTAGCCAGCTATTGAATCATAAGAATTCCTTAACTACGGAAGCAGCTAGGCTCTCTGGAGTGATAGAAGAGCTAACTTCGATGAAGGATGTGTTAATTGAAGATAAGCTGAAGTCTGAGAAGGTAGCTACGGAGGTCATGGACCAATTGTTAGGCGTTCTGGAGTACTTCGGTACTACTGGGACGCTTCCTTCGGATGACAACATCTCCCTACTACACCGGCTGAAAAGGATTCAAGGAGTAGCGAAGCAAATGAAGACAGCAGGCATTCATTATGGAGAAATCTCCGGACAAGTGGCTGCCGTTGGTCTACTTCGTTACTACGAAGATATGGGTCGATCGATAACTTCGAGCGCAGGAGAGGGTCCTATTACCTTCGATGACGACCAGCTTCTTACTCCCTCCGAAGGTGTGGCCGCTGCTTGGCAAGCCTTTCAAACTTCATGGAGAGCCGAAGGTTGCTCTGCGATTAAGGCCTGGATTGACGAAGGACAACGCGAGAAGCAGGCTTGGTCCCAAGCTTCGAGCAGTCAGCCTCCTCCAAACCCGCAAGTTTTGAATTACCTTAGGATCTTCAACTATGTAAAGCATTACACTTATGTACATTTATGAATGAAGATTTGTTTATCATGTTTTTAGGCTTTGCCTCATATGGAAGATGTCGAAGTGTTAGATGTTAACGACGAACTTCGCTTATTATGGGCTACCTTTGATATCTTAAGACTTCACAAGCGTCCTCGATTTCTAATTCCCCGAGATAGTTCTGGAGCAATTACGTCCGAAATAAGTAAAGATATACTATCTTGTATTAAAGAGGAAGAAAAAGAAGTTAACTTGGAAACTTCGTCTTCTGAAGACATTATATGGTCCGAAGACGAAGATGATGTTCAAAGTAAAAAGCCTGAACTTGGAAGCTGGGAAAGAAGTCCCAAAAGGCTTCGAACTTGGGCCGAGCTTCAATAAGAACAAAAAGACTTTAGAGCTTCGAAGGGAGGTAGAAGAGTTAAACGTAAAGTTGTTAGAACTCTCGGCACTGGAACTAGCCGTTCCAACCCTAGCTCTAGAGATCGAAGAGGTCTTCGATTCCTTCTTGGTATAGATACCAAATTTTCATGATGTAATCATATTTGCTCGAATAATAAATATCGATTTAAAATTGTCTTCCTATTTATTAGCCCCTCTTTAGGCGTAAGGAACTTCGAACTATGTTCAAAGATGGTTAGGCACAAAGAAAAACTTAGGAGTACAATTTTGGGGGTTCGGAGCCCCTCTGTAATTTAAAGATCTTTTAAAATCTTATAAAATGTCTTCAACTATTTGTAATCTGAAGAATGGCAACTTAGTACCTTCTGTTTTTGAAAAGAAATCACTTGAGATAACTTTCCGGACACTTTAGTGTCTTAGATAATTTGTCACTTTGGACTTTCCTAACAGACATTCAAAGCTCATGGCTCAAACTCTGTTTTGTTTTGGCCTCCTTCGGCTCTTTTTGCGAATTCTATCAAACCAGTGATTTGGAGTTTGCATTGCTCTCTTTGGACTCTTTTTACGGATGTCTACAAGTCGGTGGCTTGGACTCCACATGATTTGGTCTCCTTGGACTCTTTTTACGGATGTCTACCAGGCGATGGCTTGGACTCCGTATGATGTGGTTTTGGGCTCTTTAACGGATGCCTACAAGCCGGTGGCTTGGACTCCGGATTATGTCAGCCCCCACGTCAGAAACTTCGAACCAATGGTTCAAAGCCCGAAAATATGATTCAAATTAATGACACTTCCCTCTCGGTCAACTCCACGGTTCCAGTGCGTCCACTCGGAAGCTGGAAGTTTATGAGGGGTAGGCACTATCTGAACCATATGCTTTATTAATTATGAAGATGATTACAAATGATTACAAGAAGCCCCTATGTGAAGTATCGCTTTAGGTGCTCCGCATGCCAAGTATGTGCTAACTCTTCACCTTCCAAATTAGCTAATTTAAAAGAGCCAGGACGTCCTGAACGAACAATTAAGTATGGACCTTCCCATTTATTTCCTAATTTTCCTGGCGCTATGATGCTTCGTAAAACGAGATGACCCGGTCTAAGCTCATTGATCTTAA
Organism: Zizania palustris; assembly: GCA_019279435.1. NCBI lineage: Eukaryota > Viridiplantae > Streptophyta > Magnoliopsida > Poales > Poaceae > Zizania > Zizania palustris. The sequence continues at coordinate 17,004,582 of JAAALK010000085.1, read as the reverse complement.
CCTTCGGGTCAAACCAAGCCTTCGTCTGCTGATGATACTTTGATAAATTGGCTACAGCTCGAAGTCTTGTCTCCTCTGTTAAATCCATCGAAGCTTGTCTTTCTCCTTCAATCTTCGGTTCAGTGCTGCGAATTGATCCTCCTTTGAGCTCCGTTGGAGTCACAGCTTCATCTCCGAATAGCAATCTGAATGGAGTGAAACCTGTGGACCTTGTTTGCTTAGTCCGAATGGACCATAAAATCGTCGGAAGTTCTTCGGTCCACAGTCCTTTTGCTAATCCTACTATCCTTCGATTTAGCCCTGACAAAATATTTCCATTGGCTCTTTCTACAGCTCCATTAGACTGGGGATGCCTCACTGCAGCAAAACATAACTGGATGCCTAAATCTTCGCAGAACTTTCTGAAAGGTTCTGCATCGACCTGTGTTCCATTATCAACTGTGAGTTGTCTAGGCACTCCGAACCGGCAAATGATACTTTTCCAAAAGAATTTCTGTACATTGTTCGAAGTGATAGCTGTTAAGGGCTCTGCTTCTACCCACTTAGAAAAATATTCAATAGCTACCACTGCGAACTTTAAATTTCCTTTAGCTACTGGAAAGGGACCAATCAAATCCATACCCCATCTGGCCATGGGCCATACCGGAGCAATAACTTGAAGAGTTGTTGGTGGGCGATGACTCCGTCGACCCATCCACTGACATCCTTGGCATGTGCGGACTAAGTTCTCTGCATCTGCTACTATCGTAGGCCAATAAAGCCCCTGGCGAAGTGTTTTTCCTGCCAAAGGTCGAGGGGCCAGATGGCTACCGCAAAGCCCTTCATGAATATCTCGAAGAATATCTTGGCCTTCGGTTTGGGATATACATCGGAGTAAAGGGGAACATACTCCGGCCTTGTATAAAATACCGTTGATTATTTGATAATTCTTGGCTCTGAGTTTCAATCTTGAAAATTGTGGCTCTTCAAACGAATTTGCTCCTCCTTGCAAAAGTTCCATGATCGAATTTCTCCAATCTGTACTTGGGATGCAAAGAATCTCTACGGAGGGAATTTGTGGCACCGAAGGTGTACTGAGCTCCTCATAAAAAGCCTCTTCTGGTATATCCATAGCTCCGGCTGCAGCTTTTCCTCAGATCTCTGCTTGTACATTTTCTGCTCTTGGTATACTCCGAATGGAAATACCCTTGAATTGTGCTTCGATCTTACGGATTTCTTCTAAGTATTTTGCAAGCTGTGGATGCCGAACTTGAAAACTTTTATCTACGTTCCCTGCTACTATTTGAGAATCTGTCTTTATAACAACTCTTGTAGCTCCTAGAGCACGTGCTTTTCGGAGTCCCAGTAAAATCCCTTCATACTCCGCTATATTATTGGTAGACTTAAAGTTGAGTCTTGTGGAGTACATTGCTCTTTGCCCTGAAGGTGAAATTAAAACTGCTCCAACACCTGCTCCGGATGCTTGGAAAGCCCCATCAGAAAAAACAGTCCAAATTCCTTCACTTGACTTCTCCGAAACCCAAGTTGCAGGGGGAGTCCATTCTGCTACAAAATCTGCTAAGACTTGCGATTTGATTGCTGTCCTTGCCAGAAAGGATATGCCGAAGGGCGCTAGTTCAACTGCCCACTTTCCAATTCTTCCAGTGGAATCTTTACTTCGGAGCATATCTCCCAAAGGATACGAAGTTGGTACAATTACATTATGAGCTAAAAAATAATGTCTCAGTTTCCTTGAAGCCATTATCAGAGCATAAGTGAACTTTTCGAGCTCGGAATACCTTGTCTTCGCTCCTGATAATGCTTCGGACACAAAATAAACTGGATTTTGTACCAACTTCCCATTGAAATCCATTTCTCTGACAAGGACCGCGCTGACGGCAGAGCCTGTAGCTGCAAGGTAAAGGAGTAGGGTTTCGTCCGTAGTAGGCACCGTGAGTGTAGCAAGATTACTCAGATACTCTTTAATATCTTCGAAGCTTTTCTGACACTCCGGTGTCCATGCAAAATCTTTGGACCCTTTCAATGCTTTAAAGATGGGCAAACTTCTCTCTGCAGACCTTGCCAAAAACCTGCTGAGTGCTGCCAGACAACCAGTCAACTTTTGCACTTGCTTTAAATTTTCTGGAGGAGCCATCTTCTGTAGCGCAGTTATCTGAGTAGGGCTAGCTTCAATCCCTCTGCTTGAAACTAAATACCCTAACAACTTCCTAGCCTTAGCTCCGAAGATACATTTCTCGGGGTTAAGACGAATCCCACATGCCTGAAGGCTATTAAATGTTTCTGCTAAGTCTAGGCTATGTTGGTGCTTTAAAGCACTCTTTATTACAATATCATCCATATAGGCCTCTACATTGCGACCTAATTGATGACCCAGAGCCTTAGCAACTAACCTCGAAAAAGTAGCCCCGACATTTCTTAAGCCAAAGGGCATTCTTACATAACAAAAGACTCCTGAGGGAGTTACGAAGCTTGTCTTGATTTCATCTTCGCGTTTCAACCATATTTGATGATAACAGGAGTACGCGTCAAGGAAGCTTAATAACTCCGAACCTGCAGTGGAGTCGAACAATTGATCAATTCGGGGCATGGGGTAGGGGTCACGAGGGCATGCTTTATTCAAGGATGTGAAATCAATGCACATGCGCCACTTCCCGGAGGATTTCTTCTTGACGAAGACTGGATTGGCTAACCATTCTGTGTGAGCCACTTCTCTGATAATCCCAGCCTTCAACAATTTTTCAACTTCGTCTTTTGTGAGAACAACTCTTTCTGCAGACATTTTTCGGAGTCCTTGCCGAAAAGGCCGGGCCTTCGTGTTTACGAGTAAACTGTGCTCAATAATATCCCGACTGACTCCAGTGATGTCTTCGTCAGACCAAGCAAAGACATCTAAATTCTCTTCAATTACTTTTTCTAAGGAGGTAGCAACTTCTGGAGGTAAATCTTTACCAAATTGAAACCAATATTCTTTACCATTTTTAAAAATAACCTTCGTTGCAATCTCTCCTTCAGGACTTGGTCTTGGGAAGGATTTCTTCGAAGATTCGCTAGGAGCAGCAAAATTTTCTTGATTATCTTGTACACTATTCACTTGTCTTGGATCAAGAGGGGGACCATGACCATACTCCGCTCTTCGGGCGGTAGCTTGATCTCCGAAGATAGTGAGCACTCCCGCTTGTGTGGGCATCTTCATGCACAAGTAATTGTGGTGTGCCACAGCTCCGAACTGATTTAACATGCCTCTTCCGAAGATGACGTTGTAGGCATATGGAGCATCCACGACGTCAAAGATTACTTCCTCTATCCTGGCTAACAATCCTTCTCCGAAGGTAACTTCCAGGACAATTTGGCCGAGTGCATCAAGCGGAGGTCCTGCGAATCCTTGCAAAGGACGAGCCGCTGGAAGAAGGTGCTTTCTGGAGATGCATAATTGATCGAAGGCTTGAACAAAAATAATGTCTGCCGAACTCCCTCCGTCAATTAGCACTCTTCGAACCTCAGTTCCTGCAATGTCAGCAGTAATGACAAGTGGGTCTGGATGTGGAAATTTAATGCCAGCTGCATCCTCTGCAGAAAAAGATATTGGCACATGGGACCATTCAGGCATAGCAGCTGCAGACGACGAAGTTCCAATGTGCCCCACTTCTTGTACATACTCTCTTCTCTGCCTTTTTGACATGCTTCCGAGAGTACCTCCTCCGGAGATAGGGAGGACTACTCTTTTTCCTCGGTCTTGCCCCTCTTCTTGCTTCGGAGGTGGCATAATATTAACCACCGGAGGGCGTCTTGCAGCTTCGAAGTTTTCTATCCGCGCCACAGCCTGGACAGGCTCCGGACGCACTTCAGCTGGAACTCGGTCAGTAGTACCTCGACCCGAAGTTCCCTCTAGATATTCTCCTCTCAAGGCAAGTATAGCTTTGCACGCATCAGTTGCGTGACTTCGGTTTTCACCATGAATACAGCAGAAAAGGGTCTAGCCCTTGCCAGCCGGTTTCCCTGGCGGCCTCCAGCTGCTGACCTTGTTTCTCGAAGGTTGTGGAGTTCTTTGGGCAAACATCTGCGGGGGTGCAATGTTCAGAACTTCTGAACGAGGATGCTTTTGCCCCCTTCTCCTATCATGCTGAACTTCGAAGACAGGTTCCCGTGGCTGTGCCGAAGTTTTCACTTCCAATTTTACTTCCTGTAGTATGGATGGAGTAGCTGCAGTTCTCCGAAGCCAGCCCTCTTCTGACCTTGCATATTCTTCAAAATAGGACATCAGCTGAGAAACAGAAGATATGTTTTTCCGGTGGAGTTTATCAAGGAGGCCTGGATGAATGACTCCTTCCCGAGCTGCGTCAACTACTGAAGACGTAGTTAACCCTCGGATCTGCGACTTCGTATGAGCGAAGCGCTTGAAGTATTGTCTTAAGGTTTCTCCAGGGAGCTGCTTCACCTGGAAAAGACGTCCCGTCGACATTGGAGGCACGAAGGTGGCTTGGAAGTTACTCACGAACTTTTTCTTCAATTGTCCCCATGAACTGATTGATCCTGGTTTTAAAGACCAGAACCATCGCAAAGCTACTTTCTGAAGAGCTAGGGGGAAACATTTTGCCATGGTGTCCCGCACTCCTCCACTGGCTTCAATCGCCAAAGCATAAGATCGGACAAATTCTCCAGGATCTTCATCTCTGGCATACTTGCAAAGCTTTGAAGTCTTAAACTTCGGGTCGAAGCGAACTTTTTGCAGTTCAGGATGCAGCGGAGATTCGTTATCAAAGGAGGCATTCTCCGGGGCTTCAGGATAGATAGGTTCGTCATCTTCAGGCACTTCCGGAATAACTGGGATGGCTTGAGAGCGAAGCTTATTTGCAGCTTCTTGCCGCCATCTCGCTACTTCACCTTGGAGACTGGCCATTTGAGCGGCCATATCACCAAGATTGTCTTCATCTCCTCCAGAAGGATCTTCCGGGTCTTGAGAACTGTAAGGATCAGTTCGGAGTGGAACTTGAGGTGGAAGAGGAACTCCGGGTGGTCGAAGAATAGATGGAGTTGGCGGAGGAACTCCGTATGCTCGAGGAATAGGAATCCCTTCCGGAGTTTGAGGTGGAGGAAACGTCGAAGGTCCTCCGACCTCAACTGTGTCTGGAGATATCACTCCGGAGGTCCGAGGGGACCTCTGAACAGGGTTACCAGTTGCGCTCCGCATAGGAGGCATGGTGTAAGAAGTTGGTAGAGAACGAAGTTTCTTGGACTAAGTTCCCCACGGACGGCGCCAACTGTTGGCGTAAAAGACTACGCTAACAGGTTTCTGAAGATTAGAAACTAACAAACGGAGTGTTTGCGAAGAAAACTATTCCAAGCCTCCGAAAGGATAATAACTTAGAATAGTTCGAAAGTGTGTATTGAATAACTTGTATTCGGTCCTCATTACAGGGTAAAACGGGGGGTATTTATAGGCCCAAACATTAAGGAAAAGACCTTTTTACCCCTCTATTACAACCGACATAGTGGAAACTATTCGGTACTCTTAATAGGGCTAAAATGGTAAAAGACTAATCTAGTTAGAAAGAAGATAAGTCTTCCATCTTAGCTGGCAAAGAGGTTCCTGGAAGAGTCTATGTTCGAAGATATACTCCGAACTAGAGCCCGTCATCATACTTCGAACTTGACTGGATGCATCTCCGAAATTATATATCAGACATCTTCATCTTAATCACCAATCTTTATCTTGTTGCTACGATAATCTTGAAGATGGAATATTTTCCCCCAACACGAGTCTTCCAATAATTATAGCCATAAGCTTCCAAGGACGAGACTTTGCCAGGAGAAGTCATGATCACTACTGGGGTTTTGAACCAGTTAAGGTATGGAAAAAAACCCTAACCAGGCTCTGATACCACTTGTAGGACCGAAAGTAGCGACCAGAGGGGGGGTGAATGGGCGCCTTAAAAATTCTTTCGAATCTATGGCCTGCTCCCAACACCCAACGCACCACAAAAGACTAAGCAGCAAAGTATGAACAGATTGCCTAGGTCTAAAAGTATCTAGCCTAGAAAAGACTAGTGTCCTAGACAGAGAAACACCAATACAGTGCTAACAGGCAGATAAACAAAATATTCAACACATGGTAGATCAAACTTCTCAGCAGATGATCTAAGTGTACATGAAAAGAGATGAGAAGTTACTGTTCAAATTTATCTCCTGTTCGATACTTGGCGAAGCCTGCTTCGCAGTGTCGAAGCCTGCTTCGCAGTTGTTGGCGCAAAAGTTTACACCAATAGGTTCTCTGAGATCAAGAACGAACAAACAAAGAGTTTGTGCTTAGGACTACTTCGAACCTCCGAGTTGGATAATAGCTCGAATAGTCCCAATGCGTGTATTGAATAACTTGTTCTAGGCCCCCCTGTTACAGGGTATAGAGAGGGGTATTTATAGGTAAAAACACATAAGGAAAAGACCTAATTACCCCTAGATTACAACCGACATAGTGGAAACGATTCGGTACCAGGGACAAGGTTATAAAAGGTAAAGCACTATGAGATAGATGGATAAGCCAAACATCTCATCCATCTTGTCGCTCAGCTTCGGAGTCGTTATCTCTCATTCGGAGGGTTCACCAGGGCTTCGCATCAATGCACCCTTCGGCTTGACGCCTTTACCTCCGGGCAAGTGCTCACAGCTTCGAAGCACTTCATAGCCTTTGAAGTATTAATCTTTAAGTCCTGAAAATGGAGTAATTTCCCCCAACAGTAGCCCCTCGAATACGCCTTTCTATAGTTAACCTGTTTAGAAAGAAGGCAGTATACGGAAGGAACATTTCTATCTTTCGAGACTCAAAAGGGATTCAGACATGTTATAGCTTAGCAAAAGGCTTCAGATCCAAAACATTCCAACCTCCCCCTTCGGGTTCCTTATGCGATGGGAACACGTACTGGGAAGAGAACCGTTTCGGAGCGCAAACGTCGTGAAGAACCGTTTGATTATAGCCGTTATGGCACAAGTAACCGTTACACTCTGCAAAAGGTAACGGTTGATTTTTACGGCGGTTGCTTGCCGTTCCATTTACTAGACCCACTCGCCAGCGATAGAAGCTGAACCTGCAGTGTGAAAGCAATCGAAGAGTAACACCCGGCGAGCGGTTATAAATGGGAAAGACAAGGATTAACCGAGACTTTTTACCGCTTCTAGTACTTGCGATTCATTTTCCCCAATCCTCCAACCTCTTGAGCATTCGAGCGAATGGCAAGAACTAGCCACACCGCTCCAGCGGTAGCCAGCACTCTTGCGCAGAGGCAGGCGTGGGCCGCCTCGGCAGCAGTGGCAATGGCAGGGACTTCAAGCGGCGCTTGGCCCAAGAACCCTCAGGAGCTCCATCCGCCTTCCAAGAAGAAAATCGCCCAAAGCTTCCTCCTTGGTCAATCCGTGAGCACCGCCGAGTCCATTGAAGAGGCCGTGGACAGGAAATTGGGCGCTGGATTGAGGACTCGGGTCCCTGGACCGGAATCAACTCCAAGGCCACGAAGCGGGGAGGTGGTGGTCTTTGAAGCATTCTTCGAAGCAGGCTTGGGGCTTCTAGCCGTAGACTTCTTGGTGGAGGTACTAGACCTGTTCCACATAACCTTACCTCAACTGTCTCCCAACGCCATCGCTCACCTGGCCGTCTTCGAATGGGCGCTCTGGACAGAGGGGTGCGAAGGGCGCTCCGAGATCTTCGTCGCGACCCATGAGGCCATATGCCAGCCGAAGCCACATGATGGGCCTGGGGATTCTAAGGTGACCATAGCTTTCGGCATCGTCAATTTCCAACTGCGGAAGGGGCATGCCCTTCACTTCCCTGCAAAGGCCATCAATGATAGATGGTACACCAATTGGATACTTCGGTGGTTTTACGCCAAAGTCGGGGAGGACTCCCTCCTCGCAGGTCCTCTTCAGGAGAGTTGGTTCCAGAAGGAGGTGGGGATCTCCCCGAACCCTAGCCTACTCTCGACGAGGCTAGGGCTGCTCACTTCGGTGGCTCGCCGCATGAGTATGCGCGACCTAGTCGAAGAGTTTATCGCCCTTCAAATCCCTCCCCTTGGAGCTAACTGGCCGATCGTGTTTCAACAGGCCTAGGAGGGAGATCTCCGAAACCTAGGTAAGACTTCATTTCCTGCATCATTATGTTAGATGAAGGAAACAATTATATTTACGATATCATACCCTTTTCTTTCAGTGGCTCCTCTAGCGTTGGCTACGGAGGACATAGATCGAGCCACCGAATGAGTTCTCGGAGCCCCTTCGGTGGCCGAAAAGCAAAATAGACTAGAGCTGGTGGGACGCTGGGAGTGCTCCAACAGAGTATGGGGAGCTCTCGGGATGGAGCCCCCTCCTCTTCCTGACTTCGACTCGATCGAAGCGGTAGCTCGCAAAAGGAAGGTCACTTCTGAACCATCCAAGAAATCCAGCAAGCAGCCGTCCAAGAAGAAGAAAGTAGCGAAGCCCCTTCGCGGTTGACGCTTGCCTCATCAGCTTCGTCGCCGGGCGCTTGGAGCTCAGCGTCCGAGGAGATAGAGGACTCCGACGCTCATATAGCGTCGGCCTTCGAGACCTACCTCCTGGATGATGACGAAGACCTAGGGGAGGTCCCCCCTGGAACTTCTGTTAGGGAGGTAGCAGGCGTTAGCCCGATGGTTCCCCCTGTGCCTGTCGTCGTACATGTGGAGTCGGGCTCTGCCACTCCCAACTCGCCCACACCTAAGGCGGTTACGGCGGAAGTCGTGGCTCCAGCAGGGAATGCGGAGGAGAGGGCCTCGGGAGATGACTTCGCTGACATCCTTCAGATGTACGAGGTCCTGGAGGATCTAGCGATCCTACCCCACGAGGCTTCTGAAGGTTCTCCTCGAAGCTCCCTTTGTGACTAATACCTGCAAATTGTTCCTTGTAATATACTTATTAATTTTGTTGACAAAATAGGTACCTCTAAGGGCATCGATGCTCCGGCGGCGGCTGAAGTCCCAGTATCTTCGGAGGCCGCTGCCCGAGTGGACCCCCCTGCGCCTTCGGATGCTCCAGGCTTGGTGGTGGAGAATGCGCCTGTCGGAGCGGAGGATGCACCACTCGGAGAAGATTTGGCGACGGAGATTGCTCCTGTGGTGGCGGTTCCGATGGTCGAGGTTGTCCCTACTGACGCGACTTTGGTCGAAGGGGTAGCTGCCGACGATCGGGGTATCCCTGCTTCGCCCTCCTTGCCTTCTTTCATGCCGGGGAGAGGCAAGAGCATATCTAGCCTCGGCCTTCTTCCTGGCCCTGGCACGATCTCCGTCGGCAATTCGGAGGATGAAGCCGCAGCAGATGACCATCAAGCCTTATCTTGGCTTCCTCTGCTGGCTCCATTCTTGGAGCAGCGGGAGGGCCTCCGAAGGCTCATGGAGCCCCTGGCAGAGAAAAGCCAGGATATCACCAATTCAGACTTGGTCTCCGTCTTGAGCGAGGCTAGGGCTTCGACTCTCAACACAGCCCTCGAAAGGGCTGCCCTTCAGGTATGAAAAAACACCATGCTACTTCGCATTAGTGATCATAAATACTTCGGTACTTGTTTTTCTGCAGCAATTTGTCCTTGCTAGAGCGGCAGTGACTTCCAATGAGGTTGAGATTAATCGCCTCAAAAGGAAGGTTACTACCCTCCAGACAGCTCTTAACGGCTCCAACGAGAGATCCATCAAGCTAGAGGAAGAAAACCTAGTGGAACGGAGGGCTAGGGCAGCGTCCGACGAAGCCCTCCGGATAGCGCGACAAGACAGCGATGCGCTTCGCTCCTCTGCCCAAGAGGTCGAAGCTGAGCGCATCGTCCTTCGGGCGGAAGTTGAAAGGCTCCACCAAGCGGCTGCTGCTTCGAGTGCACAGTTGGTGGAGCTCCAGGGGGCTCTCAACCAGGCAATGGCCCATAAGAGCTCTTTAATGCTCCAGGTGGCCGAGGTATCTGCGACTGCTGCAGGGCTGGAAGCAGCGGAGAGGAAGAACTCCAGTATGGCGGAACGTACCTTGGAGGCCCTTCAGGGTACCTTGGAGTACTTCGGCACTATGTGCCCTTCGTCTTCTGCTGCAGCCCTTGAGCCCCTCGACCGGAAGCTGAAAAGGATCCAAGTGGCTTCGTCGCTGATGATGAACTCTGGCATTCGGTACGGAGAAATCTCCGGGCAATGTGCCGGCATCGGGGTTCTTCACCACCTCGAGTCTCTTCAAATCCCCCTCGGCTCGGTCGGGGGTTCGACCCCTGGAGGGTTCGCCTCCGAGGACATGTTGTGGCCATCTTCGGATGTAGCCTTGGCCTGGGAAGCCTTCCGATCAACCTGGAAGACGAACCACAAGGTTGCAGCTAAAGCTTGGATCGATGAGGCCCGTCGGCAGAAGCAGGCGTAAACAAGGCCACCACTTCCTGCCTCGCCAGCCCCGGTCGTTCCTGCTCCGCCAACCGACCCACATGTCTAGCTTTTAAGGGCTATTATGTATACGACGTCTTGTAAAGCCCCTTTTATTAATGGAAAATCTATAAACAAGAAGGTTGTTTTGGGTGTTCTGTTCTTTTTTAGGTTTTGTCATGCCCTTCGAGCCCTTACCTCGAAATACTGGAAATTACCGACGAGCTCCGAAAGGAGTGGGCAAGCCTTGAGAGCTTAAGGCTTTACTGCCGCTCTCGCTTCTCTGTTCCCCGCGGAGATGGAGGGGAGGTAACCCTTGAAGTTTGCCGAGACGTCTTAGCTTATATTAAAGAGGAGGAGAAGGTGAAGGTATCTTCGTCTTCTGAACCTATGGACTGGTCCGACTCGGAGTACCGGACTGAAGATCCTGCGGAGGCTGACTCCAAAAGGCTCTTGACGTGGGCCGAGCTTCAAGAAGAGAAAAATAAACTACGAGCCTCCAGGAAGAAGAGAAGCGCTCGAACGAAGAGGACCAAACCAACAGCTTCGAGCTCCGAAGGGCAGAGTAGCCGGAGGGGTAGCTCTAGATGCCGACAGGGTCTTCAATTTTTTCTAGGCTTGGACCAAAACTTTTCTTGATGTAAAAGTATAATGATTTGATGTGAAATGCTTCGAAAGTACGTTGTGTGGTTCCTATCCTCCGACACCCCTTGTGGGTGGTGGACCCTTTACTGTAGAAAAGGGTTCGCCAGGCACAATGATACTCCGAACAACCTGATGCTTCAAATTACACTTATCATTTGTACTTTGGCATCACTACCTCGGGACTTATTATTATTATTTTTCTTTTTTTTACGGAGCTCGACAAGGCCGCAGCATGAAATCTATCGGTTGGCCACCTTCGGCTCTTGTACAGATACTTCGCACCCGAAGGCAAAAAATCTGTTTGTTTTTAAAGTCCTTAGACTCTTCTACGGATCCTAACAAGCCGGAGCCTGGAATCCGTAGGGTGGCCACCTTCGGCTCTTTTACAGATACTTCGTACCCGGAGGCCGAAAGTTTGTTTTTTTAAAAGTCCTTAGACTCTTCTACGGATCATAACAAGCCGGATCCTAGAATCCGTTGGGTGGCCACCTTCGGCTCTTTACAGATACTTCGTACCCGGAGGCCGAAAGTATGTTTTTTTAAAGTCCATAGACTCTTCTACGGATCCTAACAAGCCGGAGCCTGGAATCCGTAGGGTGGCCACCTTCGGCTCTTTTACAGATACTTCGTACCGAGAGGCCGAAAGTCTGTTTTTTTTAAGTCCTTAGATTCTTCTACGGATCCTAACAAGCCGGAGCCTGGAATCCGTAGGGTGGCAGCGGAGCCCCTGAACCAATGGTTCGCAGGTAGCTGCCTGGGTCTTAAGAAAATTTCTTGACTCTGCAAGCATCTCCGTCCTCCCGATGCGTCCATCAGGAGTAAGGGATATTTGAAGAGCAAACAAAATCCAACCCTTCTCTTTATTTCATAGAAAGGAAAATTTTACAAGCGATTACAAGGAGCCCCTAAGCGAAATAACGCTTAAGGTGCTCCGCATGCCATGCATGCTTCAACTCTTCCCCTTCTAAATTAGCTAGATTAAACGATCCGGGGCGCCCTGAGCGTAAGATAACATATGGTCCTTCCCATTTGTTTCCTAGCTTCCCCGGAGCTACTACACTTCACAACACTAGATGACCAGGTTTAAGCTCATTTAGCTTTATCTTCGGGTCATACCATGTCTTTGTGTGGCCCTGGTACTTATTCAGATTGGCGATAGCTCGAAGCCTTGTTTCTTCTGACAAATCCAGCGAAGTGCTCCTATCATCTTTGTCTCCAGGTTCAACTACACAAAGGGATCCACCTCTGAGCTCCGTAGGAGTCATGGCCTCATCTCCGAATAGTAATCTAAATGGGGTGAAACCTGTGGACCTGGTTTGAGTGGTTCGAATGGACCACAAGATCTTAGGGAGCTCTTCGACCCATAGTCCCTTGGCCAAGCCAACGATTCGGCGATTTAGCCCGGAGAGGATGTTCCCGTTGGCTCGCTCAATGGATCCGTTGGACTGTGGATGGCGCACCGCAGCGAAGCACAACTTAATGCCCAGATCTTCACAAAATGCTTGGAAGGTGTTAGCTTCGAACTGGGTTCCATTATCCACCGTCAACTCCCTTGGCACTCCGAACCTGCATATAATGTTCTGCCAGAAAATTTTTTGCACATTCTTCGAGGTGATGGCTGTCAATGGCTCCGCTTCAACCCACTTTGAGAAATACTCGATTGCTACTACCGCAAACTTCAAGCCGCCTTTTGCCATTGGGAAAGGGCCTATGAGGTCCATGCCCCATCTAGCCATTGGCCATACTGGGGCAATAACTTGAAGCTGGACTGGCGGGCGGTGGCTTCGTCTGCCCATACATTGGCAGCCTTGGCATGTTCGAACCAGTTCCTCCGCATCTCTTACTATAGTTGGCCAATAAAACCCTTGCCGAAGCATCTTGCCGCCAAGCGCACGAGGGGCTAAATGACCTCCTCACAAGCCTTCGTGGATGTCTTGACACTCGGGCTGGGAGATGCATCGAAGTAGAGGGGAACACACGCCAGCTTTGTATAATACTCCGTTGATAAGCTTGTAATTTCGGGCTCTTGCTTGCAACCTTTGGGCTTCTGGGCCTTCTAGAGGGTCTATGGTACTTTGCAACATGCTCATAATCGGGGCTCGCCAGTCTGTAATCGGAATGCACAGTACTTCCAAAGAGGGTAACTGAACAGCTGCGGGCTGCGCTAGTTCTTCGTAGAAAGCACCGTCCAGAAGGTCCACCGCCCCTGCTGCAGCCTTTGCAAGAATATCTGCGAGTTGATTCTCTACACGAGGGATACTCCGAACCGTAAATCCTCTGAACGCTGCTTCGGCCTTCCGGATTTCTTCAAGGTATTGTGCTAGATGTGGATTCTTTGCTTGAAAGCTTTTGTCAACATGCCCTGCGATGACTTGGGAATCTGTCTTAATCACTATCCTTGCGGCTCCAAGAGCTTTAGCCTTTCGGAGGCCTAGCAGGACTCCTTCGTACTCGGCAATGTTATTAGTGGTTCTGAAGTTGAGCCTCGCAGTATACATGGCCTTCTGTCCTGATGGTGATATGATGACGGCCCCTGCTCCGGCACCGGATGCTTGATAAGCTCCATCAGAAAATATTGTCCATAAACCTTCGGAGGGTTCTTCTGGGGCCCAAATAGTAGATGGAGTGCACTCTGCTACGAAATCGGCTATGATTTGGGATTTAATAGCTGTTCTTGTCGTGAAAGAGATTCCGAAGGGTGCTAGCTCGACCGCCCATTTTCCAATCCTGCCCGTAGAATCTTTGTTTCGGAGCATATCTCCAAGAGGATACGATGTAGGGACGATCAGGTTATGCGCCAAGAAATAATGCCTTAGCTTTCGCGAGGCCATTACTAGGGCATAAGCAAACTTCTCGAGCTCGGAGTATCTGACTTTAGCTTCGGACAATGCCTCCGACACAAAATAGACTGGGTTCTGCACCAGCTTTCCTTTAAGCTCAACTTCCCGGACCAATACTGCACTTACTGCTGAACCTGTTGCTGCAAGATATAGGAGCAGTGTTTCTTCTGGAAGGGGAATGGTCAAAGTTGATAATCTTCTGAGGTATGCTTTTATATCATCGAAGCTCTTCTGGCACTCCGGTGTCTAACTAAAGCTTTCGGACCCCTTTAGTGCTTTGAAAATTGGGAGGTTGCGTTCTGCTGACCTGGCCAGGATCCTGCTAAGTGTTGCGAGCCTTCCTGCTAAATTATGTACTTGCTTCAAATTCTGTGGTGGAGCCATCCTTTGCAGTGCGCTTATCTCTGTTGGGCTAGCTTCGATTCCCCTGCTCGAAACTAAGTATCCTAGCAGCTTCCCTGCTTGTGCCCCGAATATACATTTTTCCGGGTTGAGGCGTACTCCACATGCTCGGAGGCTCTCAAATGTTTCAGCTAGGTCTAGGCTATGCTGGTGCTTTTGAGCACTTTTTATTACAATGTCATCCATATAGGCCTCGACATTCCGGCCTATCTGATGACCTAGAGCCTTAGCTATTAAATGTGAAAAGGTGGCTCTGGCATTCCGCAAACCAAAAGGCATTCTTACATAACAAAATACTCCAGAAGGAGTTATAAAGCTTGTCTTGGTCTCATCTCCGCGTTTCAGCCATACTTGATGATACCCGGAATAAGCGTCGAGGAAACTTAGCAATTAGGAGCCAGCTGTGGAATCCACCAGCTGATCTATTCGGGGCATCGGCTAGTGGTCTTGCGGGCATGCTTTATTTAATGAAGTAAAGTCAATACACATGCGCCATTTGTTCGAGTCCTTCTTCCTTACAAAAACAGGGTTAGCCAACCATTCGGTATGGGCTACTTCTCTAATGATGCCATCTTTTAATAATTTTTCTACTTCGGCTTTGGCGAGGCTTGCTCTTTCTGCTGACAGCTTGCGGAGCCCCTAGCGTACTAGCCTGGCCTTCGGGTTGACGAGCAGACTATGCTCGATGATGCTTCGATCGACCTCGGTGATGTCTTCGTCAGTCCAAGCAAAAACGTCCAGATTTTGCCTAACGACTTCTTCTAACGAGGCAGCTATCTCCGGGGATAGCCCTCTGCCGAACTGTACTGGATACTCTTTGCCATCTTTTGAAATTATTCTTGTCTCAACATCACCCTCCGGGCTTGGCTTGAGAGAGGGCCCCTTCGAAGGGTTCGAGGCCTCCGGCACTTCTTCGATGCTTTTTGCCATGTTGTGCACTTGCTGGGGATCCATCGGCTGCCCATGGCCATACTCCGTCCTCCGGGCTACAGCTTGATCTCTTGAAATAGTAAGCACTCCACCTTGCGTGGGCATTTTG
Organism: Zizania palustris; assembly: GCA_019279435.1. Classification (NCBI taxonomy): domain Eukaryota; kingdom Viridiplantae; phylum Streptophyta; class Magnoliopsida; order Poales; family Poaceae; genus Zizania; species Zizania palustris. The sequence goes on along the minus strand of JAAALK010000085.1, from coordinate 16,989,277 downwards.
AGACAAAGGTAATTATGGTGTGCTATAGCCCCAAACTGGTTCAGCATCCCTCGGCCGAAGATTGCATTGTAAGCGTATGGGGCGTCAACCACGTCGAAGATCACCTCTTCTACCCTGGCCAAAGGCCCATCTCCGAAGGCAACCTCGAGGCCTATCTGGCCGAGGGCATCGAGAGGTGGTCCTGAGAACCCTTGAAGTGGTCGGGCTGCTGGGAGTAGATGCTTCCGGGGTATGCACATCTGATCGAAAGCCTGGATGAAGAGTATGTCTGCGGAGCTCCCACCATCTACTAGGATCCTTCGGACCTCCACTCCTTCTATATCAGCAGAAATGACCAAGGGGTCAGCAAGGGGGAACATCACCCCCGCGGATCGCTGGCAGTAAATGAGATGGGCATGTGGGACCACTCTGGCATCCCTTCAGCGGAACTCGAGGTCCCGATGTGCCCGACCTCGCGGACGTACTCGTGTCGCTGCTTCTTGGACTTGCTCCTGAGGGTCCCCCCTCCGGAGATGGGCCGGACCACTCGCTTGCCGCGGTCTTGCGGGTCTTCCTGCTTTGGTGGTGGCATAATGTTGGCCATCGGTAGCCGCATGGAGGTTTCAAGGGCACCGGCTCGGGCCACAGTTTTCACAGGCTCCGACCGTGTCGATTGTGGGGCTCGATCTGAAGCTCCCCGCCCGGTACTTCGCTCAAGGTAGTCGCCCCGAAGGGCCAACACTGCCTTGCAATCCTTCATGTCATGGCTCCTATTGTCGCCATGTACGCAACAGAAAAAACTCTGACGCTTGCCAGGCACCCTTTCTTGAGGCCTCGGCGGCCCGGCCTTGAAATTCTTCGCCTGCTGGAAATTGGCAGGTGCTTTCGGAGCAGAAGGTGCAATGTTTAGCACCTCCGAACGAAAATTCTTCTTTCCCCGCTTGTGCTCGTTGAAGCGGTTGTCTTGAGGAGTCTGTAGGGGAGCGGAGGCTTCGGGCTCCCTCTTGACTTCTCGGAGGGTGGGCGATGGTGCTTCAGCTCGCCGAAGACAGCCTTCCTCCGCCTTGGCATACTGTTCGAAGTATGCCATCAGCTGCGCCACAGACGTCACCGGCTTCCGATGGAGTTTGCTGAGGAGGTCGGGGTTTAGCACCCCTTCACGGGCGGCGTCGACTACCGAAGAGGTAGACAGGCCCTTAATCTGCGATTTGGTGTGGGCGAAGCGCGTGAAGTACTCCCGGAGTGTTTCTCCCGCCCGCTGTTTCAATTGGAACAAACTTCATGTGGACATCGGGGCCATGAAGGTGCCTTGGAAGTTGCTCACAAATTTCTTCTTCAGCTGCTCCCAGGAGCTGATCGACCCTGGCTTCAGGGACCAGAACCATCGGAGCGCCACGCCTTCGAGAGCGAGGGGGAAGCATTTTGCCATAGTGCTTCGCACCCCTCCGCTCGCTTCTATTGCCAGGGCATATGAGCGAGCGAACTCTCCGGGGTCTGACCCCCCGGAGTACTTGTGCAACTTCAAGGCCTTGAATCTGGGGTCGAAAGGCACCCTTTGCAAGTCCGAATGCAACGGAGACTTATCATCGAAAGATGCATTCTCAGCCTCCTCCGGGACTTGGGTAGCTTCTGGGAGATTGCGAGCATCACCGTCTTGAGGCCCTTTTGGAGTTTCGGTGGAGGCTTGAGAGCAGAGGCGATCGGCGACCTCTTGCCTCCACCTGGCTACTTCCTCCTGAAGCCTTGCTAGTTGAGTAGCCTCGGTTCCAGGAAGGTCTTCGTCTTCGTCGGAGGGCATCTCTGGGTCTCGGGAGCTGACATAATCAGTCTGAAGCACTGTAGGAGGAGCTCGAGGACCCCTGGGTACTCGACGCCTAGCGGCCTCGGCGGGAATCGCCGGAGCAGTTGAGGGTCCGGCTCCTGCGGTCCGAGGGGACCTTCGGAGAGGACCCAAAGTTTGACTTCGCTTCGGAGGCATAGCTAGCCACGAAGAGGTCTGGAGACGGAGGACTTCGAACGACTCGGGAAGTCGAGTGAAGGCCTTCGGGCTGCACTAAGAAGCCCTTAACTGAAGGGTGCGCGGAATCCTGAGATTCTGAGGCTCCCTCCGTAAGTGCTCTTCAAAGTGCAATCAGCAGCAGAGAACAAGCTTCTAGAACTTGAATCCCCACGGACGGCGCCAACTATTGGCGCAAAAGTTTACACCAACAGGTTCTCTGAGATCAAGAACGAACAAACAAAGAGTTTGTGCTTATGACTACTTCGAACCTCTCAGTTGGATAATAGCTCGAATAGTCTGAATGCGTGTATTGAATAACTTGTTCTAGGCCCCCTGTTACAGGGTATAGAGAGGGGTATTTATAGGTAAAAACGCATAAGGAAAAGACCTAATTACCCCTAGATTACAACCGACATAGTGGAAACTATTCGGTACCAGGGACAAGGGTATAAAAGGTAAAGCACTACGAGATAGATGGATAAGCCAAACATCTCATCCATCTTGTCGCTCAGCTTCGGAGCCGTTATCTCTCATTCGGAGGGTTCACCAGGGCTTCGCATCAATGCACCCTTCGGCTTGACGCCTTTACCTCCGGGCAAGTGCTCACAGCTTCGGAGCACTTCATAGCCTTTGAAGTATTAATCATTAAGTCCTGAAAATGGAGTAATTTCCCCCAACAGCAGTATCGAAGCCTGCTTCGCTGTGCCGAAGTCTGCTTCAGAGTAAGAATGTCGAAGTTTAGGGAAGGCTGTCGTGGAAGAGCCAAAGGTTTGTGGAAACTAGCCTAGTTCAAGTGTGGCAAAAATGCGAAGTATGCTTCGAAGCGAAGTATGAAAGTATCGAAACCTGCTTCGAACAGTGTACTTCGAAGCCAATACTTCGATCAGAAAGCTTCGAACAAAGTTCACAGAGATGCAACCTTCGAAAGAGAAACGAAGCCAAACACGCAGCAGCAAGACCAAATCGAAGACAACACTCTACCTTCGAAGCTAGCTTGATCGAGGTATGTCTACCGAAGTGGTAACCTTCGACCCGAGGACAAACTTCAAAGAACAAGCTCCGAACCGACAAACTATGATCCTCGGTAAAGACAGCAGCAGAAAGACCTCAGAAAACACACTCTGAGCGAAGTCTACCAGAGAGACATGCTTCAAAGCTAACTTTGAAGCCTGTCAAATTATGCTTCGCAAAAGAGCCGAAGTATGCCAGAATAAAACCTTAGAACAGAGCACACTTCGAAGCTAGATTCACAGTTCAAGTTCGGAGTTAAAAGTTCTTGGCAAAGCCTTCAAAGAAGTCAGGTCGAAGCCTGCTTCACAGAGCTGAAGGACTTCACACAAGACATGGGGCTTCGCTAGAAACAGCTAGAGAAAAAGGCTAGACTCTATCTACTCGATCAAAAAGGCTATGCAAGAAAAAGCAAAGCTAGATTAATAGCACACTATAGCTACAAGAACCAACAAGTAGTACTAGTCCTTCTCAGTTCGTAGAACAGAAGCAATCAGACAAAGAGAGGGAAAATGTTCAGGAATAAGAAGCAGCCGCACGTAGATCGAAGCATTAAAGTCACAAAAATCGCTGCACACCGAATGTCATGAACAGAGAATAAATTCTCACAGCAACATGAAGAACAGAAAAACTCACGGTGAACAGGACCAAAGCCTGGCGGCACACGCAGGGAGAGAGAGAGCGCAGGAAACAAAAATGACCCAAGAGATGATTAAAAAGTGATTTCTTGAAAGGGTGACCTAACCCTAGGGATTGGGGCCCTATTTATAGGCTGCCCAATAGCTAGGAATATTCCACCAGCCCCTTAGGGTTTTTTACAGACGCTTAAATAAAAGAAAAGACTAAACTGCCCTTAGGATATTTTTACAGACTCGACTGACTGACTGTGGGCCTAAGGATAAAATGGTAAACTCCTATTTACAGATGACTTATCCGGAAGCTAAGCTTTCATAGCGACTATGGCTTCTCTTCTGGACAGTCCGATGTGAGATCAGCGGTCGTCAGTTTTGCGTTGAAACTGACAAAGCCTCCACCGACTTTGCACCAGGTACCCGGATTGGGCTGGCCCGACTCCGCAGCTCTCTCAGCCCGGCAATCGCTCACCGCCCGTGTACCTGAGTCAATCCTGGTCAACAGCCCAGTGGGTCTTTTGCTGCTCCTAGCCCATGTACCCGGATTGGGCCAGCCCGACTTCACAGCTCTCTCAGCCCGACAGTCGCTCGCTGCCCGTGTACCTGAGTCACACGCGGCCCAAATGCAACAAATCTCCTTTCTTCTTCTGTCCTCTTTGACTATCGTTAACAATGACTCATCACATCTGGAGCCATGAGGCCCATGCTATTCAGCATGGATCCTCAACGGGTTCCATGACAGCCATGAACATATTTTAAAAACAACACAAAATATGCTGAAGCCTCAACCACTTTGTGCATTGTTTCGTACATGAAAATATGACAATGAACCTTTTTTGCATAACCAAAATTCTGATAAATTAGCCTCTTAACTATGAATAGTTCATCTATGGTGGAAGAAGGACGTTCCGTCGAGGAGCTCATCTACGAGTCTCCCGCAAAAACAAATAAAGAGGTTTCATCTGAATGATCCTCCGACAGCGAATCTTCGTACCACTCTCCATAGAATGAACATCCAATGGAGCCTAGGAAGAAGAGAACGAAAGAAGACGCCGATGAGGATTACATTCCTAAAGCTCAAGCGGAGGTAATTATTGCGTTGGTAACAAGTGAGAGCAGCTTCTAACTGAGGATTACATTCCTAAAGCTCACATTGTCTATCGTCGTAGGATCATCCAAAGCGAGGAAGCAAGAATCGATTATTCCATGTCGAGAAAAGAATAGTTATTGTCCCAGCTATTAAGTCATCTGAGCCAACAACTGTTGAGCCCGCTGCCACTACATCCTCTGCAAATGTGAAGAGGAGAGAGAAACAAGAGAAGAACAAGCTGCATACAACTATCTATGAGGTTGAAGAAGTGCATGTTGATGGGGCTCTAAAGAAGCCGAAAGAAATCACAGCTAAGTGGCGCAATGATTGTGGATGTCTCGCCAGGGAGCGGTGTAAGATAGTTTGGAAAAATTGGAAGATTGTCCCTAAAGCTACGAAGAACGAATTGTGGCAGCATATAAAAGTGCATTATAAATTCCCAGAAGATCGCTTAGAAGATTCTAAAGCTGCCACATTGAAAACTATCGGGAAATCTCTCCATACATTTAGGACTAAACTGAAAACTCAATACCTTCAGAAAGGAGAGTCACTGCTCAACGACTATGACTTTATAACGCTAAATGAATGGAACGAATTCAAAATGCAGCATTGCTCGGAAGAAGCAAAACAAGAAAGCATCATGTTCAAAGAACTTAATAAGAAGAATAAGTTCCCACATAAACTTGGCCTAGGTGGATATAAGGCCAAGGAGGATGAGTGGAGTAGAAAGGAGGAGGAGGACCGTGCGGCTGGGTTATCTGAACATTTTTCAGGTGTTGATCAGCGCACTAAGAGATGGCTCCTAGGTCGAGCTAAAAAAACACCCGAGGGCCAATATATGCTCTCCGACCCACGGACTAGTGAAGTATTTCAGAAAGCACAAGAAATCACTGAGATGGAGAAGGCTAGAAAGTTCAATCCCGAGGGATGTAATGACCAGGTTACATATGCTCTCAGAAACGAGGAACATCGAGGGCGCACCTAAGGTGTCTCTTCTATAGCACCCTGGAAAAATACTTTCAAGAAACAGGAGGGTGCCACATACAAGAAGCGTCAAGCATGCACAGACGATGCCGCAGAGCGCCGTGCAGAGTGGGAGCGACACTTTTTTGAATTTATCAATGAGAATCCAAACATAATGCAGGCTGCAGCGGGACAAATAATTGTGCCAGAGGTACAACTTGACGTACCAAGCAGTGTTGGCTCAGTACAAGAAAAATTTACTATAAATTATATCAAAGAGGACACACCATGCAGCCTACAAGTACCGATAGGATGCAAAGGGCATTCCCAAGAGGCTGCACGAGGCATTGCTCTGCCCGAGGATTTATTTCACAATCGGCCTATTCCTGTAGAGTATACCAAGGTTCAGGTAATGAGATCACCAATGACAGATTTATCAATGACCCCTTGGATCTTCCAATGCCTGGTGAGGGGACTGAGACAATCAGAGATGCACTGAATAACTTTGTCCTATGGGCGAGCCGAAATATCAAATTACTGCAGACAAGTTCTCAGAGTAAATCGCCTATTGTCTCATCGTAATCCCCCACATATCCTTCATCTCACGATGTGCAAAATATAGGATCTTCATCACCTGTTGATGAGCGTGAGATAGAGGAAGAGGAAGAGAAGGAGCCAGTGCCCGATAAAGTGGCAGAAGTGACAGAACCTAAACTGGCCGAGCCTGATCAAGTGGAAGTGTCAGTTCCAGTGGTCGAGCCTGATCAAATGCCGCTGCTAGTTCTGGTCGAGCCAGTGCTATTGCCTGAGCCCACTAAGCCCAACACTAAAGTGCTAGAGATAGTTCCGGTTGAGCCAGTTCTAGTGGAAAAGACTGAAAAACAAGATGCATGCCCAAAGCCCGCAATCCACAAGACAATTGTTCAAGATGGGCAGTATTCTGCGTCGAAATCTGAAATGCTTAAATTTTTTACTATTATGGGGCAAACACGTTCTACGCCCGTAGCGACCCCCTTAAAGGCTCCAGTACAAAAGCAGGCGGGCTCATTTTCTGTTGATAAATTGACCTACGGATCCAGGATTATATTGAATACGAACCAGACAAACCATTATTACCCCAACGAGTACTTAAGAGTATGTGCTGGCAGATGAGAACATTTCATGACTGATACCTCGAAGCGTCTTCGTTAGGAGTTACACAAATAGAAGTGAAGGTTCCAATAGAAATATTCAACTACCCAGAGTTTACTCTTGCATTATTTTTCGATGACTTCCATCGGATGTTCCATCTGAAGCGAACCGACACCACAAGCATGATGCTCTACTGCATGTAAGTACTTTTTACTTTGTCAATACAATACAAAAATTAATCATGTCTTATATTGACTATTGTTTCATAACATATGCAGTTTGAATTCATGTTGTGACACGTCTAATAAATATGGGTACTTGAACCCATCATTGATAAGTCAAAGTACATTGAACCCAATACTAAACCGGAACGATGACAAGTACTGCACTGCGGGTCGAAAAAAGTTTCAAAAGAAGATGTTCAATAAAGACCAAGACGCACTTAAGAAGAGTAAAGTGCCGCATTGTACATTGCGCAATGCATGTTTCAATGGAAGGACAGAGAAATGATAAGTGGGGCATATAACTTTAAGTAAGTATACCCACTATATCCACTTATTCATGTTTTATCGATTATGAAACTAACATAATCATATATTACTTATTTCGATAGTGATCATTAGATTGCACTTCTGATATACCCAAAGAAATCAAGGGTTTATGTGCTCGACTCTCTCGACAAACCCAAAAAAGAATATCAAGAGATATTAAATGTTATTCAGAGTGCATACAAGTATTACGTGGAAAGGTTAGGTGGCCGACATGATCCACGGAGGCCGAAAGATATGCATATCAGAACCAACTATCCGGTAATATTATATTTTCAAATTTCTTCATTCAATTGTTAAAGCCAAACTATATATCGTTCTAACTTTGTCTATTTTGAAGTGTCACAAACAATCTCCTGGTTCGGTGCATTGCAGGTATTATACTTGTGATTTCATGATCAATAACTTAGGAAAGTTTGCGCGGACAGTATCTGAGGATACTAAATAAGTAAGTTGATTTATTGTGTGTTAATCTAATATAACTTGCAGCGTATGTACTTATATGTTACGTATGCATGCGTCAGGTCCATCAGCCGTTGCCTAGAAGAGCCAACCCTCAGAATCAGAAATGTACCACATCGTATCAAGGATGTACCGCTTCACGATGCATGAAGTTCTTCATGAGCTTGGAGTATTCTTTGATCCTGATGGTGAAGTGGCCAAGCATCGATCTCTGTATGATTGGGCTGGAAGAACTAAAAGGCAAGTACAACTAATCGATAAGAATTTTGAAGATGAGAAGCAAAAAAAAGATGCGCAAGATGTGAGTTGGCCTTCCGAGAAGAAACATTAAACAAAATAATCATGTATACTGCTGTGGATAGCTGTGTGGAGTTGTGAATACAAGATGTGAATCTTGAGGGTGAACAATTGTTAATTTTTAAGTTTCTATGATGAGATGTAAACTTTGTAAACTTGATTTGTGATAAATGTGAACTTTGTAAATTGATGTTGTTGTTGTACATGTTGATGTTGTTGCTGCTGTGGATGGCTATGTTGAGCTGTGAATACATTGTGGTTTTGTTATGTTCTGTTACTGCTGTGGACCTATGAATTTGTGAATATATATTCGGGAGACTGTTTGAATTAAGGTTTATATAACAATTCTGTAAAATGGGGAAAACATAGTAGTGGCGGGCAGGCTGCCGTCGTCTGCCCGCCACTAATGTTAGCCATCGCAGTGGCAGGAAGATGACGTCAGCATGCCCGTCCCTACTGTTGTCACAGTGGTGGCGGGCGCGCTGACGTCATCTTCCCGCCACTGCTGTTAGCCATAGTAGCGGTAGGCAGATGACATCAACCTGCTTGCCACCACTGTTGACATAGCGGTGGTGGGCAATTTGCTCGCCACTGCTAACCAGGGTTAGCACTAGCGTTAGAGTAGTGGTAGACTGGTTGCCCGCCACTACACTACGTTTTTGCCCGCCGCTACAGTGTCACTTTGTAGTAGTGTAGGATGATCTGAATAGACTTAAGCGTAGCAACGAGCGAAAACATTTCATCATAATCAACACCTTGAATCTGTCTGAAACCTTTAGCCACCAATCGTTCCTTATAGATGTGAACATTTCCATCAACGTCTATCTTTTTCTTGAAGATCCATTTACACTCAATAGTTTTAACACTATCGGGTGGATCAACCAAGTACCAAACTTGATTGACTCGCATGGACTCCAAATCGGATCCAATGGCTCCAAGCCATTTCTCAGAGTCTGGTCCCATCACTACTTACACATAGGTCATGGGCTCGTCGTTGTCCAACAACAACACATCGTGATGCCTAGTGGTCAAGAACATGTACCTCTCTGGCGCATGGACTACTCTCCCAGACTTTTGTGGGGCTGGCGCATCCATAACAGGGTCAGCAACAACTCACGCCTCCTGCTTTGGCTCAATGGGATCTAGAACACTTTCTAGTGGCTCTCGAACCTCTTCGAGATGCACATTCCTCCCACTGATTCGTTTTGAGAGAAACTCTTTCTCAAGGAACACACCTTTTCGAGTGACAAACACTTTGCCCTCCTCTCTATTATAGAAATAGTATCCTTTTGTTTCCCTAGGATATCCCATAAAGAAGCACTTGTCAGAGTTAGGACTGAGCTTGTCATACGTCATACGTTTGACATACGCCTCACACCCCCAAATCATTAGAAAAGACAAACTGGGATGCCATCCAGACCACATCTCATATGGCGTCTTCTCGAAAGGTATAATGGCTACTTTAGGGGTAACGACACAAAAGTAACGGCTATGTGAGACGCACTGCCATCATAACGGTTCACTTTCTTGCAGAGCCATCATACGAAGGATCAACTTCAAAGCCTAGATTCGATACACCTTCGATGCTGAAGACACTTCAAACGGTTATAATACCTTGAATTTTTTCTAAGTTCCTGAGCATGAAAATATTTCTTGCGTATACTGCTCTCCTTGCTATACAGGCTATTTGGAAAAGCGTATTCGAGGGGCTACTGTTGGGGGAAAATACTTCATCCTCATGATTCCCAAGATTCCAAGATAAATACAAGTCATAATCTCAGAGCCCCTGACTGGTCTCCGGAATGATGGGTTCAAAGTAGAAGGGTTCATCTAGGCTCCGGTCTGAAGAGACCCTCTCATAGGCTTCCCATTCAAAGTGGAAAACAACCAGAAAGGTGGGACGTCTACTTTATCGACATCCTTCGAACATGTTTTACCATATTACCCTATAAGGGATACCGAAATAGTATCCACTATGTCAGTTGTAATTAAGGGGTAAAAAGGTCTTTTCCCTAGAGGTTTTACCTATAAATACCCCTTCTCGCCCTGTAATAGGCATCGAATATTCAGATATTCAATATACACTTCAAACTATCTCAAGCTATTATCCGTCTTCGGAGGCTTGGAATAGTTTAGTCAAGCAAACACTTCGTTTGTTACAAACTTAGTTTGTTAAACCTGTTAGTGTAATATTAAACCTGTTAGTATAATATTTTACCTCATCAGAACTCCAGTGTTAAGCGTGCTCAGACTTGAGTAGTACCAGGATGGGTGACCTCCTGGGAAATTCTCGTTCACATCCCCGACACACCCAGGGCCATCAAACAAGGTCGGGCCCATTTGGCCTATTTAAAAAAAATGTTGATAAAAGTTTCCATGTTCGGCATCCGCAACTTGCTAAATATCTAGAAGAAATCCATAAGATCTAAGCAACATTTAAAGGGATTTCTGTTCGAAGCATCCCAAGAGCCAACAATGCACAATCCGCTATCTTGGCAAAGCTTGCAGCCGGAGCCATAGACATTCCGGAAGGGGCCTTTTATGAAGATCTTACCTCTCCTTCGATGCCCTAACTCACTCCTGCGGAGGTCCTTTGCATACCGAGCACCGACTGGTGGAGTTCAATTATGGAATTATTGCAACGGGAAGCTAATTTACTAGAAGGTCCGAAGCTTTCAAGATTTCAATTAAGAATCCAGAATTATCATATTATCAACGGTATTTTATAGAAGGTCGGGGTATGTTCTCCCTTACTCTGATGTATTTCCCAAGCCAAAGGCCAAGATATACTCCGAGAAATTCATGAAGGCCTTTGTGGTAGCCATCTTGCCGCTCGAGCCTTAGCAGGGAAAACCGTTTGTCAGGGGCTTTATTGGCCTACAGTAGTAGCTGATGCGGAAGCCTTGGTCCGCACTTGCCAAGGTTGTCAATGGATGGGAAGACGAAGTCATCGTCCACCAACACCTCTTCAAGTTATTGCTTTGGTGTGGTCCATGGCCAGGTGGGGTATGGATCTTTTAAATTAGCCAATTTAGAAGGTGAATAGTTAAAGCATGCATGGCATGGAGAGCACCTTAAGCGATACTTTGCATAGGAGCTCCTTGTAATCATCTGTAAACACTTTCTAAATAAATAAAGCTCTTGGTTCGAGTAATGCCTACTTCTCAAAATGATTCCTACTTCTAGTGGACGCACTAGGAGAACGGAGCAGATTGCGGAGGTAAGTATTATTCATTCGAACCGATTTTATGGACTTAGAGCCACCAGCTTGAAAGCATCTATAAAAAGAGTCCAACGAGACCAAATGCTACGGATTCCGAGCATCTAGCTTGAAAGCATCCATAAAAAGAGTCGAAGGAGACCACAAAAAGTGGATTCCGAGCCACTAGCTTGATAGCATCTGTAAAAAGAGTCCAAAGCGACCATTATAATCGGATTCTAATACATCCGAAAAAGAGTCCGAAGCGACCACATTCGAAAAAGAGTACCAAGTTACCATCTTTAGACTCCGAAGTAACGGAGTCAAAGGAATTTTCGAGGTCCATAGAGACCATCTATTAAAATTTTGGACCACAAGTCCTTAATTCCTCTTTAATATAATCAGGGCCTCCGAGCCTCCAAAAATAAAAGTTATTAAAATTATACTCCTAACTAACGTTATCAACATTGTGCGTAACCACCTTCGATCGAATTTCGAAGGTGCTTACCCCCAAAGAGGGGCTGGGAAGTAATGAGACAATTTCAAAGCATTCTAGTTTATATTATTCAATAGATTATATTACATTATGAAAAATCTATGTCCAAGCCAAGGAGAAAGCGGAGACCCCTCCAATCCCCAGAGCTGTTTTCAGAATTAGCCCGCCTTTGAAGATGACTTGTTCCGGAGCCTGGTGTCTTCAAAACCTAGCGCTTAACTCTTTTCCCTTCGTTTGAAGCTCGAAATCCTTTTTCTCTTGCTAAAGTTTGGCCTAGGTCTGAAGTCGTTCGGGGCTTCTATCCTAGGTTTGAAGTCATTCGGGGCTTCTCTCCATTTGCTCCTTGCCGGTACACTCTTCTTCGGAGCAATAAATGTCCTCCAAAGATGAAGATGCTATACTAACTTCTTTTTCTTCCTCTTTAATATAAGTTAACACTTCCTTACATATATCGGGTACTATTTCCTCTTGCTCCCCTTGAGGAACCGAAAATCATGAGCGCCTGTAAGGCCTCAAGCTTTTGTGGATAGCCCATTGTTGGTAAAGCCCTTCATTAAGCTCTAATACTTCAAGATCAGGATCCGAAGCATGTAGAAAAACATAAAAACAAACATTCAAGCGAAGACTTTTCATTTATAAACTTTTCATTAATTAAAATAAGAGGGCGTTACAAGATCTCTTGTACATAATTAAGCACCATAGAAGCTAGACCTTCGGGTCGGGAGGTGGAGCAGTTGGCTGAGTTGGAGCCGGAGGCTTCATCTGAGCTTGCCTCTCCTGACGAGCTTCGTCGATCCAAGCCTTGGCCACAACTTCGTTGTCTGCTTTCTAGGTCGCCTGGAAGTCTTCCCAAGCCGAAGCCACATACAATGATGGCCGCAACAAGCCTTCGTCATCCAAGCTTGCTGGCGTCGAACCTTTCACCAGAGCAACAGAGACCCCGATGACTTTGAGGTGTCAAAGGACCCCGATCCTGGCTACTTTCCCAGAGATTTCTCCATAGCGAGTACCGGAGCCTTTCATCATCTTGCCGGCCGCTTGGATCATCTTGAGTTTTCGGTCGGGAGGCTCATCCGCCGCAGCTGAAGAAGATGGGCACATCGTTCCAACATATTTTAGGACACCCTTGAGGGTACCCATGGTATAATCAGCCACCGAGCTATACCTCTTTTCGACCCTTGTCAGTTCGGTAGCAATGGAGGAGATTTCGGCTGTCTTTGACATTAAATAATTCTTCTAAACCAGCGCTTGCTTAAGCGACCCTCAGAGCTCTATGAGTTCAGCTCTGGAAGCCGCCTCCACTGTTCGAAGCTTCTCAATTTCAGCCCTCAACACCGTGCGCTCCGCTTGAAGCTCTTCTATTGAGGAGACAAGTTTTGCACGAGTTTGTTGCTCCATTAGGAGCGCTTGTTCTACTATTGCTTTTGTCCTCTACTCTTTGAGGAGTTCCTCCTCTAGTCGCAAGGACTTGTCTTTGGAGCCCTTAAGGATCCTTTGAAGCATCATAACCTTCCATTTAAGCCGATTGGTCTCAAGCTCATTGGAAGTCGCTGCCGCTCTAGCAAGGACGAATTGCTGCAAAAACAGGGGGCAAAGTAAGTATGATTTAATTTCAATAAGTTAAATGTACTTTATGTTAGTTGCATACCTAGAGGGTTGCCCTTTCAAGGGCTAGGTCTAGCTCCGATCCGCTAGCCTCGCTGAAAATAGAGACCAGCTCGGAGCTACCAACCTCTTGGCTCTTTTCAGCCAAAGGTTCCAAGAGAGATTGGAGCCCTGTCCGGTGGTCCAAGAACGGAGTAAGTAGTGGAAGCCAGGACAGAGCTCTCTGGTCATCTTCGGTGGGGTCTTCTTCCGAAGCACCTATCAAAGGGTCATTCGTCGATGGCGTTGTCGTCAAAGAGGGAAGAGGACCAGGACAAGTCTTGCCCTTACCTCTCCCCGACACAAAAACCGGAGGAGCCACCGCTTCAGTCGGATTGGATCCCCCTTCAAGAATGGCTCCCTCAAACGGAGCAGCTTCGTTCGAAGTAACTCCAGTTACTGGAGGTACCTCTACGACTAGAGCCTCATCTCCAATTTGAGGTGAAGCTCCATCTTTGGTTGGAGCCATGTTGCTCCTCGAAGCATCTACAAATATAAGGTATTTGTCAATTATCCATTAAGATATTACTAGTGAATGAAATTATTTTAGGAACTTCAAAGAATGAAGATTGAAGGACTACCTTTGTCTAGAACCTAAGGGAGGATTTCGGGGTCCCCAGAAATTCATACATTCAGAGATATTGTTCGAGCTCCTCCCTCGAGGTTTGTGCTGGAGTAGCAGATGTCGAAGCCTTGACCTCTGTCACTACAACTCCGATCACGGGGGAGCGAGGACTTTCTAGCTCTGCTCCTTGGACCCCGACAGGTTTGGGGTGGATCGTGTAACACCCCAAATTTCCAGAAATGTAAAAATCCATTTTTATTTATATTTTTCTGAAAAGGGATTATTTTTGATTTTCCATAAAGCTGAAAATGTCCAAATAAACTAAAACCTAAAGAAAACATCCAAACCATAATCTAAGAAAAAGTTTATATGATCCCAAGGCCATGACCTATTTTTGGGAATTTTTACAAATTTTTATCACCCTTGGAAGCAACCCAAATATTTTAAATTAATTTCAGCAATTATTTTTATTCAGAAATGCATTTAAACAATAACGACCCCCTTTCCCCCTCAACAGGCCGACCCAGCCCACTCCACCCTGCGCCCCTCACTGACAAGCAGACTCCGCTCATCAGCGACCTCCCCTCTTTCTCCGCGCGTGCACCCGGACTAGGCCCACATGTCGGCGCCAAACCCCCCTGCCGAGCCCGACCCCACCGGTCAGCCTCGACCGTTCCCACGCACGCACCTGCAGCCACCCACTGATAGTGGCCACCACCTATCAGTATCTTCTTCCTCCTTGCGCCGCCCCTAATTTTCTCCCGCCGAAACCCTAGCCCGCCCGATCAGCCACTGCCATGCCCCTTTCCCCAAATGAGCGCACACATTGAATCCCCGACGATCCCGCGATTGTTTCCCCCAATAAACCGACGTGTTTGAATCCCAGAATCATAGCGCGCATGCATGGAAAGAGCTCACCGGAAACATGGAATGTGCCCTCGGGTTTCCATGTACTAGCCTACCATTTTTACCCCACCGACACCCCTATTTAAGCCCCCACCACCGCCGCGTTCGGCCTTCACGCCCAATTGCTCCTAGCCCGAACGAAATGCTCGGACTCTACTTTCTAGCACCACACCACTGCCCGCACTCCAGCCGCCGCTCATCGTCACCAGAGCCCTCCTCCGTCCTCGATGACCGCACCATCATGACCGCTGATGCCACCCCGACCTCGGCCACCACTCCTTCGCCAACGAAACCCGCTGGAGCCCCATCGCCGACGAGGACCCAAACACCTTCGCCGCCCTCGCTCGACGCTGGCCACACTCCGATGACCCCAAGCCTCTCCGGTACCACCATGATCCCCTCGTGGTCCTCTTTCTGTTTCAGTACTCAGCTAGGCCCGCCGGCCATCGCCGTGCCCACTGACCCATCACCATCACTAGAGAAGACGACCGGCACGGGTAAAAGTACTCGTGCCGCATTGGATTCGACTGTGGCCATGTGATCATGATCCGACGGTGGTGATTAAATCGATCACCCGGTTTAATCCAAGCCGTCAGATCTCAGCGAATCGGTATGTTTTAATCTCGTGGGTCAATTTCTTTTTAAAACCCATGGTCGATCTGAGCCCTCCATCGCGTACCGCTTCAATGTTTAATCCTGGCCGTCCATGTCCACTTAGCGCTCCCGGACCTCCCGCAGCCGTCCGATTGCGATCCAACGGCGATCCGCGATCCAGCTCATGCGCACAGTGCGCGGGTTCATGGTGGGTTCGGTTCACCGTGGACCGGCGACTGTTTTTGGTTTAAATTAAATTCCAGAAATTGTTTTTAACTTCAAAAATTCATATCTTGCCCATTTTAGCTCCAAATTTGACCATTTCAATTTTAGAAAATTTATATTTTTATTCTCTTTATGTTTATGCAATAAAAACAGTATGTTTATTCGGAACTTTTTATTAATTATTAATAGGAAGTTTAAAGTACATTATGATACATTTTTATTTCTTTTTAGAGAATTCTTAACTCCATCAAAATTTACCTTAAAAATTTAGATAATGATTTCAGAAGATTAAATGACTTGATTTCCCTTAATTTAACCCAATCAAAACCTATATTTTATTGTGTGATTTTGGATTGTTTAATTGAATGTTATGTTTATTTTATTCGTATCGAGAAGACTATGACACCGTCGAAGAACCGGAGTATTACCCCGAGGTCCCTCCGTCACCCTTCACTGAGCAAGGCAAGTCACCAAACTAATTTTTGAGCATATTGAACCTAGTTTTCCTAAACTATCGCTAAAACACATAAGTTATACATGCATTAGTCAAATTGAAAGCCTTAAATTATATTTATTTAGATCCCCGACCTTGAAGTGAAAACCCAAGCCATGCTATTGAACCTAAAACTCCTTGTCACCATACTACTAGTATTATTAGATAGTGTCCAATGTATTGACACAACCGATATAGGCTAAAAACGCGTCATAGAAAATTGGATTCTATTATATGATCCCCAACATCCTCTCATCCCTGGGATTCTGTTGGTTATGGAGTTTTGGTTAAGTATGTAAGCATGGTGGGTTCCGGGTGCAAGCTAGGGCATTGGTCGGTAGCACCCGGGGCACTATAAGGACCGGTCTGCGGGATCCATTGCAATAGACTTCCGTACTAACCACAAGTCTAGTGGGTAAGTCCTAACTAAGGTATGCAGTGTTTCAACTCGAGTCACCACTTGGAGATGGGTCAAGCAGCACCTGCGGGTGGCTTGTACTGACGTGGCGCAAAAGGTTGTGCGACGTTAGCCCGAAGTGGCCGGGCGTGCCGGCGAAACCTAGAGCGGGTGTTATCGGATTGGAGCATTTCATGCTGAGGTTTTGGCATGAGTTCCCGTGGTATGGGTCATCTCGTTACACTTTGGTCTGTGGGATTAGTGTGTGCCTTGTGGGTACAGTGGTACACCTCTGATCAGAGTTTAAATATTTTCGAAAAGCCAAGCCCATTGTCAAGGGTAGGTTGCGTGACTACTCACAGTTAGTTAACATTTATGAATGTTGCATGATGACTTGGCATGTAATGACTGTTGAGCTACGAGGGAAAACGTACTCCTAGAGTTAGATGATATTGCACTATTCATGTTTATTATTTTGTACCACTAAAATTTGACCACACTAAATGCTGCAACCGAAACGTGTACTTTTCCGCACTTTAAGCCACTACCATTCCTTTGTTATTACCCTGCATTATTATTGGATTTTCGGTGGCTTGTTGAGTACTTTTGTACTCATACCCATTGGACAAACACTTCAGAGGCTGCGTACTATGAGGAGGATGGTCTAGAGTAGCGACCTAGTCAAGAAAACGATCCTGAAGGAGATGTTCATCATGTAGCTCTATTTTCATACTTTCTTTTAAATTTTACACTTATATAATAATGTGGTCTGCGAACCACAGATGATTGACCGTATGTACGTTGTCGCATGATGGACAACTTGTTATTATTGTTTTTCTATGGAAATTTAATAAGGTTTCGATTTGGTAAAATCGGGGCGTTACAAGATGGTATCAGAGCCAACTTGACTGTAGGAAGCCAAACGGACGAGCCTAACGTTTAGTTTTGTTAAAATCTATTTCGTAAAAATCTACTTCATCATTTTGTTCCTTCCCCTTACTCTTTTTAACTTGTTTTATTTGTAGATGCCTGTCCAGGCCCTCATGGAGCTGAGGATGATCTATGACGATCGTCTTCAGGACTCATCATTCCGGTTAGTACCGATGCGTACTCCCGGTGCCCACCGCAGTATCTAAGTCGAGTTCCTCTCTGACCATGATCCGGTCATGGCCCGGCAGACCTGTCTCCTTCAGGCCATGGACGACCTCCACACTGAG
Organism: Zizania palustris; assembly: GCA_019279435.1. Taxonomy (NCBI): domain Eukaryota; kingdom Viridiplantae; phylum Streptophyta; class Magnoliopsida; order Poales; family Poaceae; genus Zizania; species Zizania palustris. The sequence continues at coordinate 16,971,432 of JAAALK010000085.1, read as the reverse complement.
GCCATGCTCGATGCCGAGGAGCACCACGAGGCGGTCGAGTTCCTTCATCAGGAGAGGAGGAGCTTGATCTAGCAGAACGGCGAGCTGTAGTGCAAGATCATCCAGCTATAGAAGGACCTCGCGGAGATGCTTCCCCTTGTCCCAAAGAGGAAGAAGCCCATCCGGGAGCCTACCCCTCGCCCCAAGGGGATCACGCTGCCGCTAGCACCTGCCAGACTATCTAGCTCCAACACCACTGCACCGCGCCCCGCCATCGTCGCCGACCCCATCATCGAGAACTTCATCGAGCCCACCGTCCCTCAGGATACTCATGGTTCTAAGAGCACGGAGACTGCCCCGGACAATGAGTAGATGATAGTTCTCGTTGATTGTTCTATAATTATTCTATGATTGTGGACCACTTGCAAAAACTTGTGTTGTGGGTGGAATAAAAATAAGAGCTTTGATGTAACAAACAATTTAGTACCACTTTTATATAATCCCCTCTAAGCTATTTTTTGAATGAAATTCTTTTTAAGTCTTTTTTTATGATTGAAATATTATTGTTCTCAGAAGATGGCCGACAACCAGAATGCTGGTTCCAACAGCGGAGAGGGGGCGGCCAACGGCCTACTCGGGAGTGTTGTGCCCAACTGGGGTGCGATGGACTAGCGCTAATCTAGGTTGCCATCTACCAACCATCCCACACTGGCGGAAATGATGGCGAATCAGAACCAACTGATCACCGCCCTCTTAATGCAGTAGCAGAATGTGGAGCTATGCCCTCGCCAACCAGCCCACGCTCCCGCGCCTCAGCTCTCAGAGTTCTTGCGTGTGAGACCCCCCATCTTCTCAAGCACGACGAACCCCATGGAGGCCGGTGATTGGCTCAGGATGATTGGAAAGAAGATGGACCTCCTCCCATGCTCAGACCGAGAGCGAGTGGCGTTCGCCACTCACCAGCTTCAGGGACCCGCCGTGGAATGGTGGGACAACTACCGTGAATCCCAGCTGGAGGATCACAAAGTGTCTTGGGCGGAGTTCTCCATCGCCATCCACGCTGCTCACGTCCCTGTCGGAGTTGTCACCATCAAGCAGCAGGAATTCCGGGACCTGCAGTAAGGGAGCCTGACCGTCATGGAGTATCTCCATGAGTTCAACCGTCTGGCCCGCTATGCGCTAGAGGAAGTACAGACGGATGCTCTCTGCCAGGCTAAGTTCCTCCAAGGACTGAAGGATGAGCTCTCCATACAGCTCGTCGCCACTGACTACGCTGACTTCCAACGGTTGGTGAACAAGGCCCTTATTCAAGAAACCGAACAGAACAAGCTTGACCTCAAGAAGAGGAAGATGATCGCGTTCAAGCATCACCAAGGGAACACCTAGAGGCCCCGCTTCATCCCTCTGCCGCAAGCACCCGCCTACCATCCTCAACTTGTCTACAGGCCTCCACACACTGCTAGTGGCCCAAGTACCGGGAACCCTCGCCCCGATCCACCAGCTCTAGCTACTCAACCAGCACCCACCACCAAAGCTCCGATGCTGAGGGACCTCAACGGCAAGCCAATCGTCTGCTTCAACTGCCAAAAGGAAGGGCACTACTCCCACTAGTGTCCCCATCCCAAGCAACCCCAAGGCGCAACACTCAACCAGGCGGTTCGTGCCTGCATCAACTACATTAGCGCTGAAGAAGCTCAGGAGGCCCCCGAAGTCTTGCTCGGTATGTTCACAGCAAACTTCGTACCCGCAATATTGCTATTTGATTATGGGGCAACAAATTCTTTCATATCAGAGGATTTTGTAAGAACCAATAACTTGGAAGTAGTCCCTCTGCCCGTCCCCATGTTGATTGCTACCCCCGGCAAGAGGATGCTAGCTAATCTATTCAGCCCAAGGATAAGGATAGAAATCCAAGTGGTGTTATTTTGGGCCGAGCCAGTTCTTATAGAGTGCACAGGACTCGACCTTATCCTAGGGATGGATTGGTTGATGAAGCACAAGGGAGTGATAGACTGCGCTAGTAAGTCCGTCACCATGACCAGTTCCGAAGGCGAAGCTGTCACCTTTAAGATGACTACCCGTGGCCCTAAAGAAGTATCACTTCACTCGCTGGCCCTAGAAGAAGTGCCCGTGGTCCGATAATACATGGACGTCTTTCTAGAAGACCTGCCATGGATGCCTCCCAAGAGGGACATCGAGTTCAGACTCGAGCTTGTCCCTAGGACCACCCCTATCTCCAAGCGCCTGTACTAGATGGCTCCCAATGAGCTAGCCAAAGTAAAGAGTAATATTGAGGATTTGGAACAAAAAGGGTACATCCGGCCGAGTACCTCACCTTGGGGTGCACCGGTCATCTTCGCCATGAAGAAAGACAAGACCAAGAGAATGTGCGTAGATTATAGAGCCCTGAACGATGTGACCATCAAGAACAAGTACATGTTGCCTCGGATCGATGACCTATTCGATCAGCTTAAGGGATCCTTAGTGTTCTCCAAGATTGACCTCAGGTCGGGCTACCACCAGCTGAGGATTAGAGAATAAGACATCCCCAAGACTACCTTCACGTCCCACTACAGATTATACGAGTATACTGTGATGTCGTTCGGACTCACGAATGCCCCTTCTTTCTTCATGAACTTGATGAACAATGTATTCATGGAGTTCTTGGACAAGTTCATTGTGGTGTTCATCGACGACATCCTCGTCTACTCCAAGACCAAGGAAGAGCATGAAGGCCACCTCCGTCTGACCCTAGGAAAGTTGAGGGAGCAGCAGTTGTATGCCAAGTACAGCAAATGCGAGTTTTGCTCGTCCGAGGTGAAATTTCTCGGCCATGTCATATCTGCTGGAGGAATAGCGATGGACCCTACCACCATGGAAGCAGTGACCAATTGGTTACAGCTGACAAACGTGACCGAGATCGGGAGTTTTCTGGGATTGGCCAGGTATTACCGCAGGTTCATCGAGAACTTTTCAAAGATAGCCAAGCCCATGACCAGATTGCTGTAGAAGGAGGTAAAGTTCGAGTGGACTCCAGACTACGAAGAATGTTTTCAGACCCTCAAGAAGAAGCTCGTGTCAGCCTCGATTCTAACCCTGCCCGACATATGAAAGGACTTCCACGTCTACTGTGATGCCTCTCGCCAAGGGCTAGGGTGTGTTCTGATGCAAGATGGGAAGGTGATATCTTATGCCTCTCGTTAGCTGAGGCCGCATGAGTTAAATTACCCGACCCATGAACTAGAATTGGCATCTGTGGTTCACGCCCTGAGGGTAATCGGTGTGAGGTCTTCACCGACCATAAAAGCCTTAAGTACATATTCACCCAACCGGACCTGAACCTTAGACAAAGAAGGTGGTTGGATTTGATCAAGGATTATGACTTAGGCATCCACTGTCATACGGGAAAGGCAAACGTAGTGGCAGATGCCCTAAGCCAGAAGGGGTACTGTAATACCATCATGGTGCAAGACCAAGCCCCGTTATTATACAAGGAGATGGAAAGGTTGAATTTGGGGATCACCACCAAGACGTATCTCGCTGCCCTAGAAGCCAGACCTATCTTAATGGACCAGATCCTTGAGACGCAAAAGGAAGACCCTGACATCTTAGAGATCTAGAAGAATATGAGGAAGGGTAACGCCCCAGGGTTCTCCGAAAATGAGAACGGTACCATCTAGATCGGAAACCGGATATACATGCCCAACAAGCAAGAGCCGAAGGCCCTCATCCTTCAAGAAGCCCATGAGACTCTATACTTCATACATCCTAGGAGTACAAAGATGTACCAGGACTTGAAGGAGAAATACTGGTGGGTCATCATGAAGAGGGAAATAGCTGAGTATGTGGCCAAGTGCGACACATGTCGGCGAGTCAAGGCAGAGCACTAGAGGCCTGCCAGACTATTGCAACCCCTCAAGGTCCCCGAATGGAAGTGGGAAGAAGTAGGGATGGACTTCATCACAGGATTGCCTAGGACCCAAGCCGATCATGACTCTATTTGGGTGATCATTGATCAACTCACCAAGGTGGCTCATTTCATCCCCGTCAAGACGACATACAACGTCGCGAGGTTGGCTGAGTTATACATGACCCGGATTATGTGCCTAGACGAAGTTCCAAAGAAGATCATGTCTGACCGAGGAAGTCAGTTCAGCTCCAAGTTTTGGAAGAATCTTCAAGAAGAGCTTGGCACCCGACTAAACTTCAGCACCGCCTATCATCCACAGATCGATGGTCAGACCAAGAGGGTGAACCAAGTGTTGGAAGATATGCTTAGAGCCTGTGCCCTAGACTTTGGCGGAATATGGGATAAGAACTTGCCTTATGCAGGGTTCTCTTACAACAACAACTATCAAGTCAGCCTGCAGATGTCCCCGCTTGAGGCACTTTACGACGTAAGTGCAGGATGCCGCTACTTTGGGATCAGACTGGGGAGTCACAGCTATTCAGGATAGATATTTTACAAGAAGCAGAAGAGGAGGTTAAGGTCATCAGGGATAGGTTAAAGATAGCTCAGTCCAGACAAAAGAGCTATGCCGATAACCGATGAAGAGATCTGACCTTTGAGGAGGGCAATTTTGTCTACCTCTGAGTCACCCCCCTCTGAGGCACCCAAAGGTTCAACATGAGAGGAAAGTTAGCCCCCCGTTATGTCGGACCCTTTCAGATCCTCCACCGGCAAGAAGAGGTTGCATATTAGTTGGAGCTACCACCATCCTTGGCAGGAGTCCATGATGTGTTCCACGTCTCTCAGCTAAAGAAATGTCTCCGTGTACCCACCGAGCAAGCCGACCTCAAGCAGCTCAATGTCCAGGAAGACCTAACCTACATCGAGAAACCTGTCCAGATTCTGGAGATCAAGGAAAGAGTGACTAGAAGCCGAGTGGTCCACTTCTACAAGGTTCAGTGGGATAATCTCCCCGTAGAGGAGCTAAAGACCCAATACCCCGAGCTATTCGAGGAGCTTTCTGAATCTCGAGGACGAGATTATCTGTAAGGGGGATATGTTTGTAACACCCCAAATTTCCAAAAAGGTAAAAATCCATTTTTCTTTATATTTTTCTGAAAAGGGATTATTTCTGATTTTCCATAAAGCTAAAAATGCCCAAATAAACTAAAACCTAGATAAAACATCCAGACCAAAATCTAAGAAAACTTTTATATGATCCCAAGGCCATGACCTATTTTTGGGAATTTTTACAAATTTTTATCACCCTTATAAACAACCCAAATATTTTAAATCAATTTCAGCAATTATTTTTATTCAGAAATGCATTTAAACAGTAACGGCCCCCTTTCCCCTTTCCCCCCTCAACAGGCTGGCCCAGCCTACTCCACCCTATTCCCCTCACTGATAAGCAGACCCCGCTCATCAGCAACCCACCCGGACCAGACCGACATGTCGGTGCCAACCCCCTGGCCTAGCCCGACCCACCGTTCAGCCTCGATCATTGCCACGCCCGCACCCATAGCGGCCCACTGACAGTGACCCCCGCCTATTAGTACCTTCTTCCTCGTGCCACCCCCAATTTTCTCTGGCCGAAACCCTAGCCCGCCCGATCCACCACCGCCGTGCCCCTTTCCCCGAATTAGTGCACACATTTAATCCCCAGCGATTCCATGATCGTTTCCCCCAATAAACCGACGTGTTTGAATCCCAGAATCATAGCGCGCATGCATGGCAAGAGCTCACCGGAAACATGGAAAGTGCCCTTAGGTTTCCATGTAATAGCCTACCATTTTTACCCCGCCGGCACCCCTATTTAAGCCCCTGACCACCGTCGCGTTTGGCCTTCATGCCCAATAGCACCCAGCCCAAACGAAATGCCTGGACTCTACTTTTTAGCACCACACCGCCACCCGCACTACAGCCGCCACTCGCCATCGCCGGAGCCCTCCTCCGTCCTCGACGACCGCACAATAGTGACCACCGACGCCACCCCAACCTCGGCCAGCACTCCTTCGTCGATGAATCTCGCTTGAGCCCCACCGCCGACGAGGACCCGAATGCCTTCGCCGCTGAGCAAAGCAAGTCACCAAACTAATTTGTGAGCATATTGAACCTAGTTTTCTTAAACTATCGCTAAAACACATAGGTTATACATGCATTAGTCAAATTGAAAGCCTTAAATTATATTTATTTAGATCCCCGACCTTGAAGTGCAAACCCAAGCCATGCTATTGAACCTAAAACTCCTTGTCACCATACTACTAGTATTATTAGATAGTGTCCAATGTATTTACAAAACCGCTATAGGCTAAAAACGTGTCGTAGAAACTTGGATTCTATTATATGATCCCCGTTATCCTCTCATCCCTGGGATTCTATTGGTTATGGAGTTTTGGTTAAGTATGTAAGCATGGTGGGTTCTGGGTGCAAGCTAGGGCATTGATCGGTAGAACCCGGGGCACTATAAGGACCGGTCTGCAGGATCTGTTGCAATACACTTCCATACTAACCACAAGTCCAGTGGGTAAGACCTAACTAAGGTATGGAGTGTTCCAACTCGAGGCACCAATTGGAGATGTGTCAAGCAGCACCTGTGGGTGGCTTGTACTGACGTTGCACAAAATGGGGTGCGATGTTAGCCTGGAGTGGCCGGGCGCGCTGGCGAAACCTAGAGCGGGTGTTATCGGATTGGAGCATTTCATGCTGAGGTTTTGGCACGAGTTCCCATGGTATGGGTCATCTCATTACACTTTGGTGTGTGGGATGAGTGCGTGCCTTGTGGGTACAGTGGTACACCTCTGATCAGAGTTTAAATCTTTTTAAAAAGCCAAGCCCAGGATTAAGTGCGGGTTGTGTGACTACTCACAATTATTTTACATTTATGAACGTTGCATGATGAATTGGCATGTAATGACTGTTGAGCGAGGAGGGAAAACATACTCCTCGAGTTAGATGATATTGCATTATTCATGTTTATTATTCTGTACCACTAAAATTTGACTCCAATAAATGCTGCAACTGAAACTTGTAGTTTTTCGCACTTTAAGCCACTATCATTCCTTTGTTATTACCCTTTATTATTATTGCATTTTCAGTGGCTTTTTGAGTACTTTTTTACTCATACCCATTGGACAAACATTTCAGAGGCTGCGTACTACGAGGAGGACGATCTGGAGTAGCGACCCAGTCAAGAAAACGATCCTGAAGGAGATGTTCGTCATGTAGCTCTATTTTCATAGTTTCTTTTAAATTTTAAACTTCTGTAATAATGTGGTCTGTGAATCAAGGATGATTGACCGTATGTATGTTGTCGCATGATGGACATCTTGTTATTATTGTTTTTCTATGGAAATTCAATAAGGTTCCGATTTGGTAAAATCGGGGCAATACAGATCGCCACCACCTCTTCAGCAGCTGGAGTTACTCCAACTTCTTCACGAGGGGGATCCTTAGCCATAACTCGAGAATCCTCTTCATTGTCTCTCATCAAGAGGTCTTCGAGCACCTTCCCCATGCGGACCTCCTAATTTTCCTCCTCTTCAGACTCTTTCGAAGAAGAGCTTTGAATCTCAAGCGAAGACAAAGATGCTGAAGGCGAAGGAAGCTTAGCGTTCTGCGCGCCTTCTTCACCGGAGTCCTCGCGGCTTTGGAGGTCCCAGCAGCAGCTTTCCTCTTTCGAGAGACTGCTCCTGCTGGGTTGAAGCTTGGCAGAGGAGGAGCCTCCATTCTGAGCGTGCTCCACCCTCGGTTGGAGCGTTCCCGACTCCCAACCAGCTCAATCCTCCGCTGCTTCTCCACGGTAGTAGGGGCTCCGAGCACCCTTTCCGCAGCCCGAGCTATCCCATCCGGAGCTAACGCCAACCGAGCCGCTGAAATATGGTAACAATCTGTTAAGAATACTATAGTTATTCTCTATAATTAATCTAAATGCAGGAGATACAAAGGTATTACCTAGATTTTGAAGCTCCCCCTCTGAAGCGCTCTGAAATACAATAGGCCAGCCGACCCCAACTGGAGGTATTCGGAGGGCGATGAACTCTTCCGCCAAGTCCAGTATACTCATGCGCTTGGCCACTGAACATAATAACCCAAGCCGCGTTGAAAACGGACTTGGGTCCGGAGTCACCTCCGCCTCCCTCCGGTACCATATTTCTTGCGGAGGACAAGCAAGATTGGAGTCTTCTCCGACATCGGCATAAAACCACCAGAGTATCCAGTCGGAGTACCACCGGACATTGATCGCCTTTGCCGGGAAATTCTTCAAATGTCCTTTCAGAAGTTCCGATGCTTGATCGAAAGTTTTGATGCTTGTCGGATCGGAAGTTCCGATGTTTGATCGGAAGTTCTGATGCCGGAAAAGATTTGTGAAAGAGAAGGAAGATTAGAAGTTCGGATGTCAGATCGGAAGTTCTGATACAACCAAAATTGGAGTCCATGCGAGAAAACCAAATTTAGAACTTGGTCGATCCACCTGATGCTGTAAAAACTATTGAGTGTAGATGGATCATCAATAAAAAGATAGATGTTGATGGAAATGTTCACATCTACAAAGAACGATTAGTGGTGAAAGGTTTCAAACAGATTCAAAGTGTTAATTATGATGAAACGTTTTCGCACGTCGCTATGCTTAAATCTACTCGGATCATCCTAGCAATTGTCGCATTTTATGATTATGAGATATGGCAAATGGATGTCAAGAAGACTTTCCTGAATGGAAACCTAGGTGAGGATGTGTACATGACGCAACCTGAAGGTCTTGATGATTCAGAAAATGCTAGGAAAGTTTGTAAATTGCAGAAGTTCATTTATGGGCCAAAGCAAGCTTCTCAGAGTTTGAATCTTTGTTTTGATGAAGTAGTCAAAGGGTTTGTATTTATCAAGATCGAAGAAGAGCCTTGTGTTTACAAGAAGGCTAGTGGGAGCTCACTTGTATTTCTGGTCTTATATGTACATCACATATTCTTGATCAGAAATGACATTTCTTTGTTGAATGTTGTCAAGACTTCATTGAAAAATAGTTTTTGATGAAATATCTTGGAGAGGTAGCATATATTTTGGGCATAAAGATGTATAGAGATAGATCAAAGCGGCTAATTGGATTAAGCCAAAGTATGTACATTGGCAAGGTTTTGAAACGGTTCAAAATGGAGAATTCCAAGAAGGGATTTCTACCAATGTCACATTGTATTTCTCTTAGTAAGACTCAGTGTGCTGCAACACTTGATGAGCTAGAGAAAATGAGGGCGATCCCGTTTGCCTCTGTGATCGGGTCCATCATGTATGCCATGTTGTGTACACACCAAGATGTTTCATACGCTCTATGTGTTATGAGCAGATACCAATCGAACCTAGGTGAAAGTCACTAGGATGTAGTAAAAGGCATCCACTAGTACTTTAGGAGGACTGCTGAAATTTTCCTAGTTTACGGTGGTGAAGAAGAGCTTGTTGTATGTGGTTACACCAAAGCTAGCATTCAAACCGATAAATATGATTCTCGATCACAATTAGGTTTTGTGTTCTGCTTTAATGGAGCCACAGTGAGTTGGAAGAGTTCAAAGCAAGAAATGGGGGCTGATTCTGCAATAGAAGCTGAGTATATCATAGCTTCAGAAGCTGCGAAGGAGGCCATTTGGATCAAAAAGTTTGTTTCTGAGCTAGGTGTTATTTCCAGTCTGTCAAGTCCAATGGACCTCTATTGTGATAATAATGGTGCCATTGCGCAGGCCAAGGAGCCTAGATCACACCACAAGTCGAAACATATACTTTGGCGATATCAACTGATCCGCGAGATCATAGAGAGAGGTGATGTGAAGATTAGCAAAGTGCACACGGATTTTAAATAGTAGATCCATTGACAAAACCTCTTCCACAACCCAAGCATGAGGTGCACATGAGCTCCATGGGTATTAGATACTTTTTTGAGTCAGTCATGTGTATGTGGAAGATGTTAGTAGTGTTTATGCTAATGTAACATGATAAATTGTTATCTTGTTCCTTGAATAAATGTCATGTACATTTAATTAATGAGGTGATGACTTGTTATGTGAAACTATTTGTTTTATAACGTTATTGCTCAAAATGGATCCCTAATCTTATCATCATGTGGGACATTGATGATACATAGATTAGCACATATGACTTATTGATGATCGCATTTCACAGATCATAGACATATAGATGTCAAATCAGTGATGTGGACACTTGTTGGTGAACATGGTATTGGATAGACCCACTTGAGATACTGTTGGGATTGTGATTATAATGTGCCATCAGTTGTCTTCTCAAATGGTGTACCTACAGAGTCCTCAGGCCTGAGATCATCATTTAATTCCAGAATGTGAAGCGACACACTTAAATGCTTCCTAACGCTATTCCGTAATAGGGTAGTAATAAGGGTTGTTTTTAGGTGTGTTGTGAAACATGTCGGGTTGGATATGAGTAGTCAAGATGCAATTTACCGCTCCTAATAACGGGAGAGATGTCTCCCAGCCCCTCGAGGTAATCGGATTTGGAATAGTGCATGGCCATGCCACTATGACTAAAGAGTTAGTCTTGATTTGAATCCGTTACTTGATAGAGTGAAATGTCGAGCTATCCAACAAGGGTGGCACGAATCTCGCCTTGAGCTTGACTGATGTCGTGTGGTAAAGGGATTGGTGCGTGCATATATCAAGGTTAAGTGAAAATTGATTTTGTATGATTTGGTGGTCAATATGTGCTGCTAGGTACCATTATTGATCAGTGAGTTAGAAAAGGTTTTCGGTAAATAGCCGTTAGTGTATGAACCTATTGGGTCACACATTTAAGGGGATGGATTAAGAAAATTTCAAAGAATTGGTTCTTGTGCAAGTGGGAGATTGAAGGAACAGTGTGCAAGAAAATTCTGGTTGGATCAGAAGTTCTGATTATTTTCTAAATTGGAAATAGAGAGCTGAAATCAGATTTTTCGATATGGTATCGGAAGTTCCGATAATTTCTAATTTAGAGACAGAGAATTGAAACCGGAAGTTCCAATGCGTATCGGGAAAAATTGCACTGATCGAAAGTTCTGATAGGAGGTATCGGAAGTTTCGATGCTACCTAGAATTGAAGTATGAGAGCCCTGATCTGAAGTTCTGATGTGGAGATCGGAAGTTCCGATGTGGGCGTAACAGATTGGATATGTTGGGTCTCAAATTGTTTGAGGCTAATTTGATGGGTCTCGAATTGTTTGAGGCCAATTTGTTGGGTCTGGAATTGTTGGATACAAAGGCTCTCACCTCTATATAAAGAGAGGAGTAGGAGGTCTTGGATATCAAGTTATTCATAGTTTAGATCAGATATAAACCCTAACCACCAAGAACTCCTCCTCTCCCTTTCTTGATCTCAAGAGTTTAGATTGGGGATTCTATCATTTCTCATGAGCGGTGCTAGCACGCCGTCGTGGGAAGGATCTCATCCATGTAAGTGTGGATACCGTGGATGCAATTCTCCAATAGCGGTGCTCGTGGGCATCTTCACGTGATCACCGATGTCGTCTTCGTCGATTGGATTGTTGGGGAACGGCCGAAGCGAGGCGAGGACAGGTGAGGACGCGCTTCCCCAACATCTTCTTCTGCTACACCTAGTGTGTCTTGTGCTAGAAGGTACCGATTCATGATCCCTCACTCGCATGGTTCTTGGGTTTAGGGCGAAATTTTTGAAATTGCCGGCTAGCGTAGCTTCTCCATTCCCCAACACCCTCTACCTTGAATCAATGCTTGATTCAATGGGAAGGCGATGAAGTGGAGATGGTACCAGCAGATACCTCAGCCCAAGTTGTCCTGGCTGATGTGTCAATAGATGCCATCCATGATAAGGTAGAATGCTTGTCAGGAATAGACCTCTCAGACTTTGATTTTGTATGTGTATCTGAGGGATGGTTTGTTCCCATTTCTGTAAAGTCGGCCAGTGTAGATCGAATATCCTTGAATTAGTTGTAATGTCGGGTAAAGATAATGTTGATTGGATAAAGTCTCGTGTAGAGAAATACCGTCTTCTAAAGTCGGTATCGCTGAAGCCATTGAAGATTTTAGTGAAGTAGAGAAGTTAGGTAAAGGTTTTGGATCGCCCTATTCTTTGGAGAAAGTAGACATAGGAGATGGTAGCATTCCAAGGCCGACTTTTGTAAATTAGAACTTACAAGCCAGTGATAAGGCTAAAGTAATAACATTGCTTTGGTTGTATGTTGATTGGTTTGCATGGGAGTATAATGAGATGCCCGAACTTAGCCATGAGCTCGTTGAGCATTGGCTTCCTATTAAACAGGGGTTTAGCCCTTATAAACAACTCCCTCATCACTTTAATTCGGACATGTATAACCGAGTTAAAGAAGACATATACAAATTGCTAAAAGTGGGATTTATTATGCCATGCAGGTATGCTGAATGGGTAGCAAACATTGCGCTCGTGGAGAAGAAAGAGAGTGGCAAGATTTGCGTGTGTATTGATTTCAGGGGTTTGAACAAGGCCACCCTAATGGACGAATACCCCATGTTGATAGCCGACATGTTGATCAATGATGCTTCAGGACATAAGGTACTAAGTTTTCTTGATGACAATGCTGGTTATAATCAAATATTTATTGCCAAAGAGTCCTAGTTTTATTGGCTTGTTTGAGTGGGTAGTGATGACCTTTGGTTTAAAAAATACTGGTGCCACATCACTACTACAAAGCGACACTATAGCGGTGGGAAAAAACATACTGTAGTGGCGGGCAACCAGTCCGACACTGCTCTAACGCCACTGCTAACCCTGGTTAGCAGTGGCGGGCACTCACCGCTGCGCCAACAGTGGTGGCAGGCAGGCAGATGACGTCAGCCTACCCGCCACTACTGTGTTTTCCTTATTTTACAGAAATGTTATATAAACCTTAATTCAAACAATCTCCAGAATATATATTCAGAAATTCACAGCTCCACAGCAGTAACAGAACATAACAAAACCACAATGTATTCACAGCTCCACACAGCCATCCACAGCAACAGCAACATCAACATGTATAACAACAACATCATTTTACAAATTTACAAAGTTCACATTTATCACAAATCAAGTTTACAAAGTTTACATCTCATCATCAGAACATCAAAATTAACAATTGTTCACCCTCAAGATTCATAGCTTGTATTCACAATTCCACACAGCCATCCACATTAGTATACATGATTATTTTGTTTAATGTTTCTTCTCGGAAGGCCAACTCACATCTTGCACATCATTTTTTTGCTTCTTAGCTTCAAAATTCTTATTGATTAGTTGCATTTTCCTTTTAGCTCTTCCAGCCCAATCATACAGAGTTGGATGCTTGGCCACTTCACCCTCAGGATCAAAGAATACTCCAAGATCATGAAGAACTTCATGCATCGTAAAGCGGCACATCCTTGATACGATGTGGTACATTTTTGATGATGAGAGTTAGCTCTTCTGGGCAACGGTTGATGGACCTGACGCCTGCATATGTAACATATAAGTACATACACTGCAAGTTATATTAGATTAACACACAATAAATCAACTTACTTCTTTAGTATCCTTAGATACTGTCCGTGCAAACTTTCCTAAGTTATTGCTCATGAAATCACAAGTATAATACCCGCAATGCACCAAACCAGGAGATTGTTTGTGACACTTCAAAATAGACAAAGTTAGAACGATATATAGTTTGGCTTTATCAATTGAATTAAGAAATTTTAAAATATAATATTATCGGATAGTTGGTTCTGATAAGCATATCTTTTGGCCTCTGTGGATCATGTGGGCCACCTAACCTTTCCACGTAATATTTGTATGCACTCTGAATAACATTTAATATATCTTGATATTCTTTTTTGGGTTTGTCGAGAGAGCCGAGCACATAAACCCTTGAGTTCTTCGGGTATATCAGAAGTACAATCCTATGATCACTATCGAAAGAAGTAATATATGATTATGTTAGTTTCATAATCGATAAAATGTGATCATGTGGATATAGTGGGTATAGTTACTTAAAGTTATATGCCCCACTTATCATTTCTCTGTCCTTCCATTGAAACATGCACCGCACAATGTACAACACGGCACAATTCCTTTTACTCTTCTTAAGTGCGTCTTGCTCTTTATTGAACATCTTCCTTTGAAACTTTTTTCGACCTGCAGTCCAGTACTTGTCATCGTTCTGGTTTAGTACTGGGTTCAGTGCACTTTGACTTATCAATGACGGGTTCAAGTACCCTTATTTATTAGACGTGTCACAACATGAATTCAACCTGCATATGTTATGAAACAATAGTCAATATAAGACATGATTGATTTTTGCATTGTATTGACAAAGTAAAAAGTACTTACATGCACCAAAGCATCATGCTTGTGATGTCGGTTCGCTTCAGACGGAACATCTAATGGAAGTCATCGAAAAATAATGCAAGAGTAAACTCTGGGCAGTTGAATATTTATTTTGGAACCTTCACTTCTATTTGTGTAACTCCTAACGAAGACGCTTCGAGGTACCAGTCATAAAATGTTCTCATCTGCCAGGACATACTCTTAAGTACTCGTTGGGGTAATAATGATTTGCCTGGTTCGTATTCGATATAATCCTCATCTCCGTAGGTCCATTTATCAACAGAAAGTGAGCCCGCCTGCTTTTGTACTAGAGCCTTCAAGGGAGCCGCTATGGGCGTAGAACATGTTTGCCCCATAGTAGTAAAAAATTTAAGCATTTCAGATTTCGGTGCCGAACACTACCCAGCTTGAACAATTGTCTTGTGGATTGCGGGCTTTGGGCGTGCATCTTGATTTTTAGGCTTGGCCACTAGCACTGGCTCAACCGGAATTGGCTCTAGCACTTTAGTGTTGGGCTCAGTGGGCTCAGGCAATAGCACTGGCTCGACCAGAACTAGCAGTGGCATTTGATCAGGCTCGACCGCTGGAACTGACACTTCCACTTGATCAGGCTCGGCCAGTTTAGGTTCTGTCACTTCTGCCACTTTATCGGGCACTAGCTCCTTCTCTACCTCTTCCTCTATCTCATGCTCATCAACGGGTGATAAAGATCGTATATTTTGCACCACGTGAGATGAAGGATATGTGGTGGATTGCGATGAGACAATAGGCGATTTACTCTGAGAACTTGTCTATAGTAATTTGATATCTCGGCTCGCCCATAGGACAAAGTTATTCAGTGCATCTCCGATTGTCTCAATCCCCTCATCAGGCATTGGAAGATCCAAGGGGTCATTGATAAATCTATCGTTGGTGATCTAATTGACCTGAACCTTGGTATACTCTACAAGAATAGGCCGATTGTGAAATAAATCACCAGGCATAGCAATGCCTCATGCAGCCTCTTGGGAATGCCCTTTGTGCCCTATCGGTAAATGTAGGCTGCATGGTGTGTCCTCTTTGATATAATTTACATGAAATTTTTCTTGTACTGAGCCAACACTGCTTGGTACGTCAAGTCGTACCTCTGGCAAGATTATTTGTCCCGCTGCAGCCTGCATTATGTTTGGATTCTCATTTATAAATTCAAAAAAGTGTCGCTTCCACTCTACAGGACGCTCTGTGGCGTCGTTTGTGCGTGCTTGACGCTTCTTGTATGTGGAACCCTCCTGTTTCTTGAAAGTATTTTTCCAGGGTGCTATAGAAGAGACACATCGGGTGCACCCTCAATGTTCCTCATTTTCGAGAGAAGATGTAAGCTGGTCATTACATCCCTCGGGCTTGAATTTTCTAGCCTTGTCCAACTCAACGATTTCCTGTGCTTTCTGAAATACTTCACTAGTCCATGAGTCGGAGAGCATATATTGGCCCTCGAGTGTTTTTTTAGATCGACCTAGGAGCTATCTCTTAGTGCGCTGATCAGCACCTGAAAACTGTTTAGGTAAACCAGCCGCACGGCCCACCTCCTCCTTTCTACTCCACTCATCCTCCTTGGCCTTATATCCACCTGGCCCAAGTTTATGTGGGAACTTATTCTTCTTAATAAGTTCTTTGAACATGATGATCTCTTGTTTGGCTTCTTCCGAGCAATGCTGCATTTTGAATTCATTCCATTCATTTGGCGTTATAAAGCCATAGTAGTTGAGCGGCAACTCTCCTTTTTGAAGGTATTGTGTGTTCAGTTTAGTCCTAAATGTACGGAGAGACTTCCCGATAGTTTTCAATGTGGCAGCTTTAGCATTTTCTAAGCGATCTTTCGGGAATTTATAATGCGCTTTTATATGCTGCCACAATTCGTTCTTCGTAGCTTCAGGGACACTCTTCCAGTTTTTCCAAACTATCTTACATCGCTCCCTAGCGAGACATCCATAGTCGTTACGCCACTTAGCTGTGATTTCTTTCAGCTTCTTTGCAGCCCCATCAACATGCACTTCTTCAACCTCATAGATAGCCGTATGCAGCTTGTTCTTCTCCCGTTTGCCTCTCCTCTTCGCATTTGCAGAGGATGTAGTGGCAGCAGGCTCAACATCTGTTGGCTCAAATGACTCAATAGATAGAACAATAGCTGTTCTTTTCTCAACTTGGAATAATCGACGCTTGCTTTCTCACTTTGGACGATCCTACGACGATAGACAATGTGAGCTTCAGGAATGTAATCCTCGGTTAGAAGATGCTCTGACTTGTTACTAACGCAATAATTACCTCCGCTTGAGCTGCAGTACTGTAGTCCTCATCGGTGTCTTGTCTCGTTCTCTTTTTCCTAGGCTCTGTTGGATGTTCATTCTCTGGAGAGTGGTACGAAGATTCGCTGTCGGAGGATCCTTTAGATGAACCCTCTTTATTTGGTTTTGAGGGAGACTCGTAGATGAGATCCTCGACGAGACGTCCTTCTTCCACCATAGATGAACTATTCATAGTTAAGAGGCTAATGTATCAGAATTTTGGTTATGCAAAAAGGGTCCGCTGTCATATGTTCATAGCTGCCATGGAACCATGGCACATCTATTCCCTGGCAGCAGCACAAGAAAGAAGAAGTTATTGAAGGGAATGGACGTGTCACATGGCTTGATGACATACATGAGATAACTCAATAACAATTTGCATCATAGGACTCTAAAAGATAGCAATATAATCTAAACAGGACTATTGAAGATCTAATCCCTAGCAGTGTTCTAAAAGGCGCCAAGCGCTAGTCGAGCGGTGGCCTGGCGCCTAGCGCCTTGAGGCGCCTAGACAGCGCCTAGGGAAGAGCCCATTTTCCTTTATTTTTTAGTTCCCCAGGGGTTCCTTGGAATAAGGAAGGAAAATATATTGCTACTATACTAATCCTCAAGTTAGGAGATTGTGTTGTTCTCTCTCTCTAGTGTTTTTGAGGCCTCAGCATATTTTGTGTTGTTTTTCAAATATGTTCATGGATGCCATGGAACCCGTGGGCACATCCATTCCCTGCCAGCATCACAAGAAAGAAGAAGATGTTGCAAGGAATGGATGTGTCTGACGGCTTTGATGACATACATGAGATAACTCAATAACAATTTGCATCATAGGCCTCTAAAAGGATTTGCAGAATCTAATGTATGAAAACTCTTCTTGGCTACATAACTCCTCTCTCCCAAGTCCCAACTCCCTCTTTGTTTCCCCAACCTACATGCCCCTTGTATGCGTGCATAAAGGGCCAAAGTCCCTGTGCAATCTAATAATCTCCATCTAATAATATCACATTGCTTATACACAGATAGTTGTCTACATATTTGGCAGGAGTTAAAATCCTCGATATCTCACTTGTTCTCTTACGATAGTTAAGTTATCTCCTATTCTATAGAGATTATACAACCAATCAATCAAGCTCTATAACTTGGTTTTCTAGCTAGCCTCCTCAGGATACACACACACACACATATATATACATATATACATATATACATATATACATATATACATATATACATATATACATATATACATATACACATATATATGTCTTACTAGCTACACAAATTGAAACAAGAACTGGACGTAGGGTATTACACTCTATAGAGGCTAGACCCTATACAATCTTCATGTGGCATCTTATATATGGTAAGCGAACAACCTTGTTTCTATTACTTATCATATATTCAATCAACAAGAAGCACACATTATTCTATGTATATCTGTTAAATATTTACAATGTGGCATCAAATGTATGTGAAGTAGCTGAAAATATAGATTAGTTTATCGATGAACTATCTCACAATATCAATTTTGACAGGAACAAAGGATTGTTTTAATATTATGACTTGAAATTGGTCTTGTTGCAAGTACTATATTTCAATCAAAACAAAACAATCACTTCATTTTTTTGTGAAGTGGCAGGGTGCTTAAAATTAGTGTTCATGTAGGCATGGATTTTAAAGGTGGGGGTAAAGAGAGCATTTAGAAGTAATCATTTTCACAACACATGTATTGTAGTGAATAAATGCAAATTTCCTCGATGATAAAAACTAGATAGAAACACCACAAAAAGTACAAAACATATTACCAGTGATCAATAATACGCTTATGATCCTTACCAGTGAATGATGACAGCAACCACCCGTCTAATTGCAAAACACTGGCTGCTGGTACTGAGGTTCAACACTATCACTCCACAATTGGAAAATGAAGAATAAATGCTACAATTAGAAAGCAAGAAATTAGAGGATTTTTTAACTAGCTAAACAACTACTAATCCTTCTGTCCAAGAAACCCCTATGACGACCTCAGCGATTTTGCTCCGGGCGGAGGGCGGCGGCGCAGATTCCTTGACGGCGGAGACGGCCGGCGGAGGGCGGTGCCACGGTCTCCAGGATGGCGACGCAGGCTTGGGTATGGCGGCGATGGTCGGAGGGCGGCGGCGCGGACTCTACGATGGTGGCAATGGGCAGATGGCGGTTGCACGGGCTCTGGGACGGCGGCGCGGGCTCGGGGATGAAGGCGACGGGCTCCGGGGATGGTGGCGGCGCGTGCTCCGGGACAGTGGTGTGGGCTCCGGGATGGCGGTGCAGGCTCCGGGACGGCGCACGATGAAGGGCTACGGGACGGCGGTGACGAGCACTGGAGTTACAGGCTAATGAAACTAGGTTTCGTCCAGGCGGGAGCCGAAAATTTTATATAGGTGTATTAATAGTGGCGGGCATGATGATGTCATCTTGCCCGCCACTGCTATTTCTCTTAAGAGTGGCGGGTGGTGACGTCACCTGACCGCCACTAGTAATCCGGCCACCACTGACATTCGACTTAGTAGTGTCGGGCCGCTGACGTCACCTGACCGCCACTACTAAAAGGAATAGTAGTGGCGGGCTGGTGACGTTAGCATGCCCGCCACTAATTAAACACGTGTCCTCTACTGCTAACTCTGAGGAGAATTTTTATTTTTATATCTAGCATACACTGCCCACAATGTTGAGAAACACTTTGTAGCGTAGTGGTGCAGGGGGGCTATCTTTGGGCCATGCGATTCGAGGTTCGAACCTTGCTGCCTGCAGGCGATTTGAGGTTTCAACCTTGCTGCTGGCCTCCAAACATTTGTTTTCATTTCTGTTCTAATTTTCATCACTTTTTCATTGATGTTTAAATTCTAGTTTGAACTTGATTTTTTTAACAATAAAAATACATCATAACTTATCAAATTTAAAAAATTGTATTTTTCTGCATCACTTACTGTTTTTTATTTCATTAATAAACCTAAGATTCTCCGGGGATGAATTATGGTTTAGAGATGAAATGACTGAGGTTTGAAAGCAAAATCTATATTTGATTCTTCCTTTGAACATGAAACTTTTTATACAATAAAAAACAACACAACTATTCTAATTGCAAAAAATTGGTATTTTTCTGCCTCAGTTTACTATTTTTATTTCATTAAGTGTGTTTTTATGATCAAAGTCAAATGAGTTAAATTTGAACTACAAGACATGAAATAATTAACCAAAATTTATAGAAAAACCATATTCATGTTTTTGACTCTATTACTAGTTATTATCCAATAAATTTAAAACCATCATAAAAAATGTAGGTTGCCACAACACTCGATCGACAACTTGTATTTTTATATTTTTTAATCCTCAAAAAATAAAATAAAGTCTAAAAAAGATGACACTTGTCATGTTGTTACGATATAATCGATTCATAGATGTTGTCATAAAAAATAAAATTGTTTCGAGAAAATAATCATGTAGGGCGTTAAGAAACCTGAGATTCTCTAGGGATGAATTAGGGTTTAGAGATGAAATGACTCAGATTTGAAAGCAAAACCTATAGTTGATTCTTCCTTTGAACTTGAAACTTTTTGTACAAGAAAAAAACAACACCAATATTCTAATTGCAAAAATTGGTATTTTTCATTAACATAAATTGGTATTTAAATGCAAATAAGTCTTGGTAGCGGTAGGGATTATCTAGCATACACTGCCAACATTGCCGAGAAAGACTTTGTAGCGCAGTGGTGCGGGGGCTCTCTTTGGTCCATGCGGTTCGAGGTTCGAACCTTGCTGCCGGCAGGTGGTTTGAGGTTTGAACCTTGCTGCTGGCGCCCAAACAACATTTTTTATTCTGTTAATGTACTTTTTTAAATTTTCAGCACTTTTTTATTGATGTTTAAATCCTCGTTTGAACTTGAATTTTTTTAACAATAAAAATACATCATAACTTGAATTTAAAAAATTGGTATTTTTATGCCTCAGTTTACGTCACTCGACTTAGTAGTGGTGGGCCGATGATGTCATGCGACCGCCACTACTAAAACTAATAGCAGTGGCGGGCTAGTGACGTCAGCATGCCCGCCACTAGTTACACGTGCCCACCACTACTAATAGGGGTAGTAAGGATTATCTAGCATACGCTACCTACATTCTCGAGAAAGACATTGTAGCGTAGTGCTGCGGGTGCTCTCTTTGGGCCATGCGGTTCGAGGTTTGAACCATGCTGTTGGCAGGTGGTTTGAGGTTTGAACCTTGCTGCTGGCCTCCAAACATTTTTTTCATTTCTGTTCTAATTTTCAGCACTTTTTTATTGATGTTTAAATCCTCATTTGAACTTGAATTTTTTTAACAATAAAAATACATCATAACTTATAAATTTTTAAAAAATTGTTATTTTTCTGCTGCGGTTTACGTTAGACATGTATTAAAAAAATTGCTATTTTTCTTTCTCAGTTTACTGTTTTTTATTTCATTAAGTGTGTTTTTATGATCAAAGTCAAAATAAGTTAAATTTGAACTACAAGACATGAAATAATTAACCAAAATTTATAGAAGAACTATATTCATGTTTTTGACTTTATTATTAGTTATTATCCAATAAATTTAAAACCATAAGAAAAAATGTAGGTTGCCATAACACTCGATCGACAACATGTATCTTTATAGTTTTTTAATCCTCAAAAAATCAAATAAAGTCTAAAAAAGACAAGACTTGTCATGTTGTTACGAATGATCGAGACTTTGGAGCGTAGTGGTGTGGGGGCTCGCTTGGGGCCATGCGGTTTGAGGTTCCAAACATGACACATCACGTTTATTTGAAAGCAAGTAAACAAACACAAGTCCAGGCTGGGGAAACCAGCTTGCACATCGAACCGCACACCAAACCAAAACGCACTACCGGTCGAAACCCAAAAGAAAGATATGGTTTGGAGCTTCTTCTTCTTCCTCGGCACAAACCCAACCTATTTCTGGTTAAACAAATGAAAAGCCTCAACTTACCAATCCTCAACCAACTCGGCATCATCAGGCAGTTTGAACTGCTCTCCATGTTCCTGAACAAGAAAATCCATGCGGCGGCGACAGTGAGAACAACTTATCATACATGCAACAATGTAAAAATATCGTTCAATGATTGAATTGGCTGATAAAAATATAAAATTTGCATAAAAAGAGGATCTTGCCTCCTGCTTCCTCTTGCTACCGCATTGCTCTGCATGCTTCCCTTTTCCACTGCTAGCCTCGGCATGTTTCCCTCTACCACCGGTTGCCTCATCATTCTTCTGTCTGCCAGCACTTACCCTAACTGGTTGGGGCGATCGCGAGTCATCCTCTGAGTCAGAGTCCAATATAAGAATCACTTTCTTCGTCAAGCAGCTACAAACTATACCATGTACCTTAAGTTTACCGCATTTGCAAACCTCACACACACCACTTGATGTAGATTCTAAGGATCCACTGTTTGGTTCAATCTTAGGAGGAGCCATCGTGAACCGGTGAGGAGGGCGCTATCGTCGAGGTTCGGGGTCGACGATGAGGCTGGGTGGAGGGCGCTGTCATCGAGGTTGGTGGTCAGGAATGGCTAGTGGGAAATTTGTGGACAATATATATACTTTGGTTAATTAATCTCGTGAATGGCTCATGTATATATGTATATATAGCATCTGTAATTTTTTTGTTACATTGATTCAGTTTTTATAGTACGTTAAAAAACATTATTGTTATAGTGCATTCTACTAGTAATATTATACTAAATTATATTACCATGCATAAATTAATATAACTATCCGAAATCATTTTAACCCTAAGCTCGGATAAAATAAGACTAAAGGTTAATAATAATTTACTGACTGGTGGCGACGGGCTGCGACGATGGGCTCTAGGGGCGGCGCCGACGGGCTCCGAGGATGGCGGCGACGAGTGGAGGGCGGCGGCGACATGCTTCGGGATGGCGGCGACGGGCGGAAGGAGGCGACACAGGAGTTTAGGGTTTAGAAATGAAACTAGGTTTTCGGACGGTGGGAGTGGAAAGTATATATAGGTGTTTTAGCAGTGGCGGTGTGGCGCCCCGATTTACAGAAATCGGAACATTATTGAATTTCCATAGAAAAACAATAATACAAGAGGTTTATCATGCGACAATCGTACATAAGACAGTATTCATGGTACGTAGACCATATTTATTGCATCAGAGTTGAAATAAAAATAATAATAAAAGTAAATAGCATGACGAACGCCTTCTTCAGGATCTTTGCTTGACTGGGTCGCTACTCCAGACCGTCTTCATAGTAGGCATCCTCTGTGGTGTTCAACGGGTATGAGTACAAAAAGTACTCAATAAGCCACTGCAAATGCAAGTAATAATGCAAGGTAATAACAAAGGAAGGAGTAATGGTTAGCAGTGCGGAAAAGTATATTTTCAGTTGTTGCAATTAGTGTAGTCAGATTTAATCATGCGGAAATGTAAACATGAACAACAATAACATCTTCTAACTCGAGGAGTACGTTTTACCTCCTCGCACAACAGTCCTTACATATCAAACCATCATGCACATACATATTCAAAGTAATCTAATTGTGGGATGTCACGCAACCCACCCTTGACCGTGGGCTCGGCTTTTCGAAAAGATTTAAGACTCTGATCAGAGATGTACTACTGTACCCATAAGGCACGCACTCACCCCAAAAGAGATGACCCATACCACGGGAACTCGTGCCAAAACCTCAACATGAAAGGTTCCAAGCGATAACCACCCACTCTAGGTTTCGCCGGCGCACCGGGCCGCATCCCGGCTAACATCGCACCCCCTTTTGCGCCACGTCGGTACAAGCCACCCGCAGGTGCTGCTTGACCCATCTCCAAATGGTGGCCTCGGTTTGGAACACTCCATACCTTAGTTAGGACTTACCCATTAGACTTGTGGTTAGTACGGAAGTGTATTGCAACGGATCCCGCAGACCGGTCCTTATAGTGCCCCGGGTGCTACCGACCAATGCCCTAGCTTGCACCCGGAACACACCATGCATACACTCACAACCATAACTCATCACCGACAGAATTCCAAGGATAAGAAGTAACGGGGATCATATAGTAGAACCAATCGCTACGACTCATTTTTAATCCTATAGCAATCGTGTCAATACATTGGACACTAACTAATAATACAAATCATGTGGTGACAAGGAGTTTAGGCTAGAGAGCATGGCTTGGGTTGCACATCAAGGTCGGGGGATCCTAAATAAATATATTGTAAGGGTTTCATTTGACTAATGCATGTATAACCTATGTGTTTTAGCAATAGTTTAATAAAACATGGGTTCAATATGCTCAAAAGATTGGTTTGGTGACTTGCCTTGTTCAGCGAAAGGCGAGGGAGGGACTTCTGGGAAGTATTCCGGCTCCTCGGCGGCGTCGTAGTCTTTCTGATATAAATAAAGTTAAATAAAACAAACACAACATTCGATTTAAACAATATGAAATCACACAACAAGCACATAGGTGTAAACTGGTTTAATTTAAAGGAAATCAAGTTGTTAAGTTTCTGAAATTTATTTCATAAATAATTTAAAAAGAATTATAGTAACGTGTTGTCCTTTGGAAAAGGGTTTTAAAAGAGAGTAACCTCATTTTAAACATTATAATCAATTTAAAATGAAAGGTTCATGGGCAATGAAGTGGTTTTCAGTATATGAACAGAAAGAAAATAAATATAAACTTTAATGAAATTTTAAATAATTGAATTTTCATTTTACCCTAAGGGTATTTGAATACCTATTTAAATAATCATAAAAAAGTCTAAAGTAACATACTGTTTTTATTGAACTAAAGTGTAGAGAATAAAATTATAAAATTTCTGGAATTGAAATGACAATTTTTGGAGTTCAAATGCGCCAGATATGAATTTTACAAGTTTTAAACACTTTCTGGAATTTATTTTTGAATTTAATTCCCCTCGGGTCCACGGTGAGCTAGGCCCACTGTGAACCCGCGCACTGTGCACGTGGTCCGGCCCAATCTGGACCGTTGGATCCAGATCCAACGCGCGAGAGTGAGGCGGGACGGTTAAGTGATAACGGACGGCCACGATTAAAACGTGCGAAAGGGTACTACTTGGACGCACGAGATCGAGTGCGGGTTTTAAATAGAAATGAACTGGTGAGATTAAAACATACCGCTTTGATTAGATCCGACGGTGCATATTAGATCGCGCGCGTGATGAAACTGACGCCGCTCGATCGCGATCGCATGGTCGGGATTGAATCTGACATGGCACGGGTACTCGACCCATGCCGGTCATCTTCTCCGACGACGGCGAGCGGGTCAGGGGCCATGGCGAGCGACGGCGGCCCTAGCTAAGCCTAGAAATGGAAAGAGGACGTCTCGGGGATCGCGAGGGTACCTTAGGTGAGGCTGGGGGTCGATGGGAAGCGGTCGGCGGCGAGGGTAGACGACGGAGTGGTTCGGGTTCCTTGTCGGCGATGGTGATCCGGCGGGGTTCGACGTCGGCGAAGGGGTGGCCTAGGTCGGGGTCGTCCTTGCGGTCACAGTGGTGCGGTCAGCAAGGACGGAGGGGAACTCCGGCGACGGCGAGCGATAGCTGGAGGACGGGCGATGGTGTTGTGCTAAAAATCGAAGAGAGGGCGTTCTGTTTGGTCTGACCGCAATTGGATGTGTGGACCGAAAGCGGCGGAGGTGAGGGGTTTAAATAGGGTCGTCGGCAAGGGATAACAGACGACGTATACAAGGAAAGAGGAGAGGAGGTCTTCAATGGCGCCGTTGAGGCTCGGCCATGCACGCGAGCGCTGATCCCGTGGCTTAATGGCGTGGGTTAATGGGGGGAAACGGCCGGGAGAACGCGGGGGAATCAATGCCGATGAGTAATTAATGAGAGGGGGCCGGCGAGAGCGAATCCGAGGTGGGGCTAGGGTTTCGGCCGGCGAGGGGGGGGATTTGGGGGCGGATCTCGTGGGGAAGACGGGTCCGACAGGTGGGCCAAGGTGGTCAGCGGGTGCGACCGCGCGAGGGTGGCGACTGACGGGTGGGGTCGGGCTAGGGCGCGAGAGGGGACTGTTGGCGCCGATAGTTGGGCCAAGGTAGTCGGGTGTGCGGGCGCGGAGAGAGGGGTCTCTGACGGGTGGGGCCCGGGTGTCAGGTGGCGCGCGCGGGGAGGAGTGGGCTGGGCCGGCTGGGAGAGAGAGAGGGGAGGAGGGAGCCCGTTACTGTTTAAAATGTTTTTTGTTTAAAAATAATTGTAGAAATTGGTTTAAAATAATAAGGCTACTCCCAAGGTTGATAAAAATTTGTACAAATTCTCAAAAATATATCTTGGCCTTAGGAGTTTATACAAAAATTTTCATCTCATGGTTTTGTCATTAACTCTATGTTGTAGTTCAAAATGGGAGAGGAGGGTATTAAAGGTATTTCCAAAATAATAAATTTCAGGAAATTGAATTAAATAATATTTTTATTACTTTGAAAATTTTGGGGTGTTACAAACCTATCCCCCTTACAAAGAATCTCGTCCTCGAGATTGGATCGTTACTCGAATAACTCGGGGTATTGGGCTTTCAGTTCGTCTTCTTTTTCCCATGTAGCTTCTTCGGCGGGGTGGTTGTCCCACTGAACCTTGCAGAAGCGAACTACACGACTCCTAGTTACCCTTTCCTTGGTTTCCAAGATCTTGACGAGTTTCTCGATGTAGGTCAAGTCTTCTTGGACGTTGAGCTGTTGAAGATCGGCTTGCTCGGTGGGCACACGAAGACATTTCTTCAACTGAGAGACATGGAACACATCATGAACTCCTGCCAAAGATGGAGGCAGTTCGAGTTGATATGCCACTTCTCCTTGCCGTCGGAGGATCTGAAAAGGTCTGACGTAGCGGGGTGCTAGCTTGCCTTTCATGTTGAACCTTTGAGTGCCGCGGAGGGGAGTGACTCGGAGGTAGACATAATCGCCCTCCTCAAAGGTTAGGTCTCTTCGATGGTTATCGGCGTAGCTCTTCTGTCGGGACTGGGCTATCTTTAACCGGACACTTATGACCTTGACCTTATCTTCATCTTCCCTTAGTATATCTGTCCCAAACAGTTGTGACTCTCCGGTCTGATCCCAGAGCAACGGCGTTCTGCACTTACGCCCGTAAAGTGCTTCGAACGGGGACATTTGCAGGCTGGCCTGATAGCTGTTGTTGTAGGAGAACTCCGCATACGGCAAGTTCTTGTCCCACATTCCGCCAAAGTCTAGAGCGCAAGCTCTAAGCATATCCTCCAATATCTGGTTGACCCTTTCGGTTTGACCGTCGGTCTATGGATGATAGGCGGTGCTAAAGTTCAGCCAGGTGTCGAGTTCCTCTTGGAGGTTCTTCCAAAACTTGGAGGTAAACTGACTCCCACGGTCAGATACGATCCTCTTAGGAACTCCGTGAAGGCATACGATCCGGGTCATGTACAACTCAGCCAACTTGGCGAAAGTGTAAGTTGTCTTGACTGGGATGAAGTGAGCTACCTTGGTGAGTCGGTCGATGATTACCTAGATAGAATAGTGACCAGCTTGGGTCCTGGGTATTCCCATGATTAAGTCCATTCCTATCTCTTCCCACTTCCATTCAGGGACTTTGAGAGGCTGCAATAGTCCAGCAGGCCTTTGATGCTCTGCCTTGACTCGCCGGCATGTGTCGCACTTGGCCACATACTCAGCTATTTCTCTCTTCATGCTGACCCACCAATATTTTTCTTTCAGGTCTTGATACATCTTGGTACTCCCGAGATGTATGGAGTATAGAGTATCGTGGGCTTCTTGAAGGATGAGGGTCTTCAACTTATGCTTGTCGGGTACACATATCCGGTTTCCGAACCAGATGGTACCATGCTCGTCCTCGGAGAATCCGGGGGCTTTACCCTTCCGCATGTTCCGTTGGATCTCCAAGATATCCGGGTTTTCCTTATGTTGTTCTCAGATCTGGTCTATCAAGATAGGCCGAGACTACAAGGCAGCGAGGTACGCTCGGGTGGTGATCCCTAGATTCAGCCTTTCCATCTCCTTGTAGAGCAGAGGGGCTTGGTCCTGAATCATGATGGCATTGCAGTACCCTTTTCGACTAAGGGCATTTGCCACCACATTTGCCTTGCCTGGATGATAGTGGATGCCCAAGTCATAATCCTTGATCAGTTCCAACCATCTCCTTTGCCTGAGGTTCAGATCTAGTTGGGCGAATATATACTTGAGGCTCTTGTGGTCGGTGAAGACCTCACACCGATTCCCCACAAGGTAATGTCTCCATATCTTCAAGGCATGAACCATGGCTGCTAACTCTAGGTTGTGGGTTGGGTAGTTCAGCTCATGCGGTCTTAGTTATCGGGAGGCGTAGGATATCACCTTCCTATCTTGCATTAAGACACATCCCAAACCTTGGCGAGAAGCATCGCAGTAGACGTGGAATTCTTTCCGGATGTCTGGCAGAGTCAGAATAGGGGCTGACACGAGCTTCTTCTTGAGGGTCTAGAAGCTTTCTTCACAGTCTGGGGTCCATTCGAATTTCACTTCTTTTTGCAACAGCTTGGTCATAGGATTGGCGATCTTCGAAAAATTCTCGATGAACCGGCGGTAGTATCCGGCCAATCTGAGAAAACTCTGGATCTCGATCACGGTCGCGGGTTGCAGCCAGTTGGTTACTGCTTCCACGGTGGTTGGGTCCACTGCTATTCCTCTGGCAGATATAACATGACCGAGGAATTTCACCTCAGACGTCCAAAATTCGCACTTGCTGTATTTGGCGTACAGTTGATGCTCCCTTAGCTTTCTGAGGGTCAGACGGAGGTGGGTTTCGTGTTCTTCCTTGGTTTTGGAGTAAACGAGGATATCATCGATGAATACCACGATGAACTTATCCAAGAACTCCATGAATACATAGTTCATCATGTTCATGAAAAAGGCCGGGGCATTCGTGAGTCCGAACGACATCACTATATACTCGTAGAGTCCATAGCGGGAGGTGAAGGCAGTCTTGGGTATGTCCTCTTCTCTAATCCTCAATTGGTGATAACCTGACCTGAGGTCAATCTTGGAAAACACCGAGGATCCCTTCAGTTGATTGAACAAGTCGTCGATCTGAGGCAATGGGTACTTGTTCTTGATGGTTACATCGTTCAGGGCTCTATAGTCCACACATTCTTTTGGTCTTGTCCTTCTTCAAGGAAAAGATAACCGGTGCACCCTCGGGTGAGGTACTCGGTCGGATGTAGCGTTTCTGTTCAAGGTCTTCGATGTTGCTCTTGACCTCGGCTAATTCATTGGCGGTTATCCGATATGGGTGCTTGGAGATTGGAGTGGTCCCAGGGACAAGTTCGATTCTGAATTCGATGTCCCGCTTGGTAGGCATTCCTGGTAGGTCCTCTGGGAAGACGTCCATGAACTCCTTGACTATGGGCACTTCTTCAAGGGCTAGCGAATGAAGGGACGCTTCGAGTGGTTTGCGGCTAGTCATCTGAAAGGTGACGGCTTCGCCTTCAGGGTTGGTCACTGTGACGGACTTGTTGGCACAATTGATTACTCCCTTATGCTTCATCAACCAATCCATCCCTAGGATGAGGTCGAGTCTCGTGCACTTTATGAGGACTGGCTCGGCCCAGAATAATACTCCTTGGATGTCTATCTGAACCTTAGGGCTGTATAAGTGGGCTATGGTTTTATTGCAGAGAGTGGCAATCATCATGGGGACGGATAGAGGGAGTACGTCCAATTCGTTGACTTTCACAAAATCTTCCGAGACGAAGGAGTGAGTCGCTCCAGAGTCAAATAAAATCGTAGCTGGTAAGGAATTCACGGTAAACGTACCGAGCACGACTTCGGGAGCCTCCTGAGCTTCCTCCGCGTTGATGTGGTTGACGCAGGCACGAACCGCCTGGTTGGGTGCCACGCCTTGGGGCTGCTTGGGGTGAGGACACTAGTGCGAATAGTGCCCTTCCTTCCGGCAGTTGAAGCAGTCGACCGGCCTCCCTTGGCGATCCTTCAAGATCGGGGCCTTGGCGGCTGGTGTCGGCTGAGCTGTCGGAGCTGGTGGAGCAGGGCGAGGATGCCCAGCGTTGGATCCACCGGTGGTGTGAGGTGGCCTGTAGGCGGGCCGAGGATGGTAGGCGGGCGCTGGTGGCGGAGGGACGAAGTGGTGCCTAGGAGAGTTCGCCTGTTGATTCTTGAATGCGATCATCTTTCTCTTCTTGAGGTCCAACCTGTTTTGCTCAGTCTCTTGGATGAGTGCTTTATTGACTAGCCATTGGAAGTTGGCGTAGTCGGTGGCGACGAGCTGGATGGACAGCTCATCCTTAAGTCCCCGGAGGAACTTAGCCTGGCGGAGGGCGTCGGTCCGCATCTCTTCCGGTGCGTAGCGGGCGAGGCGGTGGAACTCATGGAGGTACTCCATGACAGTCTAACTGCCCTGGTGCAGGTCGCAGAACTCCTGCTGTTTCACTGTGATGACACCGGCGGGGACGTGGGCGGCGCGAAAGGCGATGGTGAACTCTGCCCATGTCACCACGTGGTCCTCAGGCTGGGACTCACGGTAGTTGTCCCACCATTCGGGGGCGGGACCCTGGAGCTGGAGAGTGGCGAAGGCCACTCGCTCCCGGTCGGTGCAGGGGAGGAGATCAAGCTTATTCCCAATGGTGCGGAGCCAATCTCCGGCCTTCATGGGGTTGGTGGTGCTCGAGAAGATAGGGGGACGCACACGCAGGAACTCCGAGAGTTGAGGAGCGGGTGCGGGTGCTGGTGCGTGAGGGGCGGTTTCCCCATTTTGTAGACGGTCCAACTGAGCTTGTTGGTGCTGCATTTCAGTGAGGAGGCGGTGATCAGCTAGTTCTGATTTTCCATCATCTCCGCCAAAGTAGGATGGTTGGCGGATGGCGATCCAGACTGACGTGGGCCCGTTGCACCCCAGTTGGGTACAACACCCTCGGGCGCGTCACGGCTTCCTCCTTCTCCGTTGTTGGAGCCAGCGTTCTGGTGGTCGGCCATCTTCTAAATACCATGATATAAAGTAAAAAGATGATGACAAATCAATTAAAGAAAATAGTTCATCAATTTCATGCATATAAATCAGTGGTACAAATTGTTTATTACAACCAAGCTTTTATTCTACCCACAACACACTCGTTGTGGTTAGCACCACATACAAAATTTTGCTTTATTAAAATAGCGGCCTCTAACGCCTACTCACCACCGGAGGCGGTCTCCGTGCTATCGGAACCACGGGCACGCGGCTCCTGAGGGATGGTGGGCTTGAGAAAGTTCTCGATAATGGAGTCAGAGACGAGGCCGGGGCGTGGTGCAGGGGTACTGGCGGTGGACGGTCCAGCGGTGGAGGGGTGTGGCGGGATCTGCTTGGGGCGAGGGATGGTCTCACGGATGGGCTTCCTCTTCCTAGGGAGGAGGGGAACCATCTCCGCGATGTCCTTCTGCAGCTCCATGATCTTACGCTGTAGCTTGCCGTTCTGTTGGATCAAGTTCTTCGTCTCCTCACGAAGAAACTCAACCGCCTCATGGTGCTCGTCGGCGTCGAGCACCGCCTCAGTATGGAGGTCGTCATAGCCTGAAGAAGACGCGACTGCCGGGCCATGACCAGATCACGCATGGAGTGAACTCCGACGTAGATACTGCGGTGGGCACCGGGAGTGCGCTTCGGCACAAACCGGATGGACGAGTTCTGAAGACGATCATCATAGATCATCCTCAACTCCATAAGGGCCTGGAGGGCGACTCATTGGCACGCGACGTCGAAAGTCGGGCCTCCAAGCGCGGTGGTGTAGGACGAAAGATGCTCTCCTGAGCCGTGGACGGTGAGAGAGACGTCACAGGGCCCGGCAAACTCTTCCAGGTACACCCCCTGGAATTCACGCTCGAAGAGGAACCCGAGGAAGGTGAGCATCATGCGGAGCTCTCGGACGAAGCCCTCAAAGTGGTGGCAGTAGCTGTGGACTTGGT
Source organism: Zizania palustris (assembly GCA_019279435.1). NCBI lineage: Eukaryota > Viridiplantae > Streptophyta > Magnoliopsida > Poales > Poaceae > Zizania > Zizania palustris. The sequence continues at coordinate 16,939,874 of JAAALK010000085.1, read as the reverse complement.
AGACTGGCATCTACAAAAACAACAAGTTGAAGAAAAGTGAGGGGAGGAACAAAATTTATAATGTAGATTTTCGAGAAATAATTTTCTGCGGATACCGTTGACTCTACCGAACCCCCCTCCGGGTAACGAGTTCGGCTCACAGTGGGCGAAGCCACTGGAGCCGTCGATGCCTCCACTGTACAACTGGGCAGGGACTCTGTGGGCTCCATACATATCACAACCAGAGTACCCTCCACAACTTAATGCTATGCCTTGTTTTCCTTCTGAGTATTATGAATGGCAGGGACAAACAGACGCAGCAGAGGGATGCATCGTCCACAAGCTGTCCGTGGTACCTCTGAATCGGCTCGTGCAGAGCGAAGTCGAAGAATACGGGCGCGAAGAGGCAAAGGACAAGGAGACCGAAGCTATCACAGTCAGAGTTGGGTCTCAGGAAGTCCCAATCCCGAAGGCCTATTCGTCGAAGTCTTATGGAGGTAAGTCCCCTTCTTCGGTCGAAGCCCGTGCCGGAGCCTGGTCCGATAGGCCGAACGAGGCCGGTCCAATTGCCGGGGTCCTCAGTGAAGGCTTCTCCAAATACAGAGTGCGCGAGGGTGAGGTAGGTAGTACCACTTCATCTAGAGTTCATAGGAACCCAGCAGTGGCACTTGGGACCAAGCCACATCCATCTTGGGCACCTCCAGGCCTATCCAAATCACAAAAGAGGTGTCTACATTGACTACGGGCATAGGAGATGCGCGAGAAGAAGGCCGAGGACAAGCGAGACGCTATTTTTGAAGAAATTCGCCAGCGGCCAACGATGAGATGGGTATGGAGGATGAAGCCATTTGAGATAACCAACCTGACTCCTAGTCCGAGCGATGACAACGACGACATGCTCGATGACGACTACTTGCCCGTCTCCGAGGGGCCCTCACACCAGGCGATGGACATCCACGTCGTCACGCTACCCACCGAGTTTGCCCTGCCATAGGATGAGGCCAAGGTCGCTCGGTTGAACCTTGGCCCGCGCAATCCTATCTTTGAGAAACCCGAGGACTCAGCTCGCCATCTAAAGCCTCTCTATGTTAGGGGTCACATTTACGGAAAGCCGATTTCCTGGATGCTTATTGACGGTGGCGCCACTGTTAACCTATGCCTTACTCGCTATTGAAGAAACTTGGCAGGGACGAGGATGATCTGAAGAAGACCAACTTGATGCTCAATGGCTTCAACGGTGAGAGTTCCGAGGCCAAGGGTGTGCTCTCCATGGAGTTTACAGTAGGCAACAAGACATTGCCAACGACATTCTTCATCGTCAATGTATAAGGTAACTACATCATGCTTCTAGGGCACGACTGGATTCACGCGAACTGCTGCATTCCTTCTAGTTTGCACCAGTGCCTAATTCAGTGGGACGGCGATGAAGTAGAGGTCATACTCGCAGATACTTCGGCCCAAGTGGCATTGGCCGATGTGTCCATCGACACCGTTCACAACAAAGTAGAATGTCTATCCGGTAGAGATCTTTCGGATTACGATTTTGTCAGCGTGTCCGGAGGATGTTTTGTACCAGTGTCTGTAAAGCTAGTTGGTGTAGCACAACTGTTTTTGTATTAGTAGTCATGTCTAGCAAGAGTAATCTGGATTGGCTAAAGTCTCGGGTAGAGCAGTATCAGTCTACTAAAGACGGTATTGCCGAGACCATCGAGGACTTTAGCGAAGTAGAGAAATTGGGACAAGGCTTTGCGTTGGCTGATCCTTTAGAAGAAGTTGACATAGGAGATGGTAGCATCCTAAGGCCAACTTTTGTAATCCATCTTTTGCAGCCTGATGAAAACGCCGAAGTAATAAAGTTGCTTTGGTCATATGTCGATTGTTTAGCATGGGAGTATAGCGAGATGCCAGGACTAAGCCACGAGCTCGTGGAGCATTGGCTACATATCAAGCCTGGGTTTAGGCCTTATAAGCAGCCTCCTCATCGCTTTAATTCGAATGTCTATGACCGAGTTAAAGAAGTGGAACGACTGCTCAAAGCTGAAATTAATAGGCCATGTAGGTATGCAGAATGGGTCGCTAACATTGTGCCTGTAGAAAAGAAAGGGACCGGCAAAATACGAGTTTGTATTGATTTCAGGGATCTGAACAAGGCCACTCCGAAGTATGAGTATCTAATGCCGATAGCCGACATGCTAATCGACGATGCTTTAGGACACAAGGTACTACGTTTTCTTGATGGCAATGTTGGTTATAATACAATCTTTATGGCCAAAGAGGACGTCTACAAGACAACCTTTCGATGCCCTTGTTTTGTCGGTTTATTCGAGTGGGTCGTTATGACTTTTGGTTTAAAGAACGCTAGCGCTACTTATCAACGTGCTATGAACTTGATCTTTCATGACTTTCTAGGAGTTATGTTAGAAGTTTACATTGATGATGTTGTAGTCAAATCAGACGCTATGGGAAACCATTTAGCCGATTTGAAAGTTGCTTTTGATAGGATGCGACAGTACGACTTAAAAATGAACCTACTCAAGTGTGCTTTTGACGTGTCGGCGGGCAAGTTCTTAGGTTTCATGATTCATGAAAGAGGCATAGAGATTGATCCTAAGAGGCTTGAGAAAACTAGAAACGTTGCAGCGCCGACATGCAAGAAAGATGTGCAGAAGTTGCTAGGCAGGATTAATTATATGCGTCGCTTCATATCTAACTTGTCGGGCAAGATTGATGCCTTTGTCCCCATACTCCGGCTAAAGAACGGGCCGAGTTCACTTGGGGGGCAAGAAAGCAAAGCGCCTTTGAGAAGATAAAAAACTTCTTGTCATCCCCACCCGTGGTGAGAGCAACTAAAGCCGGGATTCCGTTCCGGTTATACATCGCTGCTGAAGATAGCATAATCGGGGCCATGGTAACCCAGGAGGTAGAAGGAAAAGAGTACATCATCACATTCTTGAGCGGCCTGCTGGACCCCAAGACCAAGTATGTGTTTGTGGAACGTTTATGTTTATCACTTTATTACGCATGTACCAAATTATGTCACTATCTTCTTCCTACTACATGTGTTGTCATTTGCCAAACCGATGTTATAAAGCACATGTTAAAAAAGCCGATTCTAAGGGGAAGAATCGGAAAGTGGGCTTACGCTTTGATTGAATATGATTTGGCCTATGAACACCTAAAAGCTATGAAAAGCCAAATTGTAGCCAACTTTATAGTTGACCACCACATAGATGTCAGTTGGAGTAACAATGTTTCTTTAATTCAGGTTGTATCGTGAAAACTTTACTTTGATGGTTCAGCTTGCAAAAATGGCCAAGGTATTGGAGTAGTTTTCATATCACCTAGTGGAGCGCACTTTGAAACTTCGGTTCATTTAGAATTTCCCTCTACCAATAACCAAGTAACAAGTGGCTAAGAGTGCCCAATGTTTTAATGGTTTGCTAAACAGCTACTTGGATAAGTGCCTAGACATAGTTTCTACTTTTGAGGACTTCAAAATTTCTCATGTGTCAAGAGAGGCCAATTCAGTTGAAAATTATTTGGCTCAGCAAGCATCTGGCTACCAAGTCAGGAGAGGAAATTTTATGTACGAGAAAAGCCAATGTTTGGTCTCACTACCGAAGCCAGTGACTTCGGACAGACGCACCCTCCGGGTCGGACCCCTCCGACCGCCGGAGATTACCACGCGCCGAGACCCTAGGGCCGGAGTACTCCGCCCACCAAAGGGTCTGGCACGCCGGAGCCCGTGTGCCAAAGTCCCTGGGACAGTGAGGGTTTCCGGGAGCCTGGACCCTCTGATAGGAGACTTCAGATATTATGGTATTAAGTTAATAAACTCTTCGCCCTATTATGCTCAGGCCAATGGTCAGACCGAGTCTAGTAATAAAATAGTGATTGAGCTCATTAAGAAGAAAATTGAAGAGTTCCCTAAAAGGTGGCATGAAGTGCTCTCCGAGGTGCTATGGGCTTGTAGAATTGCAAAGCATGGTGATACCAAAGTTAGTCCATACGAGTTGGTATATGGACAAGAAGTCGTTCTACCTGTAGAAGTAGATCTTGGCTCTTTAAGAGTGTTAAAGCAAGATGGCTTGTCGGTCGACGAGTACGAGACTCTTTTGAAAGACAATATAGAAGAAGTGATCGATAAGAGATTACGGGCTTTAGAAGCTATAGAAATAGACAAGAGAAGAGTAGCTAAAGGATACAATAAGAAGGTTAAACCAAAATCATTTCAAGTAGGTGACTTGGTTTGGAAGACGATTTTACCCTTAGGCACTAAGAGTCCCGAATTTGGTAAATGGTCGCCTAGTTGGGAAGGCCCTTTCAAAATAGCCAAAATCGCTCCTTGCAATACATATGTGTTGGAATATCTGCAAGGAGAGTGGTTTCGAAGAGATTTGAATAGTAGATACTTGAAAAGGTATTTCCCAAGTGTGTGGGAAACAGCTTGAAAGATGTCAAAAGGCCGATATGGAAGGTATCGTCTTTAGCCTATTATGCTGTTAGTTCACTTAGTTCACTAAAAGGCAGGGGGCATGTGTTGACAGCAAAAAATGGCATTAATGGTTAAGATTGTCAAAATACCAATTTTTGCAATTTGGGTCGAAAATGCACGTGTCCCGGGTTGGGTCGAAGCCCTACATGGCCGAAGGTCTAATAGGCTACGGGCTTCGGAAGCTTCTAGCCAGCCCACCGCCTTTGGCCCGGAGGCCTTTTTAGGCCCACTCCACCGAAACTTCGGCCCGAGCTGAGGAGCAGACTTCGGTGGGCCTGGCCGAAGGCCTACTTTGGGCAGAGTTAGAGATTGAGTCCGATTTTTGACGAAGTCTTTCACGCGTGATCAAACTGAATTCCACCAGATTAGGCTTAGAGATTAGAAGTCTAGCCCCTATAAATATAGGGGTGAGGCCGGTTCAGAAGACCCCCTCCCCAACACAAATCAACCACAAAGCCCTAGCTGAGATGGTGCAAAAGCGACAAGGGCTTTATCGGCTTCGACTTAAAACAGTCACTATATCAAAATCAGATTTGGCACTTCGCATGTACCACGAGGCTTCGAAGATTCTAGTCTGCAAAGCTGACACAAAAGTGGAACTTCAAATAAAGTATGACTACCTGATATACCTTTGTGACTGCTTTTGGTAGAAAACTTGTAAACTTAACCCTAGGGGTATTGTAGTCACTTTGCATGACTGAGTTGTCGTATAAAAGGAGAGGAAGGCTGAGGTCTAGGGCAACACTTTTGCCTAGGTTTAGACCCTTCTGTACTCATTGTATCCTAGAGCCAGCTGCCACATTTATTTTGTTTTGTACTCAGATTTGTGAAGGCATTTTGTGTTCCTCATTTATGCAATGAAGTTTCATTTCTGTGTCTGTTTCATTTATGCATGAACTTGTATTTGTGTTCTTCACTTTTCCAATGTTGAGAATTTGCAGTACACTTTGTTATGAGCAAAACATAATTTTTCCCTGTGTTTTTTGCTATCGAAGAGAGTACATACACTCCAGGGTGGGAAGGCTACATTGAGTGCTTTTCGGAGGACATTCACTCTAGTTGAACTAGAGGTATTTCCTCAAGTGTTACTAGCGAGGTACAACACTATATCAAGTGTACGAAGCCATTTTCCCTAGTGGTTTTCGAAGCCTATTGAGAGGTGCACTCTACTAAGTCTTTTTGGTGTCGTTCACATTTGTGGAGCCTAGTACGAGTCACTAGTGCGATGTCTATGACCGAAGTCTCTTGAGGGACACTCAATTCATCGAAGTGTTTCTGTGTGCAGTCTGTCTCAGAGCACCTTCGTGTGCAGAGCCATTTCTTTTGTAGCTGTGCTATTTGTGTTTTGAGGTGCCCGGGTGTGAGCGAAGCATTCCGCTATTCGGAGTCTGGCCTAATGCGATGCTAGGTTTGAAGTGTACGCAATACCTCTGAACTGGTTTTTGCGATAGGTGCCTCCAAAACCAGTTTTGTACAAGTGAAATTTTAAAACTCCCATTCATCGTCCTTTGGTCACCCTTTCAGTCCAATAGTTAGTATCAGAACAAGACTCTAAACCACTTCTAGGAAAACCAAAAGAAGCATAGCAGTTAGGACCAAAGCGCAACTCTCTCTCAAAGCGTGGTTCAGTAAACTACCTAAAATTATGGCCACGAGGTCCAAAGCTATATCGAGAATGGCCTGGAGCTCTACCAAAATGGAAACCACCCTCGGGAGCATTGGTACGAAAGTCGTCTCCCCTACCACTAACTACATGACACGCCCTAGCATCTCACATCTCACTGCGTCGAGGGACTCTCTATCTTGCACCTTTTTGGCTTTTGACAATTTTATCCATTAGTGACAAAATTTTGCTATCAACACATGCTCCCCTGCATTTTGGAAATCTAGTGAGCCAAAAACACTATGGGCCAAGGGCGATACACTCTATATCGGCCATACGACACCTCAAGCATCTTGCCACACACACCTTTTACTGTAGGCTCTAGCTACTCTCCGCTTATCTCTTTCTATTGCTTCGAGGACCCTCATCCTCTTATCGGTCACTTCTTCCACACTATCTTTTAAGAGAGCTCCATAATCGTTAACCGATAAGCCATCTTGCCTAAGCAACCTCAAAGAGCCTAGATTTACCTCTACGGGTAAAACAACTTCTTGTCCATATACCAATTCATATGGACTCACCTTCGTAGCACCATGCTTTGTTATTTTGTATGCCCATAACGCTTCAGAAAGCACCTCATGCCACCATATAGTAACCTCCTCAATCTTCTTATTAATGAGCTTAATTACAACTTTATTACAAGACTCGGCTTTACCATTGGCGTGAGTATAGTATGGCGAGTAGTTTATCAACTTTATACCATAAGATTCGACAAAATCTCTCACTTATTTAGAAAAAAATGAAGCACCCTGATCTATAGTACTCCCTCCGTTAACATTTAAATGATGCAGTTGACTTTTATCTCAACGTTTGACCATTTGTTTTATTCAAAAATGTTTTGCAAATATGTAAAAATATAAGTTATACTTGAAGTACTTTCAGTAATAAATCAAATTATAACAAAATAAATGATATTTCAAAATGTTTTTTGAATAAAATGAATCTATGTATGATGTGTCTCACGATAAAATCGATTACCTCGTTGTGAGTCATATTGTTTAGCGGCACGACCTCAGTCCACCTGCTGGTGAAATAATCTGTAGCCATCAAAACGAACTGATACCCGTGAGGAGCCATGCTGAATAGCATGGGCCTCATGGCTCCAGATGTGATGAGTCATTGTCAACGATAGTTAAAGAGGACAGAAGAAGAGAGGAAACCTGCTGCGTCTGGGCAGCGTGTGACTCAGGTACACGGGCAGCAAGCGACTGACAGGCTGAGAGAGCTGTGAAGTCGGGCTGGCCCAATCTAGGTACATGGGCTAGGAGCAGTAGAAGACCCACTGGGCTATTGACCAGGATTGACTTAGGTACACGGGCGGTGAGCGATTGCCGGGCTGAGAGAGCTGCGGAGTCGGGCCGCCCAATCCGGGTACCTGGTGCAAAGTCAGTGGAGGCTTTGTCAGTTTCGGCGCAAAACTGATGACCGCTGATCTTGTACCGGATTGTCCAGAAGAGAAGCCGTAGTCGCTACGAAAGCTTAGCTTCCGGATAAGTCATCTGTAAATAGTAGTTTACTATTTTGTCCCTAGGCCCACAGTCAGTCAGTCGAGTCTGTAAAAAATATCCTAAGGGCAGTTTAGTCTTTTCCTTTATTTCAGCGTCTGTAAAAAACCCTAAGGGGCTGGTGGAATATTCCTAGCTATTGGGCAGCCTATAAATAGGGCCCCAATCCATAG